>CM054063.1:37365561-37673837 GCA_028641055.1 Alopecurus myosuroides
GACAAGGTATATCGTGAGGCAAAAGGGACTAAGATGAAAGTCACATTGGAAGGTATGTCGTCATGACTCTATGGGACTTGGTAGTCGGCACGTTCTGCTAGGAGCCGCTACCGATTGATCGATGGGAGTCGGACTCCAATCGTGTCCAAGTCGCCATGAGCCAGCAGGGTCGCACACTTAAGAGCGGGAGCAAATATATTGGTCGGGTTGGACCCGAACTAGAAATAGACTGAGTTTGTGAGTCGGACTAACAGAGGGAATGGGCCACAAGTGTTGTGAAGCCCACTACCATTCGCTATATAAAGAGGGGCGCAGGTTGCCCAGCGGGCACGTTACTCCACTCCCATGTGTTGGGAACCCTAGCCCCACTCAGTCCAGCCGTCGCACCGGACCTAGCAGTCCGCCGTCGGAGCTCCTCCTCGCACGTGTGGATACCGGCAGAGGTGTTGTACGTTCAGCACTTCGACGTTCGTGGGATTGGATCGGTTGGATCGGATCGTGGGACTGCACTGCATCGACGCGCTGCATCGATAATCCGCAACCGCGCGTATAGTGGTAATCCTCGTGGCCTTCTACCTCGGCTAGATCTTGGAAGTACCGCGTAGAAAAGTTTTCGTTTATCTCTACGCGTTCCAACAGTGGTATCAGAGCGGTAGCTTCTGGTTTTAGGCCCGAGATCCGCACATATGTGATATGTAGTTAGCGTTAGATGTGATCTAATTGCTGTTTTGGTGGTCGTTCTATGAGATAGATCGGTTTTGTACAAGGTTGATTGGATCAATCGTACTCGGGGTTAATGGATGCTCTGGTTTCCGTGATCATATTGCTAAGGTCGTGGAACAACTTACCCCTACTGGTCGGTTTCCGCCATCGGGGTATACCGTGACACATAAATCCAGTTGCAGTGATCGAAGATCAAAGAGTTTGATCGAATCGGAATACGGGTCAAATTTGGGTAAAAACTGTTTTATCCGATGAAGAAATCCATGTTCGGAATGCAGATGAGATCAGCGTTTTCCAAAATCGTCGGCTTCGCCCTGTCGTAGCGCCTTAGATGTCGTTACAAGTTTCACAACGCCGGTAGATATCGTGTCTATGCATAACTTGTTTTTGTAGGAAGTTGTGAATGGTATGGCTTATGTGCATGTGATGTGTGTAATCCATACATGATCTGCGTATCATGTTCTTGTCAGCTGGCTGGAGCCTAGGTGATGTCATTTTATTGTATAACGATCTGCGTGTCGGATTCTCTATGTAATTTTTCATTTACTAGCTAGTGTACCTTGTTGGAGAACCCGGGTGACATGCAAGTCGATGTACAAGTCGGCTACATGGAGTAAGATGGCACGTGACAAGAGTTGGCACGAGTCGACTTACAAGCTTCGTGGAGATGGAGATCACCATGAAGAGAGCCATACCATTTCACATTATAATTGCTTTATTTGTGTTATTGTTATGTCTCTTTTTACCTCTATTTAGATAGTTGGTAGATTTTAATCCCTCAAAGAAGGTCTAGTCGGTCGCCCCGCCAGTGCTGCACCATCACAAGTCGGACATTATTGGTAGTGGGCTCATAAAATTGAGGTGCTACCAATTCTTTCCGATTAGGTGGGTTTGAGTCGGACTCTTACAGCAGAAGCACTTGGTAATCTAGACGAGTCCATCACAACGGTTGTGGGGCTCGGGGCGAGGTAGGTTGGGAGCCGGGGCATGTGATGCCACCCAACTAACAGGAGTCGTATTGGATACGATTGGCAAGGTGTTGCCTACCTAGATCACTTGACGGCTAGCGGTGATGCTAAACCTCATTAGTCGGCTTGCTTATTAGGATCTTGAATCACTTAGCAACCATTGGAGGGGTGTTGGTTCTAGTGGGAGCATAAGTATTAAAACGTTTAATATGTATTCTCTTTTATGAATACATGTCTTAAGTGTTTTGCATATTTTCTGTTGTAGATCAATGGCACCTAGCAACCTTCCTCAGTTGTCCACTTTTGCATTGAGGTCAATCCTAGAGAAAGATAAGCTTAATGGAACTAATTTCACCAACTGGTACCGTAATTTGAGGATAGTCCTCAAGCATGACAAGAAAGAACATGTTCTAGAAACTCCACTTCCAGAAGATCCTGATGATGATGCGACTGTCGCTGTCATGAATGCCTACCGTAAGACTAGAGATGAGTCTACGGAAATTAGCTGCCTTATGCTTGCACACATGGAATCGGACTTGCAGCAGCAGTTCGAGAATGTTGAGGCCTACGATATGATCGAAAGCCTCAAAAGTATGTTCCGGGCTCAGGCAAAGACCGAGAGGTATCAAGTCTCTCAAGTTTTGCTGGGCTGTAAGCTCAAAGACGGCGATCCACTGAGTCCGCATGTAATCAAGATGACTGGTTACGTGCAGTCTCTAGATAGGCTGGGCTTCCCAATTAACGAAGAGTTCACTACGTATATAATTCTGAACTCTCTTCCTATTGCGTATGGTCCGTTCATTTCCAACTACCATATGCATGGTATGGATAAGAAGATCAATGAATTACATGGGATGCTCAAACGGCAGAGGCTGATCTTAAGAAAGGCGCCAGTCAAGTGTTGATGGTGCAGAATAAGGCTAAGTTCTAGAAGAGTTCTTGTACTAAGAAGAAGAAGGATAAGTCAGGAGGCAACACCCATGGCCTTGTCCAGAGCGCTTCCTCAAAGACTAAGCCTTCTCCTACAACCGGAGCCAATTGCTTCTATTGCAAGCAGGATGGCCACTGGAAGAGGAACTGCACCAAGTATTTGGCTGACAGAGCTAAGAGTGGAGGTGTGACTTCCAACTTAGGTACGCTTGTGTGCAATGTTATAGACATTTATCTTGTTGATGCACCTAACAGTTCTTGGGTATATGATACCGGATCAGTTATTCACATATGCAACTCGTTGCAGGGACTGGTAAGAACTAGGAGCGTGGCAAGAGGAGAAGTTGATATTCGAGTCGGCAACAAGGCGAGAGTCGCTGCATTGGAAGTCGGCACGATGCAACTTCATTTACCTTCAGGATTATTAATGGAACTGAATAATTGTTATTATGTTCCAGTGCTTAGTCGAAACATTATTTCCGCCTCATGTTTGATGAGACAAGGTTATGAGTCGAATATTAAGAATAATGGTTGTTCTTTATATTTGAAAGATATGTTTCATGGCTTTGCACCCGTTCAGAACGGGTTATTTATTTTGAATCTTGATATTGAATCGGTCTATAACATAAATGTTAAAAGGTTGAAACCAAATGATCTGAATATGACTTACTTTTGGCATTGTCGGCTTGGTTATATAAGTTGGAAGCGCATGAAGAACCTCCATGATGATGGACTTCTAACTTCGTTCGACTTAGAGTCGTTCGAGACATGTGAATCATGCCTACTAGGCAAAATGATAAAGACACCTTTTGCAAGGAGTTGTGAAAGGGCGTCCGACTTGTTGGAACTAATACATAGTGATGTATGTGGTCCAATGAGCACGACAGCTAGAGGTGGTTATGAGTACTTTATTACCTTCAGTGATGATTTGAGTAGGTATGGATATATCTATTTAATGAAACACAAGTCGGAAGCCTTTGATAAATTCAAGGAATTCCAGAGTGAGGTACAAAATCAACTCGGCAAGAAAATAAAGTTTCTGCGGTCGGACCGTGGAGGCGAGTACATGAGCCATGAGTTTGATGACCATCTAAAGAGTTGTGGAATAGTTCCTCAACTCACTCCGCCGGGTACACCGCAGAGAAACGGTGTATCGGAACGGAGAAATCGGACCTTGTTGGACATGGTACGATCAATGATGAGTCGGACAGATCTACCTTTATCATTTTGGGGTTATTGTCTAGAAACTGCAGCGTTCACACTAAACAGAGTACCATCAAAGTCAGTAGAGAAGACACCGCATGAGATGTGGACTGGCAAAAGGCCAAGTTTGTCTTTTCTTAAGATTTGGGGTTGTGAAGCATTTGTCAAGCGACTACAGTCGGACAAGCTCACGCCCAAGTCCGATAAGTGTATTTTCGTGGGATATCCAAGGGAAACCTTGGGGTACTACTTCTACAACCGAGAAGAGGGCAAAGTGTTTGTTGCTCGGAACGGTGTCTTCCTTGAGAAAGAGTTTCTCAGTCGGGGAGTAAGTGGGAGCACAGTGCAACTCGAAGAAATTCGAGAGGAACCGGCTAGGGGCGAGTCGGCAAGGGCCTTGGAGGCTAAGCCAGTCGTGGTACCTACGCCGGTAACAGCACCTGAACCACGGAGATATGCCAGATTATAAAATGCTCGTGATGTTTTACTGTTAGACAATAATGAGCCGGCAACTTATTCGGAAGCGATGGTGGGATCTAATTCCGAGTCATGGCTTGGAGCCATGAGATCCGAGTTAAAGTCCATGGATGAAAACAAAGTTTGGAATTTGGTTGATCTGCTCGACGGTGCAAGACCCACCGAGTGCAAATGGGTCTTTAAGAATAAAACTGATATGGATGGAAATATTTCCGTCTATAAAGCACGAATTGTCGCGAAGGGGTTCCGACAGGTTCAAGGAGTTGACTACGACGAGACCTTCTCGCCAGTAGCGATGATTAAATCAGTTCGGATCATGTTAGCCATAGAAGCCTATTTCGACTATGAGATATGGAAGATGGATGTCAAGACGGCTTTCCTTAATGGAAATTTAACTGAGGACGTGTATATGATACAGCCCGAAGGTTTTGTCAATCCGGCTAATGCTCACAAGGTATGCAAACTTCAGAAATCCATTTATGGGTTGAAGCAAGCATCTTGGAGTTGGAACATTCGCTTTGATGAGGTAGTCAAATCGTTTGGCTTCATCAAGAGCGATCATGATTCTTGTTTATACAAGAAGTTTAGTGGGAGCAAAGTAAATTTTCTCATCTTATATGTGGACCACATATTACTGATTGGAAATGATGTCATGATGTTGCAAGAAACCAAAGAGTCATTGGAAAGGAGTTTCTCAATGAAGGATTTGGGTGAGGCGACTTACATATTAGGAATCAGGATCTATAGAGATAGATCAAGGCGGCTCATTGGATTGAGTCAGAGTACATATCTGGACAAAGTTTTGAAGAAATTCAAAATGGAAGAGTCTAAGAAGGGATTCTTATCGATGTCCCATGGTATAAAACTTAGCAAGACTCAGTGTCCTTCGACGACTGATGAGCAAAGTCGGATGAGTGTGATTCCGTATGCTTCGGCAATCGGATCCATCATGTATGCCATGATTTGTACTAGGCCAGATGTTTCCTATGCTCTAAGTGTAACGAGCAGATACCAGGCTGACCCTGGCGAAGCCCACTGGGCAGCGGTTAAAAACATCCTTAAGTACTTGAGAAGGACTAAGGAAATGTTCCTAATTTATGGAGGTGATGAGGAATTCAGTGTAAAGGGTTACACAGATGCGAGCTATCTCACCGACTCAGATGATTCTCGTTCGCAATCTGGATACGTGTTCGTAATGAACGAAGGGGCTGTGAGCTGGAAGAGTTCCAAGAAAGATACCGTGTCTGCATCTACAACAGAAACTGAGTATATTGCTGCCTCGGAGGCTGCAAAATAAGTTGTTTGGATCAGGAACCTCCTGATGGATCTTGGTGTGGTTCAGGGTGCGTCCAATCCTTTGGACGTATATCGTGACAACAATTGTGCTATCGCACAAGCCAAGGAACCTAGACAACACCAGAAGAACAAACATATACTCATGCGTTACCACCTGATTCGCCAGTTTGTCGAACAAGGTGATATCAAGTTATGCAAAGTACACACGGATGCAAACATTGCAGATCCGTTGACAAAGGCGCTACCACAGCCAAAGCATGAGGCGCACATGAGAGGTATGGGCATTCGATGCCTATGCATATGATGTCGAGATGATTGACTCTAGTGCAAGTGGGAGACTGTTGGGAATATGCCCTAGAGGCAATCATGTATGATGTAATTCCCAGTGTATTCATAAAGTTATTAAGTCGTCCTTGTTTTGAACATCTGATATATGTCATTGAATATGTGATTCGATTGTGGAACTATGTATTCATGTTGTTCATGCTAAATTATCCTTGGTCATTAAGGTTGTGCTGGACACACACCCTAGACTAATGTGAGTGTTGGCTGATGACTCGGTTCCACTTGTCATGGGCATGGCGATGCCATTCCAACGTTCACAGACTTGGCTAAAGAGTTTAGCAAGTCGGACTGACCCATATTGAGGTGCAACGAGTAAGTCGTCATTTGCATGTCTCAATCAATGTAATCCTTAGACCTGAGGTTGTCGCACAATCCGAGTTGTGGATCACCGACTTAGGTTCTGTCAAATGTTGTTCTGTGACAAGGCAGTTATAAAGGCAGAGTTCGGGTCGAATGAGAAGCAAACTGCATGATGTGAATAATCAAGATGGGATTTTGACCCTCCGAATAGAGAGATATTCTCTGGGCCCTCTCTAGTGATATGATTCCAGAAGCATGGTCATGCTCAACTCGGTTAAGTGTTAACTGAGTCTATTGACTAAGAGTTAGTCAGATGAATCATATATCACGGACCGAGAAGAGAGTTGAGCTATTAAGGGATGACGATAAATCTCCTATAGTTCGACAAGGTATATCGTGAGGCAAAAGGGACTAAGATGAAAGTCACATTGGAAGGTATGTCGTCATGACTCTATGGGACTTGGGAGTCGGCACGTTCTGCTAGGAGCCGCTACCGATTGATCGATGGGAGTCGGACTCCAATCGTGTCTAAGTCGCCATGAGCCTGCAGGGTCGCACACTTAAGAGCGGGAGCAAATATATTGGTCGGGTTGGATCCGAACCAGAAATGGACTGAGTTTGTGAGTCGGACTTATGGAGGGAATGGGCCACAAGTGTTGTGAAGCCCACTGCCATTCGCTATATAAAGAGGGGCGCAGGTTGCCCAGCGGGCACGTTACTCCACACCCATATGTTGGGAACCCTAGCCCCACTCAGTCCAGCCGTCGCACCGGACCTAGCAGTCCGCCGTCGGAGCTCCTCCTCGCACGTGTGGATACCGGCAGAGGTGTTGTACGTTCAGCACTTCGACGTTCGTGGGATTGGATCGGCTGGATCGGATCGTGGGACTGCACTGCATCGACGCGCTGCATCGATAATCCACAACCGGGCGTCTAGTGGTAATCCTCGTGGCCTTCTACCTCGGCTAGATCTTGGAAGTACCGCGCAGAAAAGTTTCCGTTTATCTCTACGCGTTCCAACACCAGGGGGCACACCATGGGGTGGCGCGCCCACCATTGGCCGCGCCAGCTGGTGGTGTGGGGCCCTCAGGGCTCCACCGCCTTTGCCCTTTCACCTATATATTCCCCTCCAATGGAAAACCCTAGGCACCTGATCAAATATCCCCGAAAAGTTCCGCAGCCGCCGTCGTCGTCAACCCTAGATCAGGAGGGTTCTGAAGCTGTCTCCCGGCACCCTGCCGGAGAGGAAATAATCACCAGAGGCTTCTCCGTCACCATGTCTGCCTCCGGAGTGATGCATGAGTAGTTCATCCTTGGACTACGGGTCCATAGCAGTAGCTAGATGGTTGTCTTCTTCTCATATGCCTCCATGTTTAGATCTCGTGATCTGCCTAACATGATCGAGATTGTTCTTATGTAATTCTATGTGCTGTTTTTGCTGGGATCTGATGAATATTGAACTTATGCCAAGTTGATTATAGTATTCATTGCATATGTTATTTGTGATCTTGCATGCTTTCTGTTGCTGGTGGTTGCTCTGGCCAAGTAGTTGCTAGTGACTCCAAGAGGCAGTATTTATGCTCGATAGTGGGTTCATGCCTACTTTTCGCATGTGCTCGAGTGACAAAAACGTGACGGGGGAGGACGTGTTGTTGCCACTAGGGAGAAAATAGCGGTGCGAGTGCCCGCGTGTACAATCATTGCTTACTTTACACACATTGTTTAATGCAATTATCTGTTGCTTGCAACTTAATACCTAAGGAGGTTCGGATGATAACCTGAGGATGGATTATTAGTCATAGATGCAATTGGATTACGGTCTATGTATATTGTTGTAATGCCCGCACTAAATATCATAGTAGTCATCATGTCAAGAATGTGCACTACGGTGCAACCTTTATTTGTCAATTGCCCAGCTATAATTTGTTCACCCAGCATGCTATATTTTATGGAGAGACACCACTAGTGAACCTATGAACCCCGGTCCATTTTCCTACACTGTTAAACAAAACCACTACAATTTCCTGCTTTCTTTACTTACTTCGAGCATACACCATTTTCCACACTATACGTCTAATCTTTGTTTTCAGCAAGACAGGTGAGATTGACAACCTCACTGTACCGTTGGGACAAAGTATTTCGGTTGTGTTGTGTGTAGGTTACGCGTTGTTGTTGACACCGGTGAGGCGCCATCACCACCGTCAGTGGCATCAACCTTCCAAAGATCCTCTTCCTCCTACTGGATTGATAACCTTGGTTCTTAACTGAGGGAAATTCTTACCGCTTTGCTCATCACACCCTCCTCTTGGGGTTCCCAACACGCAAAGCAATCAAGGAATTTCTGGCGCCGTTGCCGGGGAGAAAGAAGTCTTTTGGCAAGGGGAGTCTCTCACTCTCAACCTCTTTATTTTGTTTATTGTCTTGTTTTTATTTTTTGTCTTGTTTTGCTTCTTTATATCGAAAACACACAAAAAAATAGTTCTTATTCCAGCTGTTATTTTTTGCTTTATCATGCTTGTTATCAATGGTTCATGTCTTTGAAACTTTGACACAAAACATTATAAGTAACACCGCTTGTCACAAAAAGGGAAACACTTATGGGAACAAATTAATAAATTGCATGACTATGCTAGAAACTTGTGCTCTACTTATAATGTTACTTATTGTTTTGATAAATCTCGTTGTTGTAGGAGGTATAAACACCTCCCTTTTCAGTGTGAGTATAATGATGATGTTACCATATCTTCTTATGTTAAGGCAAAATATGAATTATATGATGTGGAACAAATTGAAGAATTTATTGCTTGGAAGGGTGCATTCGAAATTGCTTATTTACTTGAAAGTATTGATGATGCACCTTATAAATATGACATATATGCTATACTTGAATATTGCTTTGATAATTACAAGGATTGTAATTACTACATAATGAAATATCTTAATAAATGCTATCAACCTAAGGAAGAGACTAATGCCTTGCTGGAACCTATGGAAGAAGAAATTGCTGGAACTGGAAGCTCATTGGATTAAAAAGAGGAGGAGAGTGATGATCAAGAGGAGGAATAATGGAGCTACCCATGTTTAACTCCCAATGATAGTAACTCTTTAACTCATAATTGTGATGATCCTATTGATTCTTTTAAAATATCCCTTTTTTATGAAGTTGATACTTGCTATACTTGTGACCTTGATACTATTATGAATGAAACTTGTGAGAATGATATTGATACTGTTATTTATGATAATCCATGCTACTTTGATAAATCCTATGATAATCCTCTATTTATTCCAACTATTGATATGCATGATAATGAGGAAGTTTGTTTAGAAAATTTATATGATAATGCTCTTGATGATGGTCCTATGTTACTTGATGTTATAAATCATAATGCTACTGAAAATAGGATTGCTATAATGTGTCCTATAACTTTTATGAGTGATCAATCATCTTGTTTTTCTATTGCTAAAAGTAGGGAAAAAGAGGAGCTGATTTTAAATTTTGATCCCACTGTTTTGGAGCTTGATATGAATTTTGTGCTTTTAGACCATGAAAAACTTGCTTTATGTGATAATTATGCTGTTGAGTTTGTTCATGATTCTAATGGAAATTATTATGAGAGAGGAAAATATGGTTGTAGGAATTTTCATGTTACTAAAACACCCCTTTTTTTTTGAAAGTTTTGAAGTTGCTCTTGTTCTACCTTCCCATGATTTCTATTTTGAGCTTCTTTAATTTATTTCTTTACAAGATTCCTATGCATAGGAAGTGGTTTAGACTTAAATTTGTTTTATACTTGCTTCTTGATGCTCTCTGTTTCTTAATGCATATTTCTTATGTGATCATCTTCTTGATTCGAAAACACGTGAATCCATTTTTCTGGGACTAGCTAAACGGCGTTAAAGAAAAGCACTTCTTGGGAGATAACCCATGTTTTTATTTTTGCTTTGTTTTCCTCTGTTTTATTTGATTAAAGGGGTTTTATATTTCTGTAGCAACTCCTCTGTATCTTTTCTTTTGTGTCTTTGTTGAGCCAAGTAAAGCCTCTAGTGGAAAGTTGAGACTATATTTCGGATTTCTGCGCAGGAAACAGATTTCTGCTGTACACTGTTAAATTCGTATAAAATCACAGAAAAATCAAAATGACCTGACTTTTTTTGTGTGTAATCCTGGGCTGTATACGCAACGTTTCTTAGTTTACCACTTTTTGATTTGAGCAACAGAAGATTTTCGAAAAAAATCATCTTTACCTGCTGTCCTGTTTTGACAGATTTCTGCCAATAATTGCATTTGCATCTCAATCTCTTTCTTTTGGTGTTCTTTTGAGAAAAGGAGTTTTAAAAGAAGTTGTGAAAGTAGATAATGTGTTTTTGAGTGTTAGGCATGTGTTGAAACTGAACCATGTGAATTTATTATTTCGATTGCACTAACGTTGCTAATGAAGATTGTGAGAAGTTTTGTGTGAAGGAAGTTTTCAAGGGTCAAGAGAAGAGGATGATATGACGAGGTCAAGAAGAGTGAAGAGCCTAAGCTTGGGGATTCCCCGATGGTACATCCCAGAAAATTCCAAGAAGACTCAAGCGTCTAATCTTGGGGATGCCCAAGTCATCCCCTTCTTCATCGACAAATGATCAGGTCACTTCTAGTGAAACTATATTTTTATTCGGTCACATCTTATGTGCTTTAGTTGGAGCGTCTTTTATTTTTGCTTTTAGTTTGTTTTTATTTTTGCGATAAGCTTGGTTGGAGCTCAGAATTCTTTTATTGGATAGTGACACGCTCCGCGTTATCATGGGAATACTTTGTATTCTTAATCTTTGTCTGGCTGCTGCATTTATTTAGTTCCTGTTTTGCATGCATCTCTTATCAGATATGTTAGTTTTAATAGTGTTATGTGAGTACTCTCATGTTTTCTTGCTTTATCATAAAGAGTATTTTTGTTAAAACATATCTTGTATGGTGCTTGTTGGGAAAAGAAACTGTTGTTTGAAGTAGAATTTATAACAATGCACGTAGAAGCTTGTATAGACTGTGGCTAGAACTTTTTTTATGCCATGCTAAATGTTATTTTAGTTTTAAAGCCTTGTGATTATTGAGTAGAATGAATAGCCTCAAATAGCTGGAAGTGTTTAATATGCCATTGAAAGATTCATGAGTTGTTCTTGTCATAGTAAAGTATAAATTTATGGTATTCTCTTTCGAATGTTTTATTTGGTTGACTTGGCGCATGCTGACACCATGTTTATGACTATGAACCAGTCACGAATAGCCTCCATGAACACTTAGTTTTTGAACTTGTGATACCTCTTATGCTTTAATTAATGATGTTTATGTCGCTATGCATGATTATGGCTCTTATGGTCTCTTGATTTGTCGCTCCCAGTCTTTTGCTAGCCTCCACCTATACTGAGTATGAACTCTACTCGTGCATCCAACTCCCTTAAACCAAAGTTTTCCCATTGTGTCCACCATACCTACCTACATGTGGTATTTCAGTGCCACTCCAAGTAAATTGCTCATGTGCTATCTTTAAAACTTTCAAAATTACTCCTGTTTTGTGTTCTTGTTTTTTCTCATGAGGACGTCAATGGAGAATCTTTATCTCACTTGTTGATTGGATTTCACACCCTGGACTAGTGGCTTCATCCGCTTATCCAAATGATAGAAGAGTTGGCAGCGGGGTGCCCAGCCCCATATTAATGCAAACAAATTCTCTTCACTATTTTTGCCCCTGATTTATCAGTCAAATCATAATTGTGTAAACAAAAGAGAAAGAGGGATGACCTTCTACCCAGATGCGTCCTTCATATGGGAGCCGCTCTTGTGAATCCAGTTGGCTTGTGACGTACTGTATTTTCTGTTTACCATTCGTTGACACTAGCATACACCTCTCTTAAAATATAAACACTCCTCCATGGTATGTGATTGTTGGCAGGAACCCGAGGATTCGGTTAGCCATGGTTTGTGAAAGATGGATGAGAGGAGTGTCAAACTTTTAATACCCATGTTTAATAAAATAAAAAGCTCTAGCACATGAGTGATCCCTGCTTCCCTCCGCGAAGGGCCTTTCTTTTACTTTTATGTTGAGTCTCCATCTTCTAACTTTATGCACAGATGAGAGAGCATTTTTGCCATTCTGAGTTCTATGTGCATTTGTCCCATAAACATCAATAATTGATTCATGATGTGATATTATTTGTTCTTAAATTATTTGTTCTAGTCTTCCTCATGAACTTTGAAGGTGTCCTGTCATTTATGTTTTGTCCCACTCTTAAGGACTAGCGAAATACCACTTTGCCATGCTTTCTCTATACTTGAAACAAATGTTTATTTTTCTTTGCATTATTATTAATGATCCTTTATTTGAGATACTCTTCATTATGCAAAGTGATTGCTATGCTTTATTATTAAAGTTCTATTTATCATGTTTGTGTTTGAAGTTCTATGATCTCAGCGTACATATGCTTTTACATTATAATGATCAAGTTTATGTTAGTAGAATGTCACCTCCGAAATTATTGTGTTTTATCATTTACTTACTCGAGGACGAGTAGGAACTAAGCTTGGGGATGCTTGATACGTCTCCAACGTATCTATAATTTCTGATGCTCCATGATAATATTATGCCAATTGCTACATGTTTTCTCCCTTATTTATAGCATTTTTACACGTTTTCCGGACTAACCTATTAACAAGATGCCAAGTGCCAGTTCCTTGTTTTCTGCTGTTTTTTATTTCAGAAAAGTTGTTCTAAAAATATTCTCGGAATTGGACCCCACAAAGCCCGAAGTGCCTATTTTCCCCGGAAGCAACCAGAAGATCGAAGAGGAGTCGAAGACGGGCACCAGGGGGGCCACACCATGGGGTGGCGCCCCCCACCCCTTGGTCGCGCCAGCTGGTGGTGTGGGGCCCCTAGGGCTCCACCGCCTTTGCCATTTCTCCTATATATTCCCCTCCGATGAAAAACCCTCGGCACCTGATCAAATATCCACGAAAAGTTCCGCAGTCGCCGTCGTCGTCAACCCTAGATCAAGAGGGGTTCTGACGCTGTCTCCCGGCACCCTACCGGAGAGGAAATCATCACCGGAGGCTTCTCCATCACCATGCGTGCATCCGGAGTGATGCGTGAGTAGTTCATCATTGGACTACGGATCCATAGCAGTAGCTAGATGGTTGTCTTCTCCTCATATGCCTCCATTTTTAGATCTCGTGAGCTGCCTAACATGATCGAGATTATTCTTATGTAATTCTATGTGCTGTGTTTGCAGGGATCTGATGAATATTGAACTTATGCCAAGTTGATTATAGTCTTTATTGCATATGTTATTTATGATCTTACTTTAAGCATACACTGTTAAACAAAATCTTTATTTCCTACACTGTTAAACAAAATCACTACAATTTCCTGCTTTCTTTACTTACTTTAAGCATACACCATTTTCCACACTATACGTCTAATCTTTATTTTCAGCAAGACCGGTGAGATTGACAACCTCACTGTACCGTTGGGAAAAAGTATTTTCGTTGTGTTGTATGCAGGTTCCGCGTTGTTGCTGACACCGGTGAGGAGCCATCACCACCGTCAGTGGCATCAACATTCCAAAGATTCTCTTCCTCCTACTGGATTGGTAAACTTGGTTCTTAACTGAGGGAAATTCTTACCGCTTCGCTCATCACACCCTCCTCTTGGGGTTCCCAACACGCAAAGCAATCAATGAACGCACTCGACGAGGCACGGGACGTTGCTAACGCCAAAATGTTGTCTATCAGCAGGTGCTACGCAACTACCATAGCCGCCTAGTCCGCAGCAGATCCTTCGTACAAGGAGACTTGGTCTTGCGACTCAAGCAAGAAAGCAATCACAAGCTCTCCCGCCTCGGAGGAACCCTACATAACACACATAGTCATCATGGGAGGTGCCTATCGCCTGAAGGACCCGGAGAGAGGCATCGTCTACTCGAACCTATGGAATGTTGCGCACTTGCGCAAATTCTATCCCTAGGAGTTTTCCTTTTTCTTTTGATAATAAGGATTTTCCATCCACACATGTAGCTCGAGCAAATACATGGCTTTTCAGCCATTAAATTCAAGAACCTTCGACTGTTCACTACATTGTTTACCCAAAAATTATCTTGCAACATGCGAAACAAGGCCTCACACCAACACACAGGGGCTACGCCGAACCAGCATAACCAAACAATAGTGTACTCAAAACACACTTATCAATTCACAGGGCCTACTCGCCTTACAAATACAAGGTATATAGACCCTAAAATGTACAAATACAAGGTATACACGCCTTAAAATTTACAAATGCGCAAAGTATACTAATGGGGAGTCGGGCGCTCTCGGGGTAATCACTCTGTCTCAGCCACCGTTAGCGAGACAATGCGCTCAGTAGCAGCTCGGACCGCTTCATAATGGGGCCCAAAATCCACTGAATCTTCTTGCGAAGAAGGCAGTCGCGTGATAGCATTAAAGTTTAAAGAAGGATGCCAAACCCGCACGAACGATAAGGAAATCTGAGCCCCGTAGACTAACTGTTGATGAACACACTCGCGAACATCTTCGACTCGATGAAATTTCCTAAGCAGCACACTCAGATGTTCGGGAGTAGCATCCAACGGGTACATAGTCTGGTACACCGAAGATAGCGCTTCCCGACATGAATCAACAAAAGATCGAACCTGCCACACCCGATACTGAAGAGTCGCCATAATGAAACCTCTGCCTCGATCGGACCAGAACTTGCAGGCATGGACATTCGAGCTCCCGGATTTAGCAACAATCTGATTATTCACCCACTGCCCTTTTGGACTCGCGTGAGGCACAATGCCAATAGAATGAACAAAAACATCAAGCACAGAAGAAGAAATCAAATTACTCCGGGGCTCAGAGTACTTACAGAGCAAATCCCTCACAATAGCTGCCAGCTCTTCCATCAGAAATTCTTCACGCTCAGATGCGAGTTTCTATTTCGATCTGGCCACATCTGCAATGTCTTGCAAAGCCTTAAGCCTCCGCACACCATCAGCAACCCGGCTACGCAAGATAGCAGTTGCGCTTGCATCAGCCGGAGAGATCAGAACAGGAACCTTGGGTGCACTCGAGAGACCAAGGCCACCTACAACCACCTAGCAAAAGAGGACAAAGGCGCAAAATACCGAGTCACATGGCTCAAAGCACCCGACATTTGCATCACAAAAAATCTTGAGTGCTCGGGGGCTACTCCCATCGGGAGCATACAAAACAAAGAGGAAGAAAACATAGAATCAAACAACAAACAAAACCTTAACATTCAGAAAAGGAGACACAGTCTTCAACCATACAATAAGTTCATTACAGTCATAAAAACAAAATGAAGAGCCTTCTCAACCCTACGGGATCGTCGATTTGCCGGAGGCAGCTTCGCTCGCAGCAGGTTTTGCACTACGACCACGAGTCATTAACTCCAACAGCATACTAGCTAACTTCTCAGCGCGAGCAGGAATTTTTTTGATAGCTACCTTTTTGCCCGTGCTGTCCCTGGGGGCTTCCGAGTATATCTTCTCCAGATCTCATTCGATTCCATTTTCCAGAGCTATCTGGATCGTCGTCTTCATGCCACACTCGGTCTGTGCATGAGAATATTCACGGGGGGGGGGGGGGATCATGCTCGCCAAGGAAAGCCTGTAGAAGGCCACCCGGAGTCAAAGGAACTTCCCTCCCTATGAAAAGCCTCTGGTGTTGCGAAGCAAGAACCATAGACACTTCCTGTAGGATGGACGTTGCCTTCGCCCCATGCTCTTTTAGTTGGTCGCTGACGTCCATCAAAGCATCGCACTTGACTTGGCCAGGAATCTCCAGCGGAACTCCGAGCACATTGGCGGAGTGCAAGGATACATAAGAACCCGAGAAAAATTTCAAAGAACCCCTACACCGGAAAAACAAGTGAGTAGCCTACTTGACAAAGCCTCGGCCACAGGATGAAGTAACTCAGCCAGCTCATTGTCATGAGACTGGCCTTCCTCCTCAAATTTCTTCAAGTTCTCTCGAGATTTCGCGAGCTGCTCGACTGAATCCTTCCGAACGGACTCTAGCTCTTTCTCGAGATCTTCCACTCGGGCACAAGCCTCAGTCCTCTTGGTTTCAGTAAAAGCTGCCTCGTATGAGAAATGAAAATCACGCTCAAGAAAAGAAAAGAAGAGGAACAGACATCATATGCTCGCATAATGTCAAGACCCACCTTTCAAAGCCTTGAGATCTAGGAGAAGCTGGTCGCTTTCCCGACGAAGAGCGACGCAGTCATCCTCCGCACCTACGATGCGATGTCCGAAAACAGCTAAGGAGTCAAGGACGACCTGCAGCGTAAAACGATCAGAGGTGTTAAAATCAAAGTCTAAGTCTATACTCGACTACATGCAGTCAAACATAGACTTGAGGGCTACTCCCATCGTAAGCACTAAAGTGCACCCGATAAAAGAATTAACTACAATTGCGAGAATGATCTTTGAGTCTACACCCGACTGCAAACAGTCAACTGTACACTCCGGGGCTACTCCCATTGGGAGCACTGATGTGCACCCGATCAAGAAAATTTTGTCGAACGAAAAACAAAAAGAACTCACCTTGGCGTTTGGAGTCGACAAAGGATCAGGGGAACTACCCGAAGCTTCACGTCTCATCGACACTTCGAGCTCAGCCGGATCTTTCGATTGATTATCCATGGGTCCGGAAGAGACCAAGTCGGAGTCTGCTACTGCCTTCGATGGACCCAGAGATCGTGAGGGCATACTCGAAGTTCGAGCCGGAGGACTCGAAGCCTTCAGAACTTCTTTAGCACATTCCTTTAACTCAGAAGACTGAGCCAAAGAAGCAAATTGGTCCTTGCTAAGCACCACACACCTAAAATATGTTAAGAAAGAGGCTCTGATAAATCTCAACAACGAAGAAAAAAAAAAGAGACTCACTCGTTGTCGGGGGGTTACCCCCGAGTAGGGGTAAGGCCAGTGCTAAAGGCAAGGTCAAAGGGGCTGTTTGACTGAGTAAGCTGGCTACCCGGTACTTGCTACCCAGTAGGCTGCTATCCGGTCGTACCCACCAATGGCCAGAAGAAAGAATCAAGGAAGTTATGTTCCTCCGAGTAGAGGAGTTGGTCCGAGTAGAGGGAATGGTTTCCTACTCGGGCCAGAAGTCAATGGAGCCGTTCTGACAAAAGATCCCGCGTATCCTGCGTCCGTACAGCGTGCGGTTCAACTTACGGAGCGCGTGATTATCCGTGCTACGGCGTGGCTACAGTGCGGTAGGCGCCTGTATAGTCCTGTCACTGACAGAGGGCACAGGACAGGGCTAGGGGCCTACCCTATCTCACTGACAAGGGTGGACAGGTCCCATCTCCGAACGGCGCAACGACTTACGGTGCACGCGTCAGCGGGAACCCGGAGGCGTGCTCTGTTCTGCAGTGCTCCTATCCTATCAAGCTATACCTTTTAGCCTTATTCTATTCGGCTGGGCACCAGTATATAAGGTGCCCTGCCTCCTCCTGTGAGAGGGTCGCTGCGCATTCCAAAGATAACACTAGAGGCAAAACCAGAGAGAAGTAGAGAGAAGAGTGGCTACTCGGCCGAAGGCTTGTATTGTACTGTGGCTACTCGGTAAACACCCATATAAAGAGAGACGCAGGAGTAGGGGTGTTACCTCCACACGAGGGCCCTGAACCTGGGTAAGATCTTGTTGTTTGCAGTGTTTGTGACTTACCACACGCGGCTACTCGCCGTGTGATCCCTCCCCGAGCACCTCCAGCATCCATCGGCCCCAACTTTAGCCATCCCATGGCATCTGCCGTGATACCACCACGACAGTTGGCGCCTACCGTGGGGCAGACAACGGCGCTGGCTGGAGTCCATGTTCGGACGGGACTCGTTTCTGCTACTGGGGAGCGCGTGGTCTATGGCCTTGTCCACAGATTCGGCTCCTTCGACTTCTTCACCGACAACGCCGGAGATTTCGGCGGGAGGCCCATGCCGGCAGGCGGCTCGGTGCTCTCCTTCGGCTCGCACCTCGTCTACGTCGCCACCGCTGTCATCCGCGAGTTCCCAGAGGAGGTGCTGGTCGCGGAAGATCCTCCTGATGTGCTCGTTGCCCGCGGAAGGCCGACTGGCTACTCTGCGGACGGCGTGGAGGTGATGGTGACCGGCCTGGCTACCGATGCCGGGAAGGGCGTGGCTGCTGCCGCGGGGGTCATCGAGGATCCTGCTGGTCCAAGTGGTGCCCAGAGGGTCCACAAGCCCTACGAGAAGGACTCCAACATCCCTCTTTCCACTACATCGACGATACCGGCATCCGCCGTGCGGATGGGCATGCCGCCTCCCACCGAGCTCGAGCTCTTGACCATGAGGGCGCAGCTCGACCGGCAGCGACAGGAGCTGCTCGCCGAGCACCTGGAGCTGGAAAAGGTTAGGCTTGAGCTTAGCCTAGACCAGAACGAGTACAACAAGGCCCACGGCTTTACTCCTGTTGTTAGGAAGCCTAGCAAAGTAGGCGCTACTCGCCGCAACTTAGGCGCCGAGATGGCAGTAGTTGGTGAGGCTCCTAGCCAGTCTGCCACTGTGAACACCGCTACCAGGCCCAGATACAGCACCCCCGCCAAAACACTTAGAGCTGCAGAGGTTGTAGCTGCTGAGTTGCCAAACCTTGCCGGCGACGCGCACGCTAGGCAGCAGGAGAGGCTCAATGAGTTAGTGCTAGAAGCTGCTAGGCAGAATGAGGAGTTCCAGAAAACCAATCCGGGTGCTGATGCTTCTCAGATTGTGCACTCGCGTACCGCGAGATCTCATGACCAGGCGTCATCGCCGCTTCCCAACCGCGAGAGGGACCAGAGTGTGCACTCTGGGAAGAGTAGACAGATGCAGGTGTACGACCCGGTTCTCGCCGCAAAACAGCATGCTGTGCCGCGAGAATCTGGTCAGAAACACAACTCTGCAGGAGGAGGCTATCAAGCCCATAAAGCTCACAGTAAGAGGCAAGATGGAGGCAACAAGGGTCCTTCTCGGTGTCCTGCTGCTCAGCCTACTCGGCAGAGGACGCAGCAGCCAGCTGCAGCCCAGCCGCGTGCGGCTGCGCCAGCAGCCAACCCTGTGGTGCAACCCGCTGTTGTGCAGGAGAACAGGTATGATGATGGCTACTCGGCGATGGGGCTAGCCGGCTATGCTGGCCCAAGGAATGTTGCTGATCGCCTGGGTGACCGCATGTTGGAGCCCAGTGATGCAAGGTTCAAGCTGGACCGGATTAATCTATCCGCGCAACTCGAGAACAAGGGGCCGCCTGGCCCAGAGTGCTTTGGCCCTCATATCATGAACGAGCCGTCCGTGAACCACTTCCAGCTGGCCAGGGGGACCAAGTGTTACAATGGCAGCACCAAGCCAGAGGACTGGTTGAGTGACTATGTCACAGCCGTGCACATTGCAGGCGGCAACCGGAGATGGGTTGTGCGGTATGTTCCGCAGATGCTAGAGGGTCCAGCTCGGACTTGGCTCAACAACCTGCCCAAGGACAGTATCAATTGCTGGCTGGACTTCTCGGAGGCCTTCATCAGCAACTTCACCAGCACATACAAGAGGCCGAATAGGCCGCAGCAGTTGTCCGCTTGCAAGCAGCGGGAAGATGAGACTGACCGCGAGTATCTTACTCGGTGGAGCACCTTGAGGAACACATGTGAAGGTGTGAATGAGGCCCAGGCCATTACTTGGTTTGCGCAGGGCTGCAGGCATGGCAGCATGTTGTGGCAGAAGCTGCAGCGCGAGATGCCGAGTACTCTTGCTGAGACCATCAAGATCGCGGACATGTATGCACTCGGCGATCCAACTCAGCCCCTGATGGACTCTCCTGAGCCGAGAAGGAACTACAACGGCAACAAGCGCAATGATTTCCGCAACAAGCGCAGAGGTGACCGGATTGATACTCGGTATGATCCCGAGGAGGTGAATGCTGTGACTACGGCTGCTGGGAGTAGCCAAAGGCAAAAAACTGCTGGAGCCCAGTACTGGCAAAACCAGAATCAGGGCCAAGGCATCAAGAAGCCGTACAATGCTCCCCAGCAGGGTAGCGGCAACCCGGATCCCGCTCCGAACTTTGTCTTTGGGAGCATGAGGGATGGGCCATGCAGCTTCCACACTCGGCATCCGGCCAGGCCAGCCAACCACACTACTCGGTAATGCAGCTGGTGGGAACAGATCAAGAATGAGGGCCTGCCCCCTCCTCCTCCTCTGCCAGCTGCGAATGCTAATGTGCAGCCTGCTCGGGCACCTACTCCCAGGCCTGCAGCTTTCCCGAGAAGAGAGAATGTGAACCAGGTGGCTTTAGGAGCCAACCGCTACTTCAATAACGACGGCTACCGCAACTACAACAACAACGACCGCAACCGCAACTTCTACACCCGCAACAACAACAGGAACAACAACAACAACAACAACAACAACAACAACAACAGCAACAACAACAACCAAGGTGACAACAACAACGACAACAATGGCGGTGGAGACCGCAACCAGTACCAGGAACACCACGAGAGCTACATGATCTTCACCTCTGAGCCCGCCGACAAGCAGTCTCTGCACAGGCGTGCGATGGAGGTCAATGCTATGATTCCCGCTGTGCCCCACTACCTGCACTGGTGCAACCAAGAGATCACATGGTCCAGAGCTGATCATCCTAGGGTGATTCCCAACCCGGGTAGCTACGCTTTGGGTGGTGGATCCCACCTTCTTGGGTGCTCAGAAGAACGTCAGGTTCAACAAGGTCCTGATTGACAACGGCAGCAGCATCAACATTGTGTACAGAGACACACTTGAGAAGCTCGGGATGGCCGAGAACATGTTGCTACCCAGCAGGACCACTTTCCATGGCATTGTGCCGGGAGTGTCTTGCTCTCCAATCAGCCGCGTCTGGATATACGTCCTATTCGGCACCAGGGAGAACTGTCGCACTGAGAGCTTGGCATTCGAGGTGGTTGACCACCTGAGCCCATACCATGCCCTACTCGGTAGGCCTGCTCTGAGCAAGTTCATGGCTTCAACCCATGCTGCATACTTGAAGATGAAGATCCCTGGCCCCAATGGGGTAATCACCATCTCGGGTGATTACAAGAGGTCTATGGAGTGTGCCTCTGCTGGTTCTCAGCTGGCGGAATCCATGGTCATTGCTGCCGAGAAGAAGAAGATGTATGAGGTGGTGGCTATGGCGCAAGCGGCGCAAGGTGGTGTGCCTGGCATGCCGAGTTCCCAGTACGGGACTGCGTTCCAGGCGTCCCAGGAGACAAAAAAAAGTCCAGGTTGATCCTGAGTTCCCAGACCGTGTTGCCATCATTGGCGCCGGGTTGGGAGAGAAATAGGAAAGCGAGCTCATCCACTTCCTCTGTGAGAATCGGGACGTCTTTGCCTGGTCCAATGAGGATTTGCCGGGTGTCCCGAGGGAGTTGGTTGAGCACTCGCTACATGCGCGGCATGATGCCAAGCCAGTGAAGCAGGCGATGCGCCGCTTTGGCGATGAGAGAAGGAAAGCTATCGGTGACCAGATCACCAAGTTGCTGATAAGCAACTTTATCATGGAGGTTTTGCATCCGGATTGGCTAGCCAACCCGGTCATGGTTGAGAAGAAGAAGGAGGACCCCAAGGCGGATACCACATGGCGTATGTGCGTGGACTACACCTACCTGAACAAGGCCTGCCCCAAGGATCCCTTTCCGCTACCCCGCATAGATCAGGTGATTGATTCCACTGCTGGTTGTGAGCTTTTGTCTTTCATAGATGCCTACTCTGGTTTTCATCAGATAGCTCTCAACCCTGGTGATCAAATAAAGACCGCCTTTATTACCCCGTACGGGGCTTATTGCTATCGTGTCATGTGCTTTGGGATGCGGAATGCTGGGGCTAGCTATCAGAGATGCATGCAGAAATGCTTGCATGATCAAATTGGCAAAAATGTGCAGGTGTACGTAGATGACATTGTCATCAAAACGAATAAAACACATACTCTGCTTAGTGACATTGAGGAAACATTTGCCAACTTGCGCAAGTACAAGATGAAGTTGAATCCGACTAAATGCACCTTTGGCGTCCCGGCTGGCAAGCTACTCGGTTTCTTGGTATCCAGTTGGGGTATTTAGGCCAATCCTTCAAAGATAAAAGCTATAGAAAGCATGTCTTTGCCGAGATCACTGAAGGATGTGCAAAAGTTCACTGGTTGCTTGGCTTCTCTGAGCCGCTTCCTGGGCAGAATGGGCGAGAAGGCCTTGCCTCTGTATCAGTTGATGAAGAAGAGCGACAAGTTCATCTGGACGCCCCAAGCTGATGTAGCATTCAAGGAATTGAAAGCCATGTTGGGTAGCGCTCCCATCTTGGCTAGTCCGCTACCCAAAGAGCCAATGCTGCTGTACATTGCTGCAACTAACCGAGTGGTCAGCGTTGTGATTGTGGTGTAGAGAGAAGAGGAAGGCAAGACGGTGCAGCGGCCAGTATACTATCTCAGTGAGGTGCTGTCCAGCTCCAAGCAGAACTACCCGCATTACCAGAAGATGACTTATGGCGTGTACCTGGGCGCCAAGAAGCTGAAGCATTATTTCCAAGAGCATCCCATCACTGTGGTGAGTTCTGCTCCCATCTCGGACATCATGGGCAACAAGGAGGCAAGTGGCAGAGTAGCCAAGTGGGCGATTGAGCTGGCCGCGTACGCTCCTGTGTATGCGAGAAGAGAATGCATCAAGTCTCAGATCCTAGCAGATTTTCTGGTGGATTGGGCTGAGGTGCAATATGAGCCTCCTACTCCGGTAGCCAACTACTGGAAGATGCATTTTGATGGCTCCAAGGTGAAGGAAGGCCTGGGTGCTGGCGTGGTGCTCACGTCGCCCAAGAGAGATCAACTCGAGTACGTGTTGCAAATTCATTTCAAGGCATCCAACAATGTAGCAGAGTACGAGGCCGTGGTACATGGCTTGAAGGTGGCCAAGGAGGTTGGCGTGCAGCGCATCATATGCTATGGCGACTCGGATCTGGTTGTGCATCAAGTTTCAGGCACTTGGGATGCTCTGGATGCCAACATGGCTTCATATCGGTTTCTGGTGCAAACCATGACTGGTTTCTTTGAAGGATGCGAGTTTAAGCACATACACTGAGCAGAGAATGAGGCAGCTGATGAGCTATCCAAGTTGGGGTCTTCTCGGCAATACATCCCGGCTGGGGTTGCCTTGGAGCATTTGAGAAAGCCATCTATCAAGCCATCCCCCAACTCGGAGTCTATATTTGTTCCTTCTCTTCCTGGTGAGGAAGCTGTTCCCATGGAGATTGACTGGGAGGTTGCAAAGGAGAACCCGGGGACTGCCGTCTCCATCCCGGGGACTGGCACCTGCAACCCGGGGACTGTCCCTTCTTACTCGGGGACTGCCCCTCCTAACTCGGGGACTGTCGCATTCATTGAGGGGGTCCTTGCCGAGTGCTCGGGGACTCGTCCCCAACTCAGAAGAAGAAGAAGTGGTGGCTGATCCAATGGAAGTGGACGAACCAGTGTTTCCCATCCGGGGGACACCGAGTTGGGCTCTGCCCATATTATCCTTTCTAAAGGACGGCACCTTGCCGAGTGATGAGGTTACCTCAAGGCAAATTCAGAGAAGATCCAAGGGCTATACAATCTTCAGAGATGTGCTGCATAGAAGAAGTCCTACTGGTGTGCTGCAGCGCTGTGTAGAGCCAGAGGAAGGAGAGTAAATTCTGGTGGAGATACACCAAGAAGAATGCGGGCATCACGCCTCTTCTCGGGCTCTGGTCAACAAGGCTTTTCGGCATGGCTTCTTTTGGCCCACTGCCTTGAAGCAAGCTGAAGATATTGTGAGAAAGTGCAATGGCTGCCAAAGATTTGCAAGTAAGATTAATATGCCAGCTTCTGAGTTGAAAACCATTCCCATTACTTGGCCATTTTCTGTTTGGTGCTTGGATATGGTGGGCCCTTTCAAGCCGGCTAGAGGCAACATGACTCACATCTTGGTCATGGTTGACAAGTTCACAAAGTGGATTGAGGTGAAGCCTATTCGGAAGTGTGATGGAGCCACTGCTGTGAGTTTCCTGAAGGATGTGATCTTGAGATATGGCTACCCACACAGCATTATCACGAATAATGGCACAAACTTTGTTGAGGGTGTGTTTGCGAGGTTCTGCAGAGATAAGCATATTCGGCTAGATGTTGCATCTGTTGCGCATCCCGCCTCCAATGGGCAAGTTCAAAGAGAAAATGGCATGGTGCTATCAGGCATAAAGCCAAGGCTGATTGAGCCGCTGCTGAAAACACATGGGTGTTGGCTAGACGAGTTGCCAGCGGTGTTGTGGAGTCTAAGGACTACCCCTAACCGGTCAACCGGCTACACGCCATTCTTCCTGGTTTATGGAGCTGAGGCCGTGTTGCCCACTGACCTAGAGCATGACTCGCCCCGTGTAACGCTCTACACGGAGGCAGAGGCTAGAGAAGCTCGAGAAAATGATGTTGACCTGCTAGAAGAAGCAAGAGAGCTAACTCTGTCACGTTCAGCTGTTTAACAGCAAAACTTGAGGCGTTATCATAACCGGAAAGTGAACCCAAGGGTTTTCCGAGAAGGAGACATGGTGCTTAGGCTCGTGCAACGCACAGCCGGGATGCACAAGGTTTCCCCTCCGTGGGAAGGGCCTTTCATTGTGAGCAAGGCCTTGCGCAATGATGCGTACTATCTAATTGACGCACAGCCACCCCAGAAGAACAGGCCGGATAAGGCTGGAGAGGAATCCAAGCGCCCTTGGAATGTAGCTCTACTTCGACGTTTTCACTCATGAGCAAACTGTGTATGTATCTTCTTATCCGAGTTAAACTCCTATTCGGCAATCTGAAATTGAACTCGGGGACTGCCCTCGTCCAAATTGTTCCTTGTGTTTACTCTGTTTTACTTTGTCTATTCGGTTGAACCACTTAGAATTTCAAAAGCATACAAAGTAGTGTGTTTAAACTCACCGGACACTCTGCGACTCTGCTGCTGTCCGCAACCCGGCTTCATGGCAAGCCAGAGAACAAGCCAAAGGGTCAATGAACACATGAAAAATTGCAAAGGAAAGGAAGCGTGTGGCAACCGAATAGAGTGTTTTTTCACTGTTTTTTCTTTTCGGCTAAGTGGTGGGCAGCGTTACTATGATTTTTCTAAGTGTCTAAGTATTTGAAACTCCTACTTTGAACTCTTGTGACTCGACTACCAAAAAAGCAACAAGTTGCAGGTAAGAGCTGAGATAAAAAGGAAGAGCGGATAAAAAATGCAACTCGGGGACTTGCATATTAACACAACCCGGCATTGAGCCAGAGTTGCTAAGAACTTCAACAAAGATAAAATTGAGTAGCAACAAAAGACTTAATAGTTTGATACATTTGCACCCGGCATCCCGGGGATCTGATAAAAGTTCCAGAGCATAAGTGTTTTCAGGAATTCACTAGTTGGAAGTAGCGGTGTTGTCCGCAGCTTTGTCATCAGCTCCAGTCTTCTCGGCATTAGCATCAGCCTTGGCGCTTTCGGCATCCGCTTCAGTGTTGGCGTTGGCGGCTGGCTCTGAGGTTGCCGTGGCAATGGAGATAGGATCCGTGGCTGAGGTCGATGCAGCAGATTGGAAGCTAGGTATCGGGAAGCTGCTGGTTGCGCCCAACTCGGGGGCCGCTTGCTGGATCACCATCTCGGTGGTGATGGTGGTCTCCTCAGCGTTGGTTTGCGGCTGCTCGAGGTCGGCGTCAAACTTGGCTTTTCTCTTCTCGGCGGCTCCCTTCGTGGCACCCTCCTCGAACATGCTCAGGTCATCCGACTCAGTGTCCTCATCTTCATCGTCCTCTTCCTCAGCTTCAGTATCGGGCTCGGGGAGGCCCTCGATGTAGGTGGCGGTGTCTGCGTAGGAGGCTACCTCATAAGCTGCTGCCTTCCGGCGAGCAATGCAATCGGGATCCTTGGTCCACTTGGAGTCTTGGCGCATCTCGAGGATCCGGTCGAGGTTAAGGTTCTCATACCAGCTGCAAATGAAATGGAGCAACTCATCCGCTCCTGCCCGAGCTGCCGAAGCTTGCCACTTCTTCAACTCGGCCTTCACGCCGTCCAGCTTCTCGGCGAGCGCGATGAAGCTGTTTGGCGCAGTTTGATCAGGCCAGAACAGATCGTGAATTTTATACGCTGTGGATACCATGGTGGTGCCCAGGCCTTTGAGTTGGCGGAGCTGGGTCTTGATGCTCAGGAGGTTGTCATTGACGTTGGACTTGGTGTTGACGGGCATCCCGGATGCGGCTCGGAGTTGCTGTGCCTTCTCAAGAGCAGGAGTGCTGGCGGCGCGGAGATCAGGAAAGATATCTGGAAAAGTAACCAAGTAAAAGAAGATGCAATGGCAGAGTAGCTGACAACTCAACTTCTAGTTGCTTGATCTTGCTTTCGGCAGAGGGGAAGAGAAGACATGGCAGTGTTCATGCTGCTCCTGCAATTCTTTCAATTTGCCTGCAGAGTAAACAGAGTTAGAGCAAAAAGCAAACGCGGGCGTAAACACAAAACACACAAACCGAATAGCTGAAAGCTTACTCTCTATCTCAGAAAGTTGGAGAGCGTGGTCCAGTGCCGCATGCTCCATTGTTGCGTCATCTTTGCGCTCGGCTTCAAGAGTCGCGATGCGGTTCTTGGCTACACTGTGGTTCTAGAGCAACCGGCGGAAGATATTGGTCCTCTTCAGGAGGCTATTCTGTGGAAGAGAAGAAAAAGAGTTAGAAATTTTTGGTGAAGATTTGACCCGAGAAGACGGCAACTCGGTTGAGTACCCGCCTACTCGGTCCGAATCTCGGGGACTGGGGAATAACTAAGAGGAAAAGAAGAGAAGAAGAAAAAGAAAAACTGCAACTCGGAAAAGCTAGAAAAAGCAAGGAAACCAAGAAAAACTTACGGGATATGTTTGCTCCACGTCCTCGGCGGCTTTGCGGAGGCAGAACAGCTTCCCGGCTAGCGTGCAGGTGGCGAAGGCGATGGTCATTGGAACAGAGCCGATGTCGGCCTTGTTCCAATCGATGCGATAGTGGTCAACAGCTCCCAAGGTGCTGCCGTTCCACTTCTCGATGCCGTGAGCGTCGCTCTCCCAGACCTTGTCCACGAAGCCTGCCCGGTCCAGGACCGCGGTTAGCCCTTCTGACTGGATGTCGTCCTCACCGGCTTCGCGTGAGTGGAAATCAATAGGTTTCTTGGCCTTGGACTGAGCAGCCACAGCCTTGGCCTGGCCTTCCTTCAGGGTGGAAAGCCGCTTCTCACCTTTGGCCAGGGAGATGTTGTGTTGCTGGGACACCTCCATCAGGTATGATGGCCAGCTGCCTTGTGCGCGAACAGCACTCGACCCTTCGCCTGGGCCAGCAGATCCAGAAGCAGCGCCAATGGTGAGTTGCGTGCTCTTTGGTCCCTTGGGTGGCGGCATCAGGTCCCCGTACTGCGCAACCTTGCGCGGTGGGTTCTTCCGAACAGCTGTAGCCTCAGGCTTAGCGGCCTTCTTGGAAGCAGTGTCCGCCCGAGAAGCGGACGGAGGCGCTTGGCGTGAAGTAGGTGGAGGCATAAGTTCAGAAGCAGTCTTGGCGGTGTTCTGCTTTGGTGGAGGGCTTGGTGCAGTTGGTGGAGTAGCCTGCTGGGTAGGCGGCACAAGGGGCCGGCTACCCTGCGCAGCATCTGGCTGCGCTTGGCTCTGGAGCACGGGCTCCACCACGGTCTTCTCAACCCGCTGCTCGGCAGCGGGATCAAGCTGAAGGTCTATCGTTTCTTTTACCCGCGGCCTGGCCGCAGGGTCTTCTTGAGCTGCAGCTTGTTCTTCCTGTTGCTCGGTGTTGTCATCTGGCCGCTCAAAGGCGGCACGGTCTTGGTTCTAGGCTTCTTGATCAACATTCTCCCCAGCTGCGGTTGCTGGGGGAGAGGGAGGCGTCTCGTTGTGAGCAGCATCCTGCGCACTCTGGTGCACGTAGGTTTGCTGCTCCAAGTTCTGGTCATCTTGGTCACCAGCGCCCGTGTCTTCTTCTTCTAGCTTCACCGGAGAGGGCGCACGCGTCCTACCCCGCGGTGTTGGCTCGTCTTCATCCTCGGAGAGCTCGACGAGCTTCTCGAGGTCTATGACAGGTTTCCTCTTGGTACGAGTGGGGGCCGCGGCATCGTCAGCATCCAGAGGATCGCTGGAGGAAGGAAGCAATTCAGGAAAAGAGTCAGAGAGCAGAACAGCGAGAAGCAGTAGCGAATTGGTGTTCGGATGGAACAACTTACCCTTTGCGGGAGGGGGGTTGCCGTCTTTTGGTGGTGACCTTCTTGCCACCCGTCTTCTTCGTCTTCTTGGCGGCAGGTTCTTGGGCACCACTGCCCGCCCTTTTCCGGGTTGTGGGAGCAGCCACAGATAGAGGCTGAACATCGATGGGCTCCTCGTCCTCATCATGCTCGGGATCCTCTGTAGAAAAGAGAAAAGGGATTCAGAAACAGAAAAGGAAATCAGAAAGCGCTACTCGTGATCAGAAAGGTGAACTTTGTCACCTTCGTCGTCCTCGGACCAATCTCGGATGGACGCGTCAACTCGGTGCTTACCAGGCTGAGTGGCATGCGGGATGCAGAGAGTGTCTTGGGTGTCGTAGGCCTTCACATCATCCTCTTCTCGGTCAGTATGCCAGTTGCTGTCGAAGACCTCCTCATCTTCCTCTGCCTGGCGATCGATGTGCTGGAAAGGCAAACAAATGGCACAGTGAGTTGAGTTCTCGGCTATGGGGTCCTACTCGGAGCAACATGCAAACACAAAGCATATTTGGTTAAGTATTTCTACCCGGCATGGAATGCAAACATAAAGCATATAAAGCCAAAGGGGTGTTTTATGATGTCCTACTCGGCATGGCATGCAAACACGAAGCATGTTCAGCTAAGGATTTCTATTCGGCATGGCATGCAAACACAAAGCATAAAAAGCCAACCAACTACTTATGTTGTTCTACTTGGTGCAGCATGCAAATACTAAAGCATACAAAGCTGGGAAGCCATCTACTAGGTATCAAAGTGCAGAAGTAAAGCATAGAGTACTAACCTGTCCAATGCGCTTGGTGCGGCTATACGTCTCGAAGCCATAAAGCCAATCGTCCTTCAGCGTGGTGTGCATGATGGACCTGGCCCAGACAGCCACCTCCGACTTGCTAAGCTCGAAAGTTGTGGTCCTTGTGCAGTCACGGGCTCCCCCCATGTAGCACATCTTGTGCGAGCGGCACTGGAGCGGGAGTACCCGGCGTGAGATCCAGCATGCAATTGGATCGTCATGGAGAAGCCCCTCCTCGCGCAACTCGGCCAGGCGTCGCTCGACCTGGATGACGTCCTCGATGGTGGTCTTCGGGTGGTATCCCCAATTCTGCTGAGTTGGCAGGGCGTTCTTGAACTTGGGAAGGCCTATCCGGTCCTGGATCGGCTTCCCGACTTCGGTGTCTACGTTCTTCACGTAGAGGAATCTGTGCTGCCACTTGCGCACGGATTCCAATCCCTTAGCCCGTGGATGGCTACCCGCGGAGCGCTGCAGCATCATAGCGCATCCCGTATGGGTCATGGCGCGGGCACCATCAGTCTTTCCCGGGTTAGGGACACTCTGTTTGCCGAAAAAGAAGTACCGCGCCCAGGTGTGGATAGTGTGGTACACGCCAAGGAAAGCTTCACACACCACGGCGTGGGTGGAGAGCATGATAAGAGAATTTGGTGGGAGATGGTGTGGCCGAAGGCCAAAATGGTTGAGGAATTTGGAGAAGAAATCTGAAATCGGAAGGCTGAAGCCGCGCTTGAAGTGCACAAGAAAGACAACGTACTCATCCTTCTCAGGTTTGGGTACGATCTCCGTACCTGGATGGCGGCATGTCACGCTGGGAGGCACGCGGCGCGTATTCACGAGCCATTGACAATCCTCCGCGGTGACCTCGGAGCCTTCCCAGCCGGCGCGGGCGGCGGTATCGTCATCTCCGTGGGCAGCCATCGCGACAGAGATGCGCAGTGGAGATTGGAAGCAGAGGCGCTGATGGGAGATGCGAATCGGAGTACGGAGGCGGACGAAATCTCTCTCTGTCTCTCCGGCGGCACGTGGAGCAGCGGCGCGGCAAGCGGTTGCGGTGGCGGTGTGCTCGACGGCGGCGGAGAGACGAATGGGCAGGGGATTGAAGTGAGCAGGAAAGAGAAGAAGAAGGCGTCGAGGGGGTATTTATCTCTCCCCTCGAGTTGCCGTTACCAGCGGAATATTCGCGGATTGATCGTGCACAGAGATCGTGCGGTGTGGGTTGCGCACCGGTTAGAAACGCACACAGCGCATATCGCGCGCGTAACGGGCGCAGTTAATCCCACGTCGAGATCGTGGGCGATTTAGTGCGGTTGAAGTGACTTAACAGGCTAGTGGGCCCGAGGTGCAGTTATTGGCGCGTGGCCTGCAGTATCCCAAGCATCGAGGCGTCGGGGGTACGGGAGCGTGACACGTGCCCCGTAGCGACACGCAGAGGCGGATTCGCACCGTTTGAGCGGGATTGTGTTTCGAAATTTCGCTAAGTCATTTTACTCGGCATCACCAAAGGAGGGTGTTGCTACTCAGAGAAGTGGAGATTCAAGCAAGAGTTAAGGGACACACGGAGGTGCTACTCGGCCTCTTGCAGTACGAAGACAAGATTTGTTTTTAAGCTGGCAGGGCCCAGTGAATAAGTTCGCAGGACTCTACCAGCTTCGGGGACTAATGTCGGGGGGTTACCCCCGAGTAGGGGTAAGGCTAGTGCTAAAGGCAAGGTCAAAGGGGCTGTTTGACTGAGTAAGCTGGCTACCCGGTACTTGCTACCCAGTAGGCTGCTATCCGGTCGTACCCACCAATGGCCAGAAGAAAGAATCAAGGAAGTTATGTTCCTCCGAGTAGAGGAGTTGGTCCGAGTAGAGGGAATGGTTTCCTACTCGGGCCAGAAGTCAATGGAGCCGTTCTGACAAAGGATCCCGCGTATCCTGCGTCCGTACGGCGTGCGGTTCAACTTACGGAGCGCGTGATTATCCGCGCTACGGTGTGGCTACAGTGCGGTAGGCGTCTGTCTAGTCCTGTCACTGACAGAGGGGACAGGATAGGGCTAGGGGCCTACCCTATCTCACTGACAAGGGTGGACAGGTCCCATCTCCGAACGGCGCGACGACTTACGGTGCACGCGTCAGCGGGAACCCGGAGGCGTGCTCTGTTCTGCAGTGCTCCTGTCCTATCAAGCTGTACCTTTTAGTCTTATTCTATTCGGCTGGGCACCAGTATATAAGGTGTCCTGCCTCCTCCTGTGAGAGGGTCGCTGCGCATTCCAAAGATAACACTAGAGGCAAAACCAGAGAGAAGTAGAGAGAAGAGTGGCTACTCGGCTGAAGGCCTGTATTGTACTGTGGCTACTCAGTAAACACCCATATAAAGAGAGAGGCAGGAGTAGGGGTGTTACCTCCACACGAGGGCCCTGAACCTGGGTAAGATCTTGTTGTTTGCAGTGTTTGTGACTTACCACACGCGGCTACTCGCCGTGTGATCCCTCCCCGAGCACCTCCAGCGTCCATCGGCCCCAACTTTAGCCATCCCATGGCATCTGCCGTGATACCACCACGACACTCGTCATCCTCTTCATCAAAGGCATCCAGGTCCCAAGGAACAGAAACCCTCACTTTCTTGGCCAACGGAGAGAGCATATCCAGGGGAGTCGCGGAATGTACAGCCTTCGGGTCAATCTCCTCGACCAACTCCTGGCTCAAGGAGGCATCCTTGGAAGTTATTTCCTCCTCCTCTCCTCTGCCGTTCTTGAGGGGAATGCTAGGGAAATTGTCGTGGGATAATCACGGCAGATGTTACCTGGGGTAACTGATCTTGGGGCAAGACGACACAGGTATTTGGGAGAGGGTTTAGCTCAGAGGAAAACATGGTGCAACTCGATCTGGTAGCCGGCAATCAAAGTCGCCGAGTCTCCGATCTTGATATAATAACTCAACTCTGGGATTACACTTGATGCTCGATATCACGCGATGTTGCTAGGGTTCTTAGATCTCTATCTAGACTAGACCTGGGGGTCGGTTTATAAAGCACCCGTACCCCCTAGCTTATTCGGCAAGGCATATTTCGGATCCTACCTGGACACGGCGCACTAACCATAACTTTCCTTTACAATAACCCGTAACCCGGGCCGTTAAGCCCACAAGTTTGGGCCTTCACAAGCTTCTTTATTCTTAGCCGAATCCTGCACACCATCCTTTGGGCCGGGTTATTCCTCAGAGCTTGGCATACCGGGTTAGCATCCCCCTGTCAGTAGTCCCCAGAATAGCCTGGGCTTCATGGATCCTCCTTGAAGCGCTTGCTATTCCCCGCAAAGATGTCGAACATACGGGCATATGGAAGCCGAGTTAAGATGTTTTGATATTCTGCTAGGCCTCACTCCATGGTGGCCATGTAATAACCCGGATTTGTCCTCCAGACACTTAGGTTCAAATTCCCAGGTCCAGACTACAATAAAAATGCCAAGATCTCATGCTCGATAATCAGTCCCGTCATTACGGGGCAAATCCCTTCCTTCTTCTATCCCGATGCCTTGCCCAATACTTGACGCATATCTCGCAAAATCTTCGCTGATAACCATTACCCCGCGGTTTCCGGCTTCTGGCCGTGAGGGTAGGCTCACCCTTGCCTTATAAATAGCACTTAATGGGTAACCCTAAGCCCCTCACCACGCCACAACTTCCCCTCTTCTTCCTTGCTCCTAACACCCTCGCAGCACCACCGTGAGGAGCTCGTACCTGCTACCAACGCAAGATCGCCAGCGGCCGCGCCCGTCCTTGAGTCGCCTTGCGCCACCGTCAAGTGTCACCGTTGCTCCTCCATTTCTCTCATTCGAGCCACGCCGCTCGTCGCCATCGTATTAGACTCCAATCTCCCCGGTAAGCTTCTCGCAACCAGTTAATTCAACCTCACAACTTTCAATTTATCCAAGATCAGATCTAGGTCAACCCGCAAGTCATTTGTCCGATTGCACCAAATTAGATCGATTCGATGCTTGCCAACTCCTTTAATCATCTGCCCTATAGTCACAAATGATCCTCCAACCATCATTGATTACCAATTTTACTTAAAAATCATCCGCAAACATTTCCATCTAGATCCGTTCCTCCTCGATTTTCCGCTTATTGCATTAACACCCGGAAAAACCCTCCTTTTCCAGCTATTTCATTTGCGGTATAAATATGGGCAACCATCCGTCATCCCCAAATACCTTTCCCTACGTAAGTGACCAACAATTTCCACAAGTGTGCTCAATACCCGGATAGTTCTCAGCTTCGGACCTTCTTGATACCTTTATACTCGGATATTTCAGCATTCCCGGGTCTTATTTCACACGCCTCTTCTCTTTGTGTTTTGCAGGCTGGCCCCATGGCTCCCAAGCGACAAGGAAAACAACCGGCTCCAGCGAGGACCACCCAAACCATATCCGCCAACTGGGGGCGTACCACAACCACGAAAGCCAAATTGGACGAGCTAGCCGAATTAGGAACCCTCCCTTCTCAAAAAGACATCCACTGGAGGGTACCGGGTAATGAGACTCGTCCCACCCCCGAAGAAAACGAGGTAATCTGCTTCGTTGAACACGTGACCCGAGGATTTCGTCCTCCGGGTCATCCTTTCTTTAGGAAGGTCTTAGATCATTATGGACTCCGGGTGTTCGACATAGGGCCTAACTCCATGTTGAACATTACCCACTTCATTGTTCTATCTGAGTCGTACTTGTGCATGCCACCGAGTCTGACTCTTTTCATTGAGTTATTCCAGTGCAAGCCGTGCCGCGAAAGCGGCGACGGAGCGCTTCTCACTTGCGGCGGGGTATCCATCTAACGCCGTAAGAATTCTTTGATGCCAACCCTCAACCTGCACTCCCACGTTAAACATTGGCAGCTATCTTTCTTTTACTGCCACGATACCTCCCCCGACAGCGAAAAGAAGCTGCCGGGTTACTCAGAGACCCCCCTCAAGCCCTCCGAGTCTTTCAATGCCTTCGCATCAGACTCAGACATGGAGGCAATCCTTCCTTCGCTAGCCAAGATAGCCATTCTCTCAGCCCAAGGCCTCCTAGGGCTCAATTTAATAAAAACTTGGGTCGATTTCCGAATCCAACCTAATTCCGTTCGCACCAAATTGATGTGCGAGTATTCGGGGCACACCACAGACGCACTCCGCTACTCCACCAAGAGCTTTGCGACCGGTGATACTATAAAGACCATCAAGGGCTTCTTGGCGGAGAAACTGGAGGTGATAAAGGGCATCGCCGGGTTACCCCCGTTTACCCGGGAAAATCCAGCTCCAGCGGTAATACCCGGCGCTCATAACTTGTTTCCACATTTCAACTCGATACTGCTTCTAAGCCTTAATCTTATCTTTTTACCTCAGGCTGATGACCCTTTCTGGAGAGTTGAACCACTCCCCCCCTCCAGAGACCCGGAAGAGGAGGACGAGGCGGCTGACGATAGTGAAGGTACTCACTCAGGATCTGCATATTTTTACTTGCATTACTTTCCTCTCGTCTGTCTTTTTTCCAATGAATACACACCTGGTTCGCAGGGCTAGAGGACGAGGGTGGAAACAACGAAGACGACCCGGAGAGAACCGAGTCTGACCCAGAGGCAACAGTCGGGGCCAAGAGGAAAGGCAGGGGGACAGTGTCCAAGGTTCCTTTTTCCTCATTATCCTCTGAACCTTACTCCTTTGACGTCATGCGACGACTTAACCATCAATTATCAAATTCGTCATGCTTGAAGGATTCTTTCCCAGCCAAGCGCAGAGTAACTCGGAGCTCCCCAGGTGAAGATCCCCTTAACCCGGGCATCTCCGCCCCCTCGGTCCCTCGTGGCAGTGCTCCTCCATCTCGTTCTTCCAACTCTCCTCAGCGCCACCCTTCTCCTAACCACCCACGTGCCGGGCAATTCCGGGTTCCACTAGTGGTTCCTGCGAAGACCTCATCTGCTTCCAGTGGCGAGCTCCCACCGGATTACACCGTAAATGCCGGGTAAGTTTTTGCTATATTATTTCTTTTTGCATCTGACGAACTTTCATTCAAGCCGCCGTCATCATTAATAACTGCCTTTTCTCATCTTTCCTTCAGCGCTCAAGTCACCGTCAGTGACCCGGAAAACACAGAAACGGACAACCTCCAGGTGGAGAAGCCGACTGACGACGCAGACGCCGCAACTGGTGGTGATGCGACAACTAACCGGGAACAAGGCCCTCTGAACAATCCACTTTCCCAAACCGTCGGATCTCCTTCCTTATCGGAACCAGTAGACGAAGAGATAGAAATTCTAGATACAAGGATGAGTTCTCCCAACCCGGACACTCAGACTGTCCGAGTCTCCACTCCAAATGCGAGGAGAACCCCCCTACCAGATGATCAAGCTGCCGGCTCTTCCGGGACTCGCTCCGAGGAGTTAACTTTTGCCCAGATGCTGGAAACTCTGCGCACCTTAAGGGCTAACGAGGAAAACATCTTGGGGTCTTTAATAACCAAACACGAGGTAAATTCGATTAATATTGCTTGTACCTTTGTCCAGTCCCCAAGTTCCGAGTGAGTTCATTCATGACTTGCTCGGGACTTTTATTATACCAATGACTGATAACTGTGCTCTTCTACCTGACTAATGCTTTTTTAACATCCGTGCAGTCTTTCGTGACTCAATACGAGGAGAAACTTGCGGACGCCGCCAAGCTCATTGAAAAGGAGATATCTTTACGTGAAGCAGCCGAGGCTGAAGCCAGGAGGAATAGGCAATTAATGAAGAAGTACCGAAGAAGGGCTCACCAAGCCGAAGATGACCTGACAAGCCTTTCCGTCGAAATATCTGATACCTATCGTTCTTTGCTTGGTACGCTTCCTTCTCCGGGTTTATCCTTTTGACAAACAGCAAAAATTTTCCAACTTATATCTTCATTTTACTTCAGGCCCGGACGAAGCCATGCTGGATGAAGATGACATTGCCAAGCTGAAAACCATAAAGAGTGTTATCCGGCAGCTATGTGCCGGAACCAGATGGATCTTGGAAGAGTTACGGTGGCCGGGTAGAGGACATGTTGATCTGAAGAGGATGCTGGATGCCTTCTCCACTATTCCTGAGTGGATTTGGCACTGGAAGCGCTCATCTTGCCGGGTTGGAGTGACCCGGGGGCTTGCACTTGCGAAAGCTTATCTCCCCAAGCTCGAGCTAGCGAGGCTTATGGGCGGCTTCCCAGAGTTCAAGCTTGACAGATCCAAGTTTTCAGTAAAGGATTTTCAGGCCGTCCAGAAGGAGGTCCGTTACCCGGCCAGCGTAATTGCTGATGAACTGGATGTTAACATACTTGTTCCAGCATATGATTCTGCCGATAAAGTAATTAAGTCGGATCTTCCTGAGCCGTATGACATGCTGGCTCGGTGGAAGGAGGAAGCTGCTGCGATAAGGGCGGAGGCTGCCAAGAAGCAAGCTGACGCCGGCTCTGCTCCTGCTGCCTCAACACCAGTCGTTCCGCCCCCTGCAGGGGCTGGTACCGCTGATCCGGGTGCTGCTGCTGCCACCAATGATGGCAAGGGTAAGGCCAAGATGGACGCCGAGTGATATATGGTTTCTAATGCCTCTTCTTAAGCGCCAGTCGGTCGACATACTTTTTGAAATAGTCATATTTTGGGCGGTACGCCTGTGCACCTTTGATATTTTTTCACCAGGATTTTGTAATGCACGCTAAGGCCTTGATATACTCGATGCCTGTTCCGGCCTTTTTAAGTTTAAGCTCATCTGTTCTCGATATCTGGTTTTACTTATTGTTCCTTTTGTGAAAACTCAATTTCCGGGTCTCATGGGTATTGACAAGCGGATTTTGCTTCGAAGTCCCCAAGTCCCCAAGACTCGGATATTTGGATTTTTGCAACTATACAAGTAAGCCAGTTTTTCTCTTTTCAAGATTTCAAGCTACCGGGCCCGGATTGCCGAGTCTAGGACACTTGATCTTGAAAAGGGAACAAAATGCTTATTGCTATTTTCACAAAGATCCACGAGTTATTTCACACAGGTTTTGAAGTTATGCTTAATAGTCGTTGAGTTTCCAGCTATTCAGCCTTGTACTCTGCATAACTTGTGGTTTAGATGACCCTTTTGACTGTCTTGTACTGTAAGCCGGCTTTCGCGTGGATACCATGTTGTTACATCAATACGAAGACGTAGCCAGCCAATCCCCGTCGGGTTTCATGACTAACTGCCATCGTAAGCGAACAAATCATGCCACTTTAATGCGAGTCACATCGAGCTTAAGTAAGAATAGCCAAGAAATTTGGACTTCTTTGTCCGGTTATAAGATTGTAGCCGTACTCGTTTGCAAGTAATCGGCCCTTATAACTCATAGGCATCATGGCCGGGTCTTTGAGTTTGTAACTGTGCTATTTAAGCGACCAGCCCCCAAGACCTAGATATACGCATCGTACTGAGAATACATAACCTGATAACAACCATCTCTTTTCTTGATAACCATCTCTTTACTTGATAACCATCTCTTTTCTTGATAACCATCTCTTTTCTTGATAACCATCTCTTTTCTTGATAACCATCTCTTTTCTTGATAACCATCTCTTTTCTTGATAACCATCTCTTTACTTGATAACCATCTCTTTTCTTGATAACCATCTCTTTTCTTGATAACCATCTCTTTTCTTGATAACCATCTCTTCAAATTTTCCGGGTTTTTTCAGACTCTGGATGGCCTTGATTTTATCCGGATTTGCCTCGATTCCTCTCTCGGAAACTATGAAGCCGAGTAATTTCCCAGCTGGAACTCCAAACACGCACTTTGTCGGGTTAAGCTGCATCTGGTACCTCCTCAAGTTTTTGAACGTCTCCTTTAGATCATCGATAAATGTCTCCGCCTTCCTAGTCTTGATGACCACGTCATCCACATAGGCATGGACGTTACGTCCGATTTGGTCCTCAAAGCACTTTTGAATACACCGTTGGTAAGTTGCGCCAGCGTTCTTCAACCCAAACGTCATAGTTTTATAACAAAAGGCCCCAAAAGGGGTTATGAATGATGTTTTCTCCCAATCCTCCCTTTTGAGCTTAATCTGATGATACCCGGAATATGCGTCCAGGAAGCATAACAGATCGCTTCCAGCTACTGCGTCTATAATCTGATCTATCCTTGGCAGCGCGAACGGATCCTTTGGGCAATGTTTGTTGAGACTCGTGAAATCAATGCACATCCTCCACTCGTTGGTCTTTTTCATCACCAGAACCGGGTTAGCCAACCAATCCGGGTGAAATACTTCCATGATAAAGCCGGCTGCCAATAGCCGAGCGATCTCTTCGCCTATAGCCTTCCTTCTTTCCTCATTCATTTTCCTCAAACCTTGCTTCACGGGCCTGGACTTGGGATCCACATGCAAACTGTGCTCAGCCGATTCTGTAGGGATACCCGGCATGTCGCTAGGTGTCCAGGCAAACACATCTGCATTCGAGCGAATAAACTCCACGAGCGCTCCCTCCTGCTCTTTTCCCAGGTTAGACCCTATAGTAAACTGCTTAGTAGAATCCCCTTCGACAAAATCTATCTTCTTGGTGTCTTGCGCTGCCTTGAATTTCGCTCTCTCATCCTCAGTATTCGGCTTTTTCAAGGCTGTTCTATCCTTCGGATTTACTTGAGACCGGTAATATTCGAGCTCTTCCTTCCTGCATGCCTGCTCGGCCATAACTGAATCTCCTTCGTCGCACTCGGCCGCTACATCCCGGTTCCCATGTATAGTGATGGTCCGTTTTAGAACCCGGGATTTTCAGCTGCAAATACACGTAGCACGGCCTAGCCATGAATTGGGCGTAAGCCGGCCTCCCAAACAGTGCGTGGTAAGGACTGCGCAATTTGACCACCTCGAACGTGAGCCACTCAATTCGATAATTATCCGTCGATTCTCCAAAAGCAACTTCCAAGGTGATCCTTCCCTCGGGGCTCGCCGAGTGACCTGGCACGATCCCATGAAAGATTGTCGAACTTTTTTTGTAACTGAGACTCTTTGAGACTCATCCGTAAGAAGGTTTCCCAGTAGAGGATGTTGATGCTGCTTCCACCGTCCATCAGGACCTTCTTCAATTCGTAACCATTAACCTGTGGATCAACCACCAATGCCAAGACTCCTGGACGCTCTATTTTCTCCGGATGGTCTTTTCTACTCCATGTTACCTCTTGTTCCGCCCATCTAAGATGTCCCGGCGCGGCCAACGAAATCGAGTTTGCCGCTGGCTTTAATGTCTTCTCGCTCCTGCTGGAAGTTCCTGTAGTATGCACATGATATTGTCCCTTTAAATTAGTCGTTCGTACCGTGCCGATGAAGATGTTGATCCGGCCGATCGTCAATATAGATCCGGACTCGAGGTGATCCGACTCTGGCCCCCAGCCGGAATCGTCCACCATCTTTTCTCCTTCGTGGTCGATGTAGATTTCGCCAATGACAAGATTCTCCATGCCCTTCCGAGCTTCTCCCGTGATGTAAACACCTTTGGACGCAGGCCCCATGGTGGGCGCCAACTGTCGTGGGATAATCACGGCAGATGTTACCTGGGATAACTGATCTTGGGGCAAGACGACACAGGTATTTGGGAGAGGGTTTAGCTCAGAGGAAAACATGGTGCAACTCGATCTGGTAGCCGGCAATCAAAGTCGCCGAGTCTCCGATCTTGATATAATAACTCAACTCTGGGATTACACTTGATGCTCGATATCACGCGATGTTGCTAGGGTTCTTAGATCTCTATCTAGACTAGACCTGGGGGTCGGTTTATAAAGCACCCGTACCCCCTAGCTTATTCGGCAAGTCATATTTCGGATCCTACCTGGACACGGCGCACTAACCATAACTTTCCTTTACAATAACCCGTAACCCGGGCCGTTAAGCCCACAAGTTTGGGCCTTCACAAGCTTCTTTATTCTTAGCCGAATCCTGCACACCATCCTTTGGTCCGGGTTATTCCTCAGAGCTTGGCATACCGGGTTAGCATCCCCCTGTCAGAAATTATCATCTTCCTCTTCCTCCTCGTACTCCTCCTTCTCTTTACTAGACTTTGCGGCTGCAACGCTAGTGTCGAGAGGGGCCTCAAAGTTACTCGCTAGAAGGTCAGAAGCATCGCCACCTGCCCCAGGAAGCGGCGGGTAGCAGATCTTGGCGTCCTGATGCTGGAGAAGAGAGGGGGACTCGGTGATCGGGGGAAGTCCGAAGGGGAAAGATTCACTTTTCCCCATGGACCCCATTTTATACTATGGCCGGATCATCCCGGGCCATCGATCTTCGCCAAAGAGGGACACGTGGCATCGTTCCCGACTGCCATGGGACGAGTGAAGGTGAAGCGCTCACGGGCGGTTGCCCTCTACGAACCTTAAATTCACCCACACGTAATTTACTGCGCACTGAGCGGGAAAACCGGCGCATGACGGCCGGTTTCCGTTGAAAAAGATGACAAGTTGGGCCCACCACGTCTTATCCAACCGCTGTCACTCCGCATCACGTCCCATCGGATTTATCCTTGCACAAATCCTGAGCGAAAACGGATTGGCACTCGCCGCATTCAATGTCAAAATATCAGAGTCGAACGCTTAAAATTGCGCTCGCCGAATATGCTAGAGGAAAAGCACAAGTGCACACTCGCTATCGACTCCCCCCGACAATGTTGTGACTCTGATGTTCAGCACATCGCGTGCCGTCTCTAACTCCCTGGTCGTATAGCCATCGCGGCACGCCTCGATGGCATGTTCTGCGAATGCGAAGGTAAGACCCAAGGATCCGTCTTTTGGGCCCAGGAATCACACTCATGCTGCATTTGTTGGTAATTTCCATGCCGGCGGCATGATAAAAAATCCTGGCGGGCGTGCTGGGTACCCCATTAAAAGGTTAAGTTCAACTCGATAATTACTCTGCGGCCCGAGTCGCAACGATCACCTATCCGGATTCGAGTCGGGGGACTCGAATTTGTGTAGGCTAGTACTATTTTTTGCCCGAATGCAATTAATTGGTCCCGATCCGTCGAGTGAACCAAGCGACTGAGCTGCATCCCTCTACAAATATCTATCGACTTGATTGAGTCCCCTTTACATAGGATCACACATCCTTTGTGGGGCTTAAGCTTCTCACCCGCAAGAATTTGAATAGGCTTTGAGTTCTTACCCGACTCTCAAGAGTCGAATAAACACTCGGGGACTGTTGAATAAGAGTGTCAAACCCAACGAGGAGCATAAGGTGTTGACAAGCAGTTTCGATGAAGGAATAACTGTAAATATTGAAAGATAAATTTGTAGGGTTTTTTGATATTGCAGATAAATAAAGTGCGAGTAAATAAAATGCAGTAATAATAATTGCAGCAAGTGGCCCAATCCTTTCTTCAGCAAAGGACAAGCCGGTGGGTTTACTTATCATTAACAAACATTATCGAGGACACACGGGAGGTTTCTGTCAAGTGCTTTTGTTCCATGTCGCTGAATAATATTATGTGTTTTGATAAGTGTTGTGCGGGTGAACCTATGCTAATGTACCGTCCCATCCAAGACTAATATGCAAGCAGCCGCAACTACAAGAAAGTAATTAAGAAATAAATCTAACCACAACTTTAAACTTCGGGATCCTACGCTCCCTCGTGTAATGGTTTCTTAAAGGGGGTTTAGGTTTTGGTCACTCCGGCAACCCCACAATTAGTAGCCAAATACACGATGTATTCCCCTAGGCCCATAAATGGTGAAGTAGCATATAGTCGACGTTCACATGACACCACTAGAAGAATAACACCACAATGTAAATATCTAACCATTAAATATCACTCAACATTATTTCACTACTAACAACTGGAATTCTCCAATGTCCTCAAGAACAACACGAACTACTCACAAGACATCATATGGATCATGATCAAAGGTGATATAATGGATGATAACAATCTGGACATAAATCTGATCCAATGGATTCACTCAATAGCATCAACTACAAGTAGTAATCAACACCGGGAAGTTTCCCCTATGAAATAGACAAGATGCAACCCTAGATGTTACAGCGGAACGGAGTGGAGATGAGGGTGATGATGGTGGAGATGATGATGATGATGATGATGATGATCCCGATGAAGCCTGGAGTGATGACGGTGACGTTGGCGATGATTTCCCCTCTCCGGAGAGGAATTTCCCCGTCAGATTTCTCCCTGCCAGAGAGATTTCCTCTCTCGGGTGTTTTCTGCCCCGAGGCGGCGGCGGAATAATTCTTCGATGATGGTACGAGGCTTAGGGTTTCCTGGGGGTCAAGTACGTGAAAGATATCCCCCAGAGGTGGGCCAGGGTGGCCACACCACCTGGTGGCGCGGCCAGGGGGCGCGCCACCTCATGGGGTGGGCCCCTGGTGCCCCCCCTCTGGATCCTCTTCTGGCTGGACTCCTCCTTTGAACTTCTAAGACACCCCCGGTGTCCCACTTCCTCTTCTGATCTTCTGAAATATGGTATCTCGGCGGTGCTTTTTTCCATCAGATTTTTGGTCCCTGTGTTTATTCTCCAAAAATTATGAAACATGCAAAATAAGATAAAATAACATAAGGGATGCATCATAACATGAAATATATAGATGAATAACAGAAAATTATGATATAAAATAGTGATGCAAAATGGACGTATCAACTCCCCCCAAGCTTAGACCTCGCTTGTCCCCAAGCGAAACTGAACTCAGTAAACATGACCACAGGTTTATGGAGTGAAGAGTCGATAAATAAAATACGGACAAGAAGCATCACATTTATCTATGCACCAATCATTATAGACCGCAACTTCCTCTCATATAACCTAACTTGAAACGAGTAACGGGAGTCACAAACAAATATGCAAAAGAGAGAATCAAAATTGGTGATGGCAAACTTCATTCTTGGTCAGAGAACATTTAATGATATAATACTTATCTTAGGTGAAGTCTTTATAGCAAGGCTTATATTGTAGAGCTTAACATGTTTAGTTATAACAATCTTTTTACAGTGATCCATAGCTTTCAAAGTAATATTCATTTAGATAATAAAGCATGTGCTAAACAAAGAAGGATAGAAAACATGATTGAATAAATCAACATATAGATGGCGAGATCACAACAACTCAAATGCTTGCTGGAGACAGAAAGGAATGGGTTTACTGACTCAACATAAATGTAAAAGATAGGCCCTTCGCAGAGGAAAGCATTGATCACTCATGTGCTATAGCTTTTATTTTGTAAACCGAGGTATAAAATTTTGACACTCCTCCCAACCTTTCTTACACAAACCATGGCTAAACGAATCCTCGGGTGCCTGCCAACAATCACAAACCATGGAGGAGTGTCTAATTTTGAGAGAGATGTATGTTTATGTCAACGAATGGCAAACAAAAAATATAGTACGTCACAAGCCAACTAGACTTCACAAGAGCGTCTCCCATTGAAGGACGCAACTGGTATAGAAGGTCATCCCTCTTTCCCTTTTGTTTACACAATTATGCTTTGACTGATAAATCAAGGGCAAAAATAGTGAAGATAATTTGTATTATTATTTGGGGCTGGGAACCCCGCTGCCAGATCTTCTAGCATTTGGATAAGCGGATGAAGCCACTAGTCCAGGTGTGTGAGTCCAATCAATAAGTGAGATAAAGATTCTCTATTGGCGTCCTCATGACCTAAAACAGGAACACAAAAGAAGGATAATTTTGAAGGTTTTAAAGGTAACACATGAGCAATTTACTTGGAGTGGCTATGAAATACCACATATAGGTAGGTATGGTGTACACAGATGGCAAGTTTTTGGTTCAGTGTTTGGATGCACGAGTAGACCTCATACTCAGTACAGGGTTTTTGGCTAGCAAGGCTAGGTAGCAAGAATAAGAGTTGAGGTAAAACAAACAAATATACATATGATGAAACAAATCATGCAATCTTCATTGAAAGCACAAGCGATCTTAACTTGTGAATACTAAGTTTATGTGCTAATAGGCAAATTACTCTTTCTTATACTAGCATCTCAGATTATTATTTCTACTGACCCAAGCTAAGTTTGCCAAAACCAATTAGATTAACTTGATGATCTCCAGAGTGATACCAAATACTAACAACAAGCTCAACCATATGACAGAAATTGAAAACTAAAATAATGTGTGCAGAAAGTAAATGATGAAACTTCTCATTAATATTTCAAACCGGCAACTCACACCAATGGATACAACGATAACCAACTAAGGAGAGATACTTCCATACTGCAAACCATCCTACATGATAACTTCTCTACTCATGATATGACTCTACTGAAAAAGTAAAAAAAATTAAAGATAGTGATGTGATACCGCGGCACTCCCCCCAAGCTTGGAACAAGCCGAGGGGATGCCAAAACCAATGACGAATTATTTCTTCAATGGTGGTGGTGAATCCTTCTCGATGAGCTTATCTATTGATTTCTTCAGATCTTCAATTGCGAACATAAGCACACACATCACCTCCGTATTGCGATCAATACAGTTTGCATGCCTGTCGGACTGTGAATCCCAGCCACCAAGATTTCCCCCCACTCTTCCTTAGTTTGAGAGATTCCTTCATCTGCACGATTAGAACGATTGATATCCCACATAGAGGGAAAATCCCTATGGGGCACCTTTTTGTACCGATAATCATGAATTGATGTGTGGAACTAGTTCTTGATGCTCGCAGCAGGTGTCCTCGAGGCTAAGGAGTGACGTGGAACGTTCCCTCCGGTGCTCATCCACGCGCCTCTCTTGAGCTTCAAGGGATTAGCCATCACTCTAATGCTTGCGATGGTGGTGGGTGGATGCACTCGTGGGTTTTCTTCTACATCTCCTTCAGCTCCACTCTCGATATCCTACTCCAGCTCCAGGTCTTGGATATTATCTTTCTTTGGTCCCTTCCTCTGGTTGTCGTTGGCGGAGACCACGATGCTTCTAAAACCGAAAATAGATCTGGCAGAAACAGCTCGAAACAGAAACACGACGAGAAAACGATATACGGACCTCGGGGGGTCCGGGGGATTATATAGCAAAAAGTTTCATAAAGAAAGGAAAGTCCAGGTCGAAAATGAGTCGGAGAGGGGCTCCGGGGCGCCCACACCATAGGCTGGCGCGACCAAGAGTGGGCATGCGCCACCCCATGGTGTGGAGCCTCCGGGCTCCGTCTCCGCCTCGTTTTCGGCTCATAATTTTTCATATTTTCCAAAAACAGCAAAAATAGAAGTTGGAAGATGTTTCGTGAATGTTTTCTTACCAAAACTGATACCTATTCGAAAATTGACTCTGCGGTTTCTGAAATATGCTTCTTAATAAATTCCTCCGGGATCATGGCTCGAATACAATCAACATTTTCATTATAAGGATCTCCAGAAATATAATGCTTGAATATTTGGCCATTAACCACCTGTGAAGTGTTGTCTTCAAGGGAAACAATTTTAATTTCCCCCGAACGATATACCTCTTCGATAACAAAAGGTCCTTCCCATCTCGAGAGTAATTTTCCTGCAAAAAATCTGAGACGAGACCTATACAATAGCACTTTCTCACCAACATGAAATTCTCTTTTAATAATTCTCTTATCGTGCCACCTTTTAACTTTCTCTTTAAAGAGCTTAGAATTTTCATATGCTTCACTCCTCCATTCATCTAAAGAACTTAAGTCAAGCAACCTTTTCTCACCAGCAAGTTTAAAATCTCTATTTAGGTCTTTCACTGCCCAATAAGTGTTGTGTTCTAATTCTAGGGGCAAGTGACAAGATTTTCCATAAACCATCTTATAAGGAGACATGCCCATGGGATTTTTATAAGCGGTTCTATAAGCCCACAGAGCATCATTTAATTTCTTGGCCCAATATTTTCTAGATTTGTTAACTGTCTTTTGCAAGATAGATTTGATTTCTCTATTTGATAATTCTACTTGCCCACTAGTTTGAGGATGATAGGGTGAGACAATTCTATGATTAACATCATATTTAGCCAGAGTCTTTCTAAAACCACCATGAATAAAATGAGAACCCCCATCAGTCATAAGATATCTAGGTACACCAAACCTAGGGAAAATGATGTCTTTAAGGATTTTTAATGAGGTTTTACCACCATCACTTTTAGTAGGTATAGCTTCTACCCATTTAGTAACATAATCAACAGCAACAAGAATATGAGTGTAGCCTTGTGAAGGAGGGAAAGGACCCATAAACTCAAAACCGCAACAATCAAACGGTTCAATAACAAGAGAATAATTCATAGGCATTTCATTACGTCTAGAAATATTTCCAACCCTTTGAAATTCATCACAAAATAAAATAAACTTTCTAGCATCTTTAAAGAGAGTAGGCCAATAAAAACCTGATTGTAGAACCCTATGTGCAGTTCTATCTCCAGCGTGATGTCCTCCATAAGCACTACTATGATATTTTCTCAGTATCTCTCGTTGTTCATTTTCAGGAACACATCTTCGCATAATACCATCAACACCTTCTTTATATAAGTGTGGGTCATCCCAAAAATAATGCCTCAAATTATAGAAGAATTTTCTTCTTTGCTGAGCTATAAAGGTAGGAGGCAAATACTTGGAAACAATAAAGTTAGCATAATCAGCATACCATGGACTCTCTTGAGAGCTCACTTTTATTGCAACTAACTGTTCATTAGGAAAACTATCATTAACATGAATAGGGTCATCAGAGATATTTTCTAACCTATACAAATTATCAGCAACAGGATTTTCAGCACCCTTCCTATCCACAATATGTAAATCAAAATCTTGTAAAAGAAGCACCCATCTAATAAGCCTAGGCTTAGCATCTTTCTTTTCCATAAGGTACTTAATAGTAGTATTATCAGTATGAATAGTAACTTTAGAATCAACAATATACTTCCTACATTTATCACAAGCAAAAACTATAGCTAAGAACTCTTTCTTAGTGGTAGATGATACATCCATAACGTACCTATAATTTTTGATCGTTTCATGCTAATATTATGCTTTTGACACTTGTTTTTATATAAAGTTTATGATTTATTTGGACTAACCTATTAATAGTTGCAAGAGTGCACATTGTTCTTGTTTTACTCTTTGATGTGTAGGAATTAACAAGAAAACACAAAAGAAGACTTGTTGGAAAAGGACTCTGACTTTCCTGAAATCTGTCCACCAACAATTTTTAGAGATCATCAGTTTTACCCCCAAAGACAACGTCAACTGAAGATCAAATTTCCTACAAAGTTGTTGGACATTTCTATACCTTTCATTTAAGCCCAAGAACAGCCCAATCCGAGTTCGTATGCGACCTGTGGACCCATTTTACTGGAGGATATATATCTGATTACGGGATTACGGGAATGGGTGACGGGATCGAGTCCAACTCTTATCATATTTGATGGATTCGGCCAAGCCACGACTTTGGGGATGATAGGGGTCCCTACGAAGGTTCTAGAGGTGCCTAAGAGCCTTTGTATCAAGGGGCCATCCATCAGAGGGCCGGGGATCATTGTCCCATCACATATAAGGAGAGGAAAACCCAAATTCTGGGGCAGCCACCAAAAGCCACGAATTCCCCCCTCCCCCCATGGTATCATATCCATGGGGGAGGGCTCATATAAAGCACCAAGAAGCCATGTAGGAAGGGGTCTAAGGGGAGGCGCTCCCCCATGATGGCCGGCCGGCGCCGGAGGAGCCCCCTCCGCCGCCGAGGGCCGCCGACGCCGCCCTGCACCTCACGTGTTACCCCATCTCCATCCTCTCCGCCATGATGCCGCCTTCACCAACACCTCCATCATCATATCCTCCTTGTATTCAGTGGTTCATCATCCCACAAACCTCTGTACCGTCCTATGTAAACATGGTGTTTGATGCTATAATATTTATCCTATGATCTATGTCATGTTTGTGTAGTTTATTTGTCTTTTGATTGCTTGGTTGAATGTCTTTGGTTCATTAGAGTTGTATGTTGATATGGTACTGTCTTTTGGTGTCCATTATATTTGTGCGCGCTTGGATTAACACCATAGGGTTAGTTGTATGTGCAAAGGAAGGGGCGTAGTTCTGCCGGAGTGACAGAAACCTAAGTACTCAAACCGGTTAGTTGCACGTATGGGAGTAAGAGGACCATTAACTTAAGGCTATGGTTGGGTATTTTTTTTACCTTAATGTATCTTCTAGTAGTTACAGATGTTTGCTAGAGTTATAACCATAAGTACTTGCAATCATTGGATAGTGAGAGCTTGTTAGTTTTGCCTCTCCCACATAGAAAACTGCATCGAAGACAATGAACCCGATATCTTCACTAATTAATCTTGGACAAAGCCACCACAATTACGACCACTTTTCCAATGGTACTGTTAGTTTATGGTTACTTAGTATATTTTATTGTTGTAGCACTAACATTTACTTTCTTGTATTTATTATCTTGCAAACCTATCTCTCATACCCGTATTATTGCTCTAGTTTTATTTCCTAGATAATGCAAACGTTTAGTGTGTGTAGAGTTGTATCAGTGGTTGATTGAACTTGAGAGAATATTTATCCTACCTTTAGCTCCTCATTGGGTTCGACACTCTTACTTATCGAAAAGGCTACACACGATCCCCTATACTTATGGGATATCAGTAGCATAATTCTTTTGAGCAGCATCAAGAGTTTTACTAGCATAATGAATAACATTTAACTTCTTATCTATCCGCTGTCCAAGAACAGCACCTACAGCATAATCACTAGCATCACACATAATTTCAAATGGTAAATTCCAATAAGGTGGTTGAACAATAGGGGCATATATTAAAGCCTTTTTAAATTTTCAAAATCTTCTTTACAATCTTCATCAAAAACAAAAGATACATCCTTTTGAAGAAGATTAGTAAGAGGCTTTGATATTTTAGAGAAATCTTTAATAAACCTTCTATAGAAACCAGCATGACCAAGAATACTACGAATACCTTTGACATTCCTGGGACAGGGCATTTTCTCAATAGCTTCAACTTTAGCTCTATCAACTTCAATACCTCTTTCAGAAATTTTATGTCCAAGAACAATTCCTTCATTAACCATAAAGTGACATTTCTCCCAATTAAGAACAAGATTAGTCTCCTCACATCTCTGTAAAACTTTATCAAGATTCTGCAAACAATTATCAAAAGAAGTTCCATAGATGGAGAAATCATCCATGAAGACTTCCACAATTTCTTCACAAAAACCATGAAAGATAGCAGACATGCATCTTTGAAAAGTAGCAGGAGCATTACATAAATCAAAAGGCATACGTCTATAAGCATAGGTTCCATAAGGACAAGTAAAAGTTGTGTTCTCTTGATCAAGCTTTCTAACAGCAATTTGAGAGAACCCAGAACAACCATCAAGAAAGCAGAAATGAGTTTTCTTAGACAACCTCTCTAACATTTGATCAATAAAAGGCAAAGGATAATTATCTTTCTTAGTAACTTTGTTAACCTTCCTAAAATCAATGCACATCCTATAACCAACCACTACTCTTTGAGGAATAAGTTCATTATTTTCATTTGGCACAATAGTCATCCCTCCTTTCTTAGGGACGCAGTGCACATGACTAACCCATCTACTATCAGCAATAGGATAAATAATACCAGCATCAAGAAATTTCAATACCGCGTTTCTTACCACATCCTTCATCTTAGGATTTAAACGGCGTTGATGTTCAACAACTGGCTTTGCATCAGGTCCAATATTAATAGCATGCTGACATATAGCAGGAGAAATCCCCTTCAAATCATTAAGAGTATAAACAATAGCACCTCTGTGTTTCCTCAATATTCCCAATAATCTCTCCTCTTCTTCACCAGAAAGTTTAGAACTAATAATAACATGATATAATTTCTTATCATCAATATGAGCATATTTAAGGTTGTCAGGCAAAGACTTTAAATCAAAAACAGGATCCTCCTTGGGTGGTAATGTGGTACCCAAGTCTTCCACCGGTAAATTATGTTTCAGCATCGCTGGCTAGGAAAATCTCGTCAATTTCATTCCTTTCTTCCATAAAGACATCACTTTCGTGGTCTTCCATGTATTGCTGCAAAGGATTGTTAGGAGAAAGAGCAATAGCAGCCAACTGTTCAACTCTATAATTCTCATTAGGTAATTCAGCTTCATAAGGTGCTTTAGCAAATTTGGAGAAATTAATTCATAAGAATCTCCATCAAACTTTTAAGGATTTTCTCCTTTTTACAATCTATAACAGCACCACAAGTGTTTGAGAAAGGTCTACCAAATATAATAGGACAAGTATCACTAGCAGAAGTGCCTAGTACTAGAAAATCAGCAGGATATTTAGTTTTACCACATAATACCTCCACATCTCTAACAATACCAATCAGATAAATAGTTTCCCTATTAGCAAGTTGAATAATCACATCAATGTCTTCAAGTTCACAAGAACCAATTTCATGCATGATTTCTTTATAAATCTCATAAGGAATAGCACTAGAACTAGCACCAATATCACACAAACCATAATAGCAATGATCACCTATCCTAACATATAGCACAGGAACACTAGGTTTCCTAGATTTACTAGGATGAGATACAATATTAGAAGCATCTTCACAAAATATAATGTGTCCCTCTTCTACATTTTCAGAAACAAGGTCCTTTACTATTGCTACTGTAGGTTCTACAGTTATTTGTTCCTCGGGTTCTACAGGTTTCCTTGCACTTTTATTAACCACACTAGCTAACATAGAATGTTCTTTTACCTTAGCAGGGACAGGCATTTTCTCAATATAAGGTTCAAGCACAATAGAATCAACAATATGAACTTCTATATCTATAGCAGGAACACAATCAACATTATCTTTATAAGGTGCATGGTACTTATCCCATTCCTTTTTGGGAATATCAATATAATAAGCAAAAGCCTTATATAAGTTTGAAACAACTTGAGAATCAAGACCATAAACAATACTAACATTATGAAAATCATCGGATGACATAAAAGTTTTAATGCATTCATAATCATAATTTATACCTGACTTTCTACCTTTGTCATTCTCCCATCCTTCAGTGTTTTCTTGAATACGGTCAAGAAGATCCCATTTAGCTTCATCCTTCATACGTGTAAATGATCCAGAACAAGAAGCATCCAATAAATCATTATCATGAAGAGAAAGCCTCGCATAGAAATTATTAATAACAATATTACTGGGGAGCTCATGAATGGGGCATTTGAGCATTAGTAACTTCAATCCCCCCATCCTTGGGCAATACTCTCTCCGTCATGAGGCCAAAAATTATATATATAATTCCGATCTCTATGAATTTTACTAGGAGGATAGAATTTAGAATAAAAGAGAGGCACAATTTCCTCTGATCCAATAGTCTAGCTATTTTTCAGCAGTTTGAACCATTCAGCGGCTCGACCTGTCAATGATATAGAGAATAATTTCCTCTTCACTTGGCCCATTGTAATACATGTACACTTGAACAACTCGCAGAATTCATGTAAAAGAGCAAATGATCACCAGGATGGACAGTTCCATCACCTGAATATCAGTTATTAATAACATGTTTAACAATCTTTATAGGTATTTTATAAGGATCCAAATCATCAGGCGGTGGGTCACTTACTACCCTAGCAGTGGCAGCAGTGCCCGCAAATAAGGACTCAAAAGGATATCCAAACATAGTGTAATAAAGCAGTAGACAGTGAATAAAACAACACTTACAACAGAAGCTTCCTTTATCAATTCCACTTCCCAATAGCACTTCACTCCCCGGCAACGGCGCCAGAAAATAGTCTTGATGACCCACAAGTATAGGGGGTGTATCGTAGTACTTTCGATAAATAAGAGTGTCGAACCCAACGAGGAGCAGAAGATGTTGACAAGCAGTTTGGATGAAGGAATAACTGTAAATACTGAAAGATAAATTTGTAGGGGTTTTTGATATTGCAGATAAATAAAGTGCGAGTAAATAAAATGCAGTAATAATAATTGCAGCAAGTGGCCCAATCCTTTCTTCAGCAAAGGACAAGCCGGTGGGTTTACTTATGATTAACAAACGTTCTCGAGGACACACGGGAGGTTTTTGTCAAGTGCTTTTGTTCCATGCCGCTGAATAATCTTAGGTGTTTTGATAAGTGTTGTGTGGGTGAACCTATGCTAATGTACCGTCCCATCCAAGACTAATACATACTTGTGTTTATACCCCTTGCAAGCATCCGCAACTACAAGAAAGTAATTAAGAAATAAATCTAACCATAGCTTTAAACTTCGGGATCCTACGCTCCCTCGTGTAATAGTTTCCTAAAGGGTTTTAGGTTTCTATCACTTCGGCAACCCCACAATTAGTATCCAAATACACGATGCAATCCCCTAGGCCCATAAATGGTGAAGTATCATGTTGTCGACATTCACATGACACTACTAGAAGAATTACACCACAACTTAAATATCAAACCATTAAATATTACTCAACATTATATCACTACTAACAACTTGACTTCTCCCATGTCTTCAAGAACATCGCGAAGTACTCACAAGACATCATATGGATCATGATTATAGGTGATATAATGGATGATAACAATCTAGACATAAACCTAATCCAATGGTTCACTCAATAGCATCAACTACAAGTAGTAATCAACACCGGGAAAGTTTCCCCTATGAAATAGACAAGATGCAACCCTAGATGTTACATCGAAACGGAGTGGAGCTGAGGGTGATGATGGTGGAGATGATGATGATGATGATGATGATCCCGATGAATCCCGGAGTGATGACGGTGACGATGGCGATGATTTTCCCTCTCCGGAGAGGAATTTCCCCAGCAGATTTCTCCCTTCCAGAGAGCTTTTCTCTCTCTCGGGTGTTTTCGGCCCCGAGGTGGCGGCGGAATAATTCTTCGATGATGGTATGAGTCTTAGGGTTTCCTGGGGGCCAAGTACGCGAAAGATATCCCTCAGAGGTGGGCCAGGGTGGCCACACCACCTGGTGGCGCGGCCAGGGGGCGCGCCACCTCTTGGTGTGGGCCCGTGGTGGCCTCCCTTTGGCTCCTCTTCTGGCTGGACTCCTCCTCTGAACTTCTAAGACACCCCCGGTGTCCCAATTCTTCTTCTGATCTTCTGAAATATGGTATCTCGGTGGTGCTTTTTTCCATCAGATTTCTGGTCCCGGTGTTTATTCTCCAAAAATTATGAAACATGCAAAATAAGATAAAATAACATAAGGGATGCATCATAACATGAAATATATCGATGAATAACAAAAAATTATGATATAAAATAGTGATGCAAAATGGACGTATCAATTGCCAGCGCCTTTCAGTTTCCTACTCTCAAACCCCAGTGTGTCACCCGGGGGATATGTCGAGTCAGTGTAACATCCCTGATTTTTGGAAAGTGCAAAAATCACAAAAAATTGAAACTTTTTGTTTTCATATAATGCAAGTCACCGAAAACCAAATGAGATGAAAAAAACAAAAGGGAATAATACATATTTCAATGAAATTGGAATTTAGAATCCATTAGACCTCTATTCCATAAACCCTAAACATTTTTTAAAATAAATTTTCTTTATTTAATAGTTATTATCTTTGTTTAACAAACCCTATTCTATAAGATGTTTTCCAATAAGCTATTGTGTTATCAAAAGGGGTTACACTTGGAAGACAAAATTTTCAATAGTATTAACTCTTTGAAATTTTATTGTTCAACAATATTAATTATTTGATATTTTCTATTTTAAAATGGCATTAATTTTCTATTAGTAAATCCTTCATATTTAAAATATAGAATATGAAAATGAGTAGAACTGATTTTGAAAATAGCACATGACATGTTTAATGTCTCTGAAATTTTATTTAGAAAATAACATCAATTTATTATTTTCTAATTTTTAAAATGATATTAAGAACTATTACTGTTTTATTTATATTTTCAATATATTAATTTTGAAATGTGTTGGAAACAACACCTAATGTTTTTATATTGAAAGATATGGTTTTTACAAAGCTATAGAAACAATTTTGAGGCAATTTGGACTTATAAATCATAAGTTATAATTAATTGAATAAATCAGGAAAAGAAAAAGGAAAAAGAAAACAGAACAAAAAAAGATAGAGAACAAAAAAAAAGAGCCAGCATACCACTCCCTTACCTGTCGCCCCGTGTAGTGCACAGAGGCCCAGTGGCAGGCCCAACATGCGCAGCAGCTGATGACTCCCAAGTGCATGAGATCAATTGTAGTACCTTTCGATAAGTATTTGAGTGTCGAACCCACGAGGAGCTGAAGGTAAGCTATCTATTCTCTAAATCCCTATAACCCTCTTATATGGCTGTTTATGCAAAGCAATAAGTTTGACTAAAAGGAACTAACTAATTAAAAGCAAGTGACGTGGAGTGTGGTTTGTCTAGTAACTAGTGAAGCAAGTTTAAAATGCAAGTTTCTAAGCAAGTTTCACAAGTAGCAAGCAGCAAATATCTCAAGTATCTCAAGGGAGCAAGTGTTCTAGCAATAGGTGTTTCGTTCGTGTGGTTGTCACAATTAGTGAAGCACATGTTTTAGTCTTAGTTGTTTCTTCTAGGAAGGAGCCATGAATAGGTATAGTCAAGTAAATAATCTACAACCCCTTATGATGGATCATGTGGCCAAGTAAATGACTGCACAAGATTGATTAAGACATAAAGTCCCACCATAGCCTTACGTTCTAAGGTCCCCTATATATATCCCACAATAACTTAACTTTGTGGCTCGGTCTCAGGTTACTGTCACTCCCAAGTAACCACCACTCCATTATGCTACCGGTGATCACCTTACATGCATTCCCCAACATATGTGTGCACTCATATATTGTACATAAAGACAATCATAGAAGATAACAAACTTGTATGCAACCAATCAATGAACTATTTCACCATTGCCAAGAACAATTCACTACTCAAACATAGACGGGGAGACACAATACATCAAGGGAATATAGTATTGCATCATACATCGTGTTTGCCAAGAGATTACAGTGGAGAGATGGAGCTGATTTTGCTGTAGATGTTGATGATGAACACGCCGGAGGGGGGTGGAGCCCTCCGGGGGTGATCCCGGCGGCGTTTCCCCCCTCCGATCTTCTCCGGCGGCAGCCTTCTGTCTCTCTGTTTCGTGGTTTCGTCTCTCGGCGCCGCCTCCTCCTCGAAAAGGCCAGGGGACCCTTTATATAGTTGTTTTTTAGGTCACGAGACACTCGGGAGAAGAAAGATCGACGGCATCGGAGCCACGGGGGCGAAAAGGGGGCCTCTCACGCGGCCAAGGAATCTGGCCGCGTGGAGGGTCCTCTTTGCCACCTGGTTGGCCTTTTGGCCCTCTACTTTGGCCAATGGTCTTCGTCTCGAAAATTCTGAACCGTGCTCTTTGGCCTTGCCCTTTTTGGAGTCCCGAAGCTCCCGGAAAGTCTGAAACACTAAAAAGTACGTTTTCCTGAAAAACAGGGTTAGAACCAAAAGAAGGGGGATTGTTTAGAAAATCTCCCAAATCATTATAAAACATGAATATAAGTTGCTAATATGTAGGAAAAACAAGTAATAACATGCAAAGTTCATGTATGCATTTTACATGCATCAACATCCCCAAGCTTAACCCATGCTCGTCCTCGAGTATGAAGGTGATAAAACTAACATGGACTTTGCATATTGAAACAAACATGGGATATCAAGGAGGATTATTCATGCTACATATAATCAAATGATTAATACTAGAAATGAGTAGCAATATACAATTCATGTTGTAAGAAATATCAAATATGCAAGCAAAGATGCTTCATGAAAGTTCACAAAGTGTATAATGAAATAAAAGCACTATGGACCAAATGCATACACAAAATGAAAAATAAAATCCTATATTGGTCAAAGAATAGCATAATGGAAAATAGAAAATATGGTGGACACTTTGGAGAAAATTGAGTAGAGGTAAAACATGATCAAGTCTTATTTAGCCTCTAAATTATTCAACTAAAATTACTAATTGAAATGTGGTATCCATTGATCTAGGACTCTCATTGCCCCTTTATCACTAGCATCTTAAATGGTGAATGTTTAAGTAATGTGAATGACAAGGTGGTTGAAAGCCTCATGCCCCGTGAGTGTGAAAACCTACTCCATGATTACTCAACTTAAGATTCCTAATAACCTTTGTACAATCATAATAAGTATTAATGACATCATAGAGAACCGCAAAGAGGTACCTCTTGCCCCATGACATGGAAACAAGCCCATGTCACAATGACAAGACAAACAAACGGAGTAGACTCATCATCCTTTTTATTTTCATTCACTATTATGCATAGATTCTTATTTTACTGTGGGATGTGTTGTAGAGTCACTCAAGCTGTAAGTAAATTTCCACCATGATAAAGCATGGCTTGGGTTAGCGGCCCAATGCGTTTCTATAGTCATATAGATACTTACTCATCAAAACTTACTATTCCTCTATTTCATTTCGGCATGGCAGGAGTCCAAAAATAAAAGTACATGATATCAACCAAATGTAAATTTTTGTGCAATGTTGAAAGCTTTCCGGTGATACACGTTTATAGCTAGCTCCCAACCACACACTTGTCAAACGCAAAACCTGTGGCTCCCATTATTGGGTCATGTTTATTAGATGCATAAAAAGTAAAGTGTGCCTTCAAAAGTTCGTGAGAGTCCTATCCCAAGTTCAACCCATGACAATTAATAAAGTGAATATCTTAATTTAGAACATAAATAACACAATAACATGGTGAACATACTCGGAATAGCAATGAAGCTAATGGGAAGATATGGTGGACTCACTGGAAATACTTGGCTAAGGAGTGTTGGAAACAAGTTTTACTTGTTGGAATTTTTAAATTTTTGGCTAGCAAGAGGGAGATAGTTGACCAGCTACTATGCATGAATATGTCCATAGAACTACTCATTTCATGACAAACTAAATAAACCAGCCATTAACATCAAGGACATGAATAAGAGATAGCTCAAGACAACATTATTGCAAATTTCTACACATAAAAAGCCTATAAATCATGCAAACATATGTAACTCTTCAAATCAACCATGGCATCCCTATTCCAAGTCATAATACTAGCATCCAATACATTCCAACCCCAAACTCCAGTAGCTCAATCTCATATAAAATGATGGGTGTGGTCTTATCAAAACAAAAATAAAAACAAAAACTAGACGCTTCAAGTCTCTACGATAAATGCTTTGCTTAGAAAAACAGAAAGTAGACGTGTGCTAACCAAAAGAGTGTAGCTCCAGTGGGGTGTTCATCACATCCCTAATCTTATGGCTTTCACCATTCTTGGATGTCTTGAGGCGCAGCTCTTCTATTCCCTGTGAAAAAACTTCACAAAACATGTTTCTCCCATTCTTTTTCTGTGGCGTGAGATTAGCAAGGACAAACAAATCACATGCTTGCTGTGCAAAATTCCAAATCAAATGCTCCAGTAGATAGACAATAAGGTTAATTATGTTGTATGTTCACTCTCTTGCTTGAAAGAATCATGGAAATTCGATTCCCAAGCCCAAAGAGTGCATAAAAAAAAGGCAGAATCTGTCCAGAAAAGCAACCGCAGCAAAACGAACGTTTTTCCCTAAGCTAGACTCGTCAAAAAATTAAGCCAATTTTTGTGCTTACAGAGGACGCAAAGTTGCAGAACATACTAAAAAAATTAGCTCAATCCTACATACCAATAAAAAACGTAAAATCATACGGTGAGCAGACTCGTGCTGAAACAGAAATTTCATGCACTAGGATAGCAACTTATAAGTCCAAATGGGTTTGACTTGACTCTTTATTGAAAACTCCATAATTAAAACAAAAAAAACTAATCTCTTGAGACAGCAAGAGAACACTAGGAAAATCCAAACAAAAACAACCGGGTTTCCTCCCGTAAAGCACTTTCTTTATAGCCATATAGCTAGGCTTTACTTACTTAACATCATGATGGTTGGAGTGAGGTGGCTCGGCATCCCCAAGTTTGGATTCTTGTACTTATTTGATACATGTAGGGTGAGCCCAGGGGTACATCCCCAAGCTTGATTGGTTGTACCTCTTGATCTTTATTCATCTCACTCAACTCTTCCTTCTGAAAAATTCTTCTTACACAAATCTCAACATAAAACTTGATTAGAGGGGTTAGTGCATCCATAAATAAAATCCACATAGGTACAGCAAAGACACAACATGAGTTGATTCTAAATACTAACTACTGTTACTATAGTTGTGCATTGCTCCTTGATCAAAAGAACCACACAAAACACAAGTAATGAGAGCAATGCAAAATAAAGACATAATCTGCCAAAAACTGAACAGCCCGTAAAGAGTGAATTTTTAGAGGCACTTAAGTTGCTCAAATCAGAAAACTTAAAACTAATGAAATATGTAGTGATAACTAAATATTTCTGTCGTAAATTACCAGGTCAAAATTCCACTTCTGTGATTTTAAACATTTTTCGCAGTGAAGTTCAGGAATCTGTTTTCTTGACAGCTAATTACTATTGTTTAATCCTATCTCTCATATAAGATTATTCTTGCCATTTAAGATGAGAAATAAGACAGAAATGTGATGTTACAGTAGTGAACTAATATTATTATTGTTTTTAGCTTTGGAAAAAAAAATTAATGATAGAGACTTTGCAATGGTTTCATTGGCATGAACAACACATGTTCAAGATCGACCCCAACTTCTCCATTACTCATCCTTCTCATTTACTTTCCCAAAAATTTTTATAAAATGAAAATCTTAAACTAAATGATACATAACAGTAGGTAAAGGCATTTTACATGTTGTAAAGACATAAATGTGTGCTCAAACCGAATAGGAAATTAAAGCATAAGGAACACACCAAAAAAATATTAAACAATTTATTTTTAAGTCTAACCCATTTCCTATGTATTGGCATTTTGTAATGGAACAAATAAAAGAAGCACATAATAGCAAGCATAGAAAGGTAGATCAAGTGAAACTTCAATACTTTCAGCATAAAGAGGGGAAACTTAATATTGTTGAAATATGTGTAACCATGTTTCCCTCTCTCATAATAATTTTCAGTAGCATCATGAATAGATTCAATAATATGAATATCACATAAAACATTCTTATCATGAGCCACATACATAAAAGAATCACTACTCTCCACATAAGTAAAATCCTCATTAGTGATAGTGGGAGTTAAACGTTCATAATTTTCATTGCAATCATCATATATAGGAGGCATAGCATCATCAAAGTGAATTTTCTCCTCCAAGCTTGGGGAACTAGAAATATCATGCTCATCAAAACCAACTTCCCCAAGCTTAAAACTTTCCATAGAATCAGCAAGTATATCATTTTTATCCTCAATAGTAGGGGGACTAAAAATATCATATTCATCAAGACAAACTTCCCCAAGCTCAAGATTTTCCTTAGCAATAAAGGTGTTCAAAGAATTAGTACTACCACAAATATGATTGTTGTGCAAATAATTTTTCAGTTTCTCCTCAAACACCTCATGTCCTAATTCAAGGTAGATATTATACAGTTCTAAAATTGTTTGGTTCTTTTCCATTTTATATTTTTTTTTTGTGTTTTAGGTTTATATGTTAGTATGCAATGCAAACAAGAATAAAAGCTTAGCACAACGCTCCCCGGCAACGGCGCCAGAAAAGTGCTTGATGACTGCCAAGTGCAGGAGATCAATTGTAGTACCTTTCGATAAGTATTTGAGTGTCGAACCCACGAGGAGCTGAAGGTAAGCTATCTATTCTCTAAAGCCCTATAACCCTCTTATATGGCTGTTTATGCAAAGCAATAAGTTTGACTAAAAGGAACTAACTAATTAAAAGCAAGTGACGTGGAGTGTGGTTTGTCTAGTAACTAGTGAAGCAAGTTTAAAATGCAAGTCTCTAAGCAAGTTTCACAAGTAGCAATCAGCAAATATCTCAAGTATCTCAAGGGAGCAAGTGTTCTAGCAATAGGTGTTTCGTTCGTGTGGTTGTCACAATTAGTGAAGCACATGTTTTAGTCTTAGTTGTTTCTTCTAGGAAGGAGCCATGAATAGGTATAGTCAAGTAAATGATCTACAACCCCTTATGATGGATCATGTGGCCAAGTAAATGACTGCACAAGATTGATTAAGACATAAAGTCCCACCATAGCCTTACGTTCTAAGGTCCCCTATATATATCCCCCAATAACTTAACTTTGTGGCTCGGTCTCAGGTTACTGTCACTCCCAAGTCACCACAACTCCATTATGCTACTGGTGATCACCTTACATGCATTCCCCAACATATGCGTGCACTCATATATTTTACATAAAGACAATCATAGAAGATAACAAACTTGTATGCAACCAATCAACGAACTATTTCACCATTGCCAAGAACAATTCACTACTCAAACATAGACGGGGAGACACAATACATCAAGGGAATATAGTATTGCATCATACATCGTGTTTGCCAAGAGATTACAGTGGAGAGATGGAGCTGATCTTGCTGTAGATGTTGATGATGAACACGCCGGAGGGGGGTGGAGCCCTCCGGGGGTGATCCTGGCGGCGTTTCCCCCCACCGATCTTCTCCGGCGGCAGCCTTCTGTCTCTCTGTTTCGTGGTTTCGTCTCTCGGCGCCGCCTCCTCCTCGAAAAGGCCAGGGGACCCTTTATATAGTCGTTTTTAGGTCACGAGACACTCGGGAGAAGAAAGATCGACGGCATCGGAGCCACGGGGGCAAAAAGGGGGCCTCTCACGCGGCCAAGGAATCTGGCCGCGTGGAGGGTCCTCTTTGCCACCTGGTTGGCCTTTTGGCCCTCTACTTTGGCCCATGGTCTTCGTCTCGAAAATTCTGAACCGTGCTCTTTGGCCTTGCCCTTTTTAGAGTCCCGAAGCTCCCGGAAAGTCTGAAACACTAAAAAGTACGTTTTCTGGAAAAACAGGGTTAGAACCAAAAGAAGGGGGATTGTTTAGAAAATCCCCCAAATCATTATAAAACATTAATATATGTTGCTAATATGTAGGAAAAACAAGTAATAACATGCAAAGTTCATGTATGCATTTTACATGCATCAGCAGCCCACCCCGCTCATCCCTTCCCCTCTCTTTCTATGTCCCTGGCAAGCGGGACCCACCGGTGACGTATGTGATGACGTGGTCATCTTCAGCCCGAAGAGGAAACCGCCAGCCGTTTTGGCCTTGAATTTCGTCGATTCAATTCGGGCGATTAAGGCAGCAATAATCCCCCCGTTTCAGCCCCAGTCCCTTAAAGCCCTCTCCCTTGGCTCCATTTCCCCTCTCCCTCTTCTACCAATCGTGCCCCGAGGCCGCCGCAATCCCTCACTAGAGTAGCTCGGGTCCGCCGCAATTTGTCGCCATTTCCAGCCAAGGTAGAAGGTCCCCAACCCTATTCTTTCCCCTCTTCTGCTTGCCTAGGTCCTGTGCATGTCCTCATGCCCTCGGGATATTTTTTGCGCAGAATAACGAAGAGGGTGAGATCGTCTTCAACTCGCTGACGCCACCGAAGTCTTGTCAACGTCACGTAGCCATTCCCAGAAACGAGGGAGCACACCTTGGCCACCGTCTTCATCGTCGTGATAAGACGCACTCTTCGTCGCCCCCACGAGCCCAGATGACCACCGTAGCACCGACGTCGTTGATTTTCGAGCCACGAGCCATCGGAGCGCTGCCATCTCGCCATTTCGCAGTGACCTATCGTCGGTGAGCTACCTTATATTTTTAGATAGTTTTAATCTTGTCTTGCAATGCTCTCCGGTGTTTATGATTACCTTGGCCACATAGTTGTTTTCACCTCCAAGAGAGAGTTTATGCTAGATAGTGGGTTCATGCCTCCTCGTTGCATGCACTCGAGTGACAGAAATGTGCGGGAGGGAGGATGTGATGTTGCCACTAGGCAGAAAACAGCGGTGCTCTTGTCTATGGATGAGAACCATTGCTTACATTACAGATTGATCTTAACACACTTGTCTATTGCACACATAGCAATCACTTTGTTGCTGCAACTTAATACCAAGGGATTGCTGGATAGCTTTCTTGAGGTGGACTTTTAGATATGGATGCATGCTGGATAGCGGTCCATATACCTTGACGTAAGGCCTGCAATGTTAGAACCACTGAACTTTATCTCGTCATAATAGTATTGTTATACGTTCATGATTTGTCAATTGCCCAGCTGTAATTTGTTCACCCAATATGTTTGTTTTCTCTGGAGAGATACCACTAGTGAACCTATGGCCCCCGGTCCTATTTTCCTCATATTGCAAACCTTCTTTTAAGCACTTTCACAATTGTTTTCTTGTTGTGCCATTTTTACTTTTATTTTTTTCAAGACTCTATACGTTTGATTCTCCTGTTTTCAGCAAGACCGAAAGATTGACAACCTTCCGAAAAGTTGGGGTAAGAGATAGTTTGTGCTCGTGTGCAGGTTCCACGCTTCGTCAATAGCATTTTTTGGCAGTGTTGATAAAGCAACATTCTTCAAGACTACGAAGTCCTACTGGTTCGATAACTCTGGTTCTATACTAGGGAAAAACTTATTTTAGACTGCATCATACCTTCCGATTGAAGCAGATCTTGGCGGTTACGTTGGACGTAGAATTTTAAATTCTGCAACGTACACCAGTACAATCCACAATCATATTCAATATATGTATCTGCGAAATTCTTAATTATATTGTTATAAATCTCTCGTGATTTTCACTATTTTTCACATAGTAATGAAATATTTTCTTTACAAAATTTATGGTCATCAAGCTCTACACAATGCACCATCACTAGAACCTGTAATTTTGTAGTATATAGGCTGTGTAACATGCTAAACTCTTAGGAAATATTGCAGAAAAATAAAGGGTGAACACATCTTGAAGAGGGGCAAATTGAAGCCTTTTCAATATCTCATATTTGGTCTACAACGCTGGTGTGGTTAACGGACATACTTTGCTCATGATCAACATAAGATATTTTTTGTTGGTTTTGAGAATAACTTTTTGGATTCCTTTGCCTATGTGCGTTGGTGTTATAGTGATACTTATAGCTTAATTGTTTTGAAGTTTGTTGGTGTCAGTTTAAACCTCCGTTATATAGAGGTTGCTACTTTTCTTTTCTGTTCTTTTTATTCATTTGTAAACATGGAGGTTATTTCTATGAAGTCAACGGGGAGCTTGCTTGGTAAGAAAATATGGATTCCGTACCCAACTTGACACAGAAGAAAGAGATGAAGATACATAAGGCATCATTTTGTCTTATAGAACCTTATGCTCCCATTATGAAAAATGTATTTAAAAATATATAAAAAATGGATGCACATATGAACTAGGGATGACAAATGGGGACATGTTCCAACAAACCCGTGGGGAATTCATTTATTAGTGGATGGGTTTTGGAAAATTTGATCCCTTCCATCGAATCGAGGATGGGATTAGAATGTCTTTCCATCCCCATTTCCCGCTATACCCTATTATATGATTGTATGTATATAAATTAGATACTATTATATGCAAGATGTTATAATATCATGTCTAATGTGGTATGTGTTAATAACAGTTAGCATACAACTAACTTAGTATCATTTCACCACATTTTTGTCATATAATTACGTATTTTAATGTGTAAACGTCATTAAATTACGACAACACTATTTTAATTCAACTTTTTTAATGAAGAACCGAAAAAAATATAAGGATGGAAAAAAAATCTTCCTAGTTATTGAAAAATGAGATAGAGATAGGAAGTCACTCACTGACAGGGAGGGAGCATGCACATTGTCATCGCTAATAAGCGCATATGCTTTACTTAAAATGATCTTTTATGGCAAGTATAAAAAAATGATATGTTTCTGTGCTCCAAAATGACTTTTTTAAAAGACATTTTTATCTTTTTACAATGACATAAAATATATTATATATAATATTTTGTGTATGTACATATAATGACTGGATGTACTGCCAGGATTTCTTCCGAGTTTTCTTTTATACTTTAAAATGCCTTTTTGATAGTAGGAGCATATGATTATCCGAGCCAAAGTGGATTTCAGGCTAGATTCGGAATAACAAAAGCATCAAACCCTTGAAGATACATATTGGTTTACATTGACCATGACAACCTTCTAACTCTTAACACATGTAATTAGTGAACAAGGTGTACAATACAGGTTGTGTTGTGTCAAAGAAAACTGACAGTGCTAAGTGTCTTGTTCATCAAACTAGTTACTCCCCTTCTACTCATGGGCCCGCGAGCAACACGGTTCCGACATTTGGCCCATCCAAAAGCACACCACCAAGAGCGACCACCCGCCCGCATCACTCCCGGCTCGCCGCTTCACTCGCTGCAACCTCAGACGAAACCCTAGCTAGCGCCCGCGCTCACCTCACCTCCCGCCGGCGCCGGCCATGGCCAGCCGGTACTCCAGCGCCGACTCGCACAAGCTGGACCGAAGCACGGAGCAGCTCCTATCGCTCATCCACGGCCACCTCCCGGACCCTCCCGCCTCCACCACCGCCCGCCTTCGCGCCCTCCGCGCCGCCCCGTTCGACGGCATCGACCGTATCAGCCGCCTTCCCGATTCGCTCCTCCGCAACATCGTAGCCCGCCTCCCCGTCAAGGATGCCGCCCGCACCGCCGTGCTCGCCGCGCGCTGGCGCGGGGTCTGGCGCTCCACGCCGCTCGTCCTCGTCGACGCCCACCTGCTCCCCAAACGTGCACCCGCCAACTCCTCGACGGACGACGTCACCGCCGCCGTGTCTCGCCTCCTCGCCGCGCACCCGGGGCCCTTCCGCTGCGTCCACCTCAAGCGCGGCCGCATGGCCGCGCACCCTGCCCACCTCAGGCTATGGCTCCGTCTCCTCGCCGCCAAGGGCGTCCAGGAGCTCGTCCTCGTCAACCGCCCCTCGCCGCGCGACGTGCCCCTACCCAGCACGCTCTTCACCATCTCCACCCTCACCCGCCTCTACATAGGCGTCTGGAAGTTCCCGGACGCGGCCGGCCTCCGCGACGCCTCCTTTCCCCACCTCCGGGAGCTCGGCATCTGCAGCGTCGCCGTCGAGGACGGTGACATCGACGCTGTCGTCGCCAGGAGCCCCGCCCTGGAGATCCTCAACATCCAGGGCATCATGAATGGTGTGCACCTCCGCCTCGTCAGCCACAGCCTCCGGTGCGTGCAAATCTGCGCTTTCGTCCTGGGGAGCGTCGAGGTGGTGAACGCCCCGCTTCTCGAGCGTCTCATCCTGTCGGAATGCCTCAGCCCTGCCGGTGGACCCTGCACCAGAGTCAAGATTGGCAATGTCCCCAAGCTGAGCTTGTTCGGATACCTGGAGCCAGGAAAGTACACACTCGAGATCCAAGACACCGTCATCATGGTACACATCCAGTCCAGCCTTCGAAAATCTTTACATTCTGTTCAATTTGCAAACGCATTTGGTTAGTTCAATGTGCAATTTCTGTTCCTGAGTTCAATTGGGTGTATTCCAGGCTGGGATTACGATAAGTGCAAGCATGATGCTCACAACCGTGAAGACCCTTGGCCTGAGGGTGCGCTTCGGCGTCCACAACGACATCAAGATCATGCCCGCCTTCCTCAAATGCTTTCCCAATGTTGAGGCCCTCCACATCAGGGTATACTAGCATTGCATTCTCGTTTTGCTGCATGATCCATTACCTGCCGAAAAATTAATGTCCACTAATTCTAAACAATGGACAGTCTGAAAAATGTGACTATAACACTTCCAAGCTCAACCTGAAATTTTGGGAAGAGCTTAGTCCCATCGTAAGTGTGCGGCTGCGCATCAAGGCGATGACTTTTTGTGGCTACCGAGCGGAGCAAGATGAGCTCGCCTTCCTCCACTACTTCTTCGAGAACGCGCTGGCCCTCAAGTTTGCACTGGTTCAGATGGCGAATCCAAGGTTCACTTCACGGTCCCTAGATGAGATGAGCTCGTCCGTCTACAATATGAGTGATAAGAAATGGGTCCGTGGTTTCGTTTTTGTTCTCGGTGGGACTCATGGTCCGGAAGGAGGCGAGCCCTGGGAATTTAAAAAAGGAGCAAACTTTTGCAATGACGACCCTATGGCACCGATGAAATTCATCCCCCTAAAGGGTTAGTGTCCTTTCACATTATCTACATACAATGCATTGTTTTAGATTGTTAGTAGTATGAGTTATCTGTACACTGGAAATATCTCTCGGTTGGAATAACATGATTATCTTAAGCATATATGTGAGTAATGCTGTTGTACAATATGGCTATCAAGTACTTGCAGATTGCATCAGGAGTAATTTCTCTTGGTTGGAATAACATGAATATCTTAAGCGTATATGTGAAATAATTTAGTAATGCTGTTGTACAATATGGCTATCAAGTACTTGCAGATTGCATTTAGTGCTTGCAGATTGCATCAGGAGTAACATCTCTTAGTTGGAATAACATGATTATCTTAAGCATATATGCGAATTAATTTAGTAATGCTGTTGTACAATATGGCCATCAAGTACTCCTGATAGCACATTTAGTAATTTAGTAATCTGCAACCAGGATCACAGATTGCACTAAATGGAGTAGCACATTTAGTGCTTGCAGATTGCATCATGTGATCCTGATTGCTCATATTGGTGAAGTACTTTAGTAGTGCTGTTGGAAATATCTAGCAGCATATTTGCCGCTTGCAGATTGCATCATGTGGTCCTGATTGCTCATATTGGTGAAGTACTTTAGTAGTGCTGTTGGAAATATCTAGCAGCATATTTGCTGCTTGCAGATTGCATCATGTCATCCTGATTGCTCATACAACATTTATCATCACTGTATTCCAGTATGAAATGTGTTTTTATGTACAGCTATTTTGCGAGCTAGGTCGATTACTTCGGGCATGCATTTCAGTTTCTTTTTTCCGTCTTTCAATCGCGTGTCCACTAGACATCATTAGCCAATTAGCCACTACACTAGCTAAACTATTTACATTGTTTTAGTTAGCCACTCAAACAGACCATCATATATGTACTGTTATCATCATATGACGCGCCTCACTTGCTGGCAAAATTAACACATTGCCAGGACCTCTAGTGTGCGGTGAAAGTTACGGTAGCCTCAGTTTCTTCGGTTCTTTCTGTTCTACTACTATGTTGCTAGATCACCTGTCTACCTCACTCATCCTAATCAAGCTATCTTTCTGTTATGCCTTTGTGCGATATCATAGATGCAGGCCCGGACACTCAGCCGAAGCCTATATGTGCAAAAGCTGGGTGGAACAAGCTGTTTTAGCTTAAGCTGGAGTCCTGGAGTCTGCAACACGGGCGTGCTAACCTGAAGAACTGGCCTGGTCTGGTTGCTTGTAGTGATCGAGTTCTTCAATGCTGCCAAGTTGCTGCTCTGTTCTGCATTAGCGCTGTGTGCTGTGTTTGCCAGTGTGATATTCTCTGTGTGTGTATGTTGTGTCCAATAACTGTAACTGAAGAACAGATGGTAGAGTTGGCGACTGCAAGTTTTGCTGTGTTTTCTGCCGACGCATGCATGTGTATATTATACCTTGTGATTAACCTAAACCAACCTGCACTCCATGTCCACACCTCTTGCAGCTAGAACCTTTTACTCAGCTGCAATCAACCTGCAGTACCCATTTGCAAATGTGTTGCGCTCTGAACCGGACTGCCGGTTGATTTCGTCGAAACTCAACAAGGTTTTTTTCGGCGAACAAATTATCATCCGTCCTTGTCTTGTCTAACAGTTATGATTGGCCGAAAATCCAGTAGCACATGTTCACGTTGTTCTCAATTTTTAAAGCATATTCAAAACTATTTTCCGCCTTCCTTAAAATCTGTTACGTCATTGGTGTACTCGGAAACAAGACTAGATGTTTTCATAGGGGCTGAAGGGCCTTGTGATCTTCTCACTAGCACGTATTGATAGGATAGCTCGAAAATAAAAGTTAATGTCGATCCCCACTCCCCACTGCAAGAAATATAAAAAGACAAATCTTCGTGAATATTAGTACTCCCTCTGATCTGAATTAAGTGACGCTCAGAAACAACTAGCACGGTATAAATCAACCATACAACTCACGACACTTAAAACGGACCGGAGGGAGTACTAAATTTTATCACTCGAGTTTTCTTTTCCATCCATGCATAGATCAGAGTTTCTTCTAGATTGAAATAAAATAGACAAATTTTCATGAATTGTAATTTAGTTTATTATTCACGTTGAGTTTTTTTTTATCTCGATGTGTGTATTGAGTTTCCCCTTTGGAAATTTGGTGATATGGCAAATATATTAGTCATTTCAATCAATTTGGCTGAATACTTTTTTGGTAGTTATTGGTAGTCTAATCTACTCCATCCGTTCAAAAAAAGTAAGGCTTAAAATTTAGTCAAAAGTCAACATCATCTAAGCTTGACTAATTTTATAGATAAAATAAACATCCGCAAAAAAAAAAATTTAATAGATGCACCACAAAATAATTCGATAGTTATACATTTTTTTCATAAATACCCAAAATGGTGCTAGTAGCACGCAAATATGCGTTTTGTAGCTCGTGCTACGTGTAGGACGGTATCGTGCGCGTTCTAGGCTGCTTCGGGATCTGAACGAGCGGTCCGACCTAGCAATACGGGCCGGAATACGAGTGCATGAACAGTGTTGGGTATGCGGCCCGAACATCTGGGCTTATGTTCAGGGGACGCAAGGGGCTGTCTATACCCAACATGGGACCGTGTTCAGCGGTGTAACAACAGTGCAGTTTTGAAATCGTGGCCCACGGTCGGTTGTTGTGTGTATTCGATCACTTAATCACTGGCTCCGCTTTACCGTCTACAGTGGCATGTTTTCGCATTGCCTCCGTCATCTACCTATTGCGCCATTTCCCTGCATGCACTCCCTCAGGCCCATTTCCGACTAGATCTGAAAAATCACAAAACAACCGGAGTGGGAGACTCATTGTTCTACCCAATGGCGGTTCCTGTTGTCCGTGGCGATGGAGAAGAACTTGTTTTTGCGTGTCAATTTGCGTTTCCTAGTTTCTTCTGCAGTCCAACTTGTTTTTGTTTGAATTCCTCCTCCTCATCGATGGCTACCCGTATGTTTGCAGTTCCATCCGGGGTGCGGCGACCGATATGCCGGATGTGGTTGGCGGTGACGATGATCTGGGACACGTCGGGTCAAGTTTCCAGACCCTAGCGTACAACAAGGAGCGTGCGGTTGAGCCTCTGCCCCTGGAGAATGTGATCAAAACTGTGGAGATGTTCAGTCAGTAGCGACATCAGGGTGGACCGGGAGGTTAGATGCTATACCTCCTACCTCATGTCATTTTTATTCTCCTAGTGCTCACAAAAAATGCATCTAGGTGTCTTTCCATGGTGTGGATGTGTTGCATAAACCGAATAGTAGGCACATACCAACTCGAGTCAGTTATTTTGCTAGTTGCCCCAATCTGAAAACATGTTATTCTCTTATGCCATGTGTAGGGTAAGGATTGGTAAAGCGCCGACTGAACGACATAGAAAATCTGCACTAGAGATATCGATAAGATCGCAAGGAGGGATGTTAGAGTTTATACACGATCTAGAACAAATCTAGATCAAAATATGTGGCAGCAATCTAGAACACCAAAACAGATCTTGTGAGATGGGTATAGGGCATTACATATTCCAGCACTAGAAGCCATCGTCGCCTGCTCGATGCAGGCGGGGTTTTAATGTTGGTGTAGTAGCAGCAGAGGTTGATGAAGATCGCCGGATCACGCGTTGACCTTCTGGTCTCCACCGGCACTGTCCAGGGATGGCTCTGCGTTGTTCCCGCTCTTCCCGCTGCTTGTGCGCTCTCTGCCATCAGTGCAAGTCTAGAGATTTAGGGGAGCGAGTTAGACTGAGCGCTAACAGGGTAGATCGCTAGCTGCCAAGCTCTCGCCTTAATATATGTGCGCACGCAACGGGGGTTAGAACCATTTTTGGTTTGGTGCCCCCGATTAGAGTGTTTTTAGTTACGTACGAGGAGAGGACCGAACGTTGGTTCGGTGAGCCTCCCTCTTATCTTGTTTTTCTCCTTTATATCTTCATTTATTTTCTAACGTAACCTTTATCCGTTTTGACTAGGTTCTGTTTGAACCGTACAAATCAACCAACATTCTCTCCATTGATCGTTCGGTTTAAACTTCATTCGCCCATTCTCCATAGGAACAATTACCAAAGTGAGGTGTTACAACCAACGAAATGTGGCTGAACCTCAACACTTATGGTACACCAGCCTATTTCGAAATGGGTATCATATTTCTTATTGGGAGTGGTTCTTATAGTGGTCCCCTCATTCCAGAACCATAAGGCTTTCAGTAATCCCATGCCGGCAACATGCTCACGGAAAATACTAAGTGGAAAACCTTTCGTTAGCGGATCCGCAAGCATACGAGTCGTTCCTGGATTCCATCTTTCACAACATGATACTTAATGTCAATGTGCTTGGCAGCAGCACTTGACTTGTTGTTACTTGTATAGAAAATTACGGGTTCATTTCGCGGTATAGCAGAAGTAGTTTTGGAATGTTGTCCACCATTTTAAGCCCGGGAATAAAATTCTTTAGCCATACATCTTGTCCAGTGGCCTCGTAACATGATATAAATTATGTCTGCATCGTAGAAGAAGCAATTAACGTTTGTTTGGACCTTTTTCACGATATGGCTCCTCTAGCTAGTGTGAATACATAACCTGATGTGGATTTCTTACTATCCACACAAACGACATAATCAGCATCTGAATAACCAGCAATTTGCAAGTTACCAGGCTTCTTATATGTAAGCATGTAATCTTTTATACCTTGCATATAATGTAAGACTTTCTTTGCGGCCTTCCAATAGTATGGTCCTGGATTTGATTGAAATATGCCAAGCATTCCCGTTATAAAAGCCAAGACATGGCGTGTACAAACTTGTGCATACATGATGCTTCCGACAGCTGAAACATAAGGAACCGACTTCATCTGATCAATTTCAATTTGGTTCCTCAAATATTGAAATGTTCCGAACTTATCACCCTTAACTATAGGAGCAGGTGAGGGGGAGCACTTATGCATATTGTATTTCTTCAGTACTCGCTCAAAGTATGCCTTTTGGGATAGTCCTAACATCCCCTTTGACCTATATCATTAAATCTCAATGCCAATGACATAAGAGGCTTCACCGAGATCCTTCATATCAAAATTAGACGACAAGAAATTATTGGTCTCATGCAACATATCCTTATCGATGCAGGCCAACAATATGTCATCCACATATAGGACTAATATCGTGAACCTACTGCCTTTGAACTTAATATAAATGCAATTGTCCATGACATTTTCTATAAAACCAAATGTTCGAATAATCTTGTCGAGCTCGAGGTACCACTGTTTTGAAGTTGCTTCAAGACATAGATGGGTTTATTTAAACGACATGCTAAATGTTTTTTTCCTCCCACGACAAAACCTTCTATCCGAGTCATGTAAACACCTTCATTAAGGCCACCATTCAGAAATGTCGTTTTAACGCCCATTTGATGCAATTCTAGGTCGAAATGAGCTACTAGAGCCACGATGATCCTAAAAGAATCCTTTGATGACATAGGAGAAAATGTCTCATTGTAATCGATCCCTTCTCTCTGTGTAAAATCTTTCGACACAAGTCTTGCTTTCAACCTTTCGACATTCCCTTTGGAATCATACTTGGTTTTGTAGACCCATTTGCAACCTACTCTTTTAGGGCCATTGGGAATTTCTACTAAGTCCCAAACATCATTTAAGCTCATAGATTTTAACCCGTCTTCCATGGCGACTTGCCACTTAGACGAACTCATACTTTCAATGGATCCTTTATATGAGGTTGGATCCTCCACCTTTCCCATATCACATACATCCTCACTAATGTAAGTGATATGATATTCTGAGATGACTTTCTTTCTAGATCGCTATGATCTTCTCACAGGAGGGGGTGGAGGGGGAGCATCATTATTTTGAGGATACTCTTCATTATATGTATGATGATCCTCACCACCTTATGGAATGTCATTATTGTTTTCGGTATTACCATTGGGTTCAGGATCTAAATCATAAAATTTAGAACCATCATTAGACGTCACTCTATTTTGAATTGGCAGAATGATCTCTTGGATGGCCGGGCATGGAGCACATACCCGCTTCTCCTCAAGGTCGATCTTTCTTAATTCAGTGACCTCATCATCCTAAAAAAACACCGGTTGTCGTGTCTCCGCGAGCTTAATGGTATGACCTGGACAATAAAAGCGATATCCCTTTCCCCTATGCGGGTATCCAATAAAGAAACAACTAACTGTTTTTGGATCTAATTTCTTAAGTTGTGGATTTAATATTCTAGCCTCAGTGCGACAACCCCATACACGCAAATAATTCAAGCTCGGTTCTTCCCGTCAACATCTCATAAGGTGTTTTCGGTGCTGACTTAGGGGGAGCAAGATTTCATATATGTGTGGCAGTATTTAATGCCTCCATTCAGAGGCTTACTGGAAAACTTGAATGAGTAAGCATACTTCACACCATATCCATAAGTTTTCGATTCCGACGCTCAGCCACTCCATTCTATTGAGGTTCACTAGATATTGAGTACTGGGAAACAATTCCATTTTCAGTGAGGAACTTTGCAAAATGTCCTGGAATTTTCCCATAAGGAGCATGTCTACCATAATAATCTCCCATGCGGTCAGATCGTACAACTTTTATTTAACATTCAGTTGGTTCTCAACTTCGTCTTTGAACAACTTGAACTTGTCCAAAGCTTCCGATCGATCACGTATAGGGTAAATATACCCATATCGTGAAAATTCCTATGTAAACGTGATGAATGAATCAAAACCGTCTATAGACTTAACGTTAAGGGGTCCACATATGTCAGTATGAATAAGTTTTAGGACACCTGTTGCTCATGCTGCTCCTTTCTTAGTTGATTTTGCGTGTTTTCGTTTTAGGCAGTCAACACATTTGTTTGCATCGGAGAATTCTAATGGAAGTAGTACATCATTTTTAATGAGTCTTTCAATTCTCACCCTCCAAATGTAGCCCAAGCGATAGTGACACAATTTTGAAGAAGTGCCGGTACCCTTCCATTTATTCTCATCATTAAATACAATACTCACATGCAAAACATAATCATTGAATAATAACATATTTAATTTGCCTCGACCGACACCGAAACCAACATCTTTGTTACAATATTTCAAAACAAATTATTTGTGACCAAACAAACATTTGTACATGTTATATCAAGACAAGAGACTGAAATCAAATTCCTACTCAAAGTAGGTACATAAAGAACATTATTAAAATGAAGATGATGGCCGGCGTGGAGCTCCAAGGTGAGTGACCCTACAACTTCAACAGGGGCTTCAACTCCATTTGCTACTTTAAGCCTTCTTGTTCCGTTTGTAGTGGTTTGGATCATATTGAATCCATGCATGGAGTTAGCAACAAGATTAGTTGCTCCTGAATTAATCCACCATGATGTAGATGAGAAATTAGCATAAAATAATTCATCAAGAAAAGTTATTTCATATGTACCTTTCCTCATCATCCATTTAAGATAGGTTGGGCAGTCCTTCCTAAAATGGCCTTCTTTCTTGCAATGAAAACACCCATTTTCAACAACGGTCGGGCTTCCAGAAGTCCTCCCCATCTCCTTTCCTTTAGACTTGTTCATATCCCTTTTGAAGGTCTTCTTTCGAGGTTTGGATGAATTAAGCCCATCATGCTTTCTCTTGTTAGAACCAACTTGAAAAGCATGGTCCTTATTCTGTTTCATCAGCCTTTCCTCCTCCTGGACAATCCGAGGGCATATCTCATTGAGTGACCACTTTTCCTTCATGGAATTGTAGTTGATCTTGAATTGATCAAACTCTTCAGGGAGGGACTCCAAGATCATTATGGTGATTAGGTTATCACTAAATTCACATTGTAAAGCCTTCAGCTTGCGAAAAGCATTAATCATCCTCAGTACATGACTCCTTATTTCACCATCACTTTTATACTTCCCAAGGAGCTTCTGAAACTATTCAGTTGCATAGACCTTTTCAGAGCCTTTGAATTGCTCCAACAAGGCTGCCATAAATTCCTTAGGAGTATCTTTCTTGGGGAGAGCCTCAATAATCTCAGGTGAAATGGATGATCCCATCAAGAGAATTGCTACATGACGAGATTTTTCCCACTTCACCATTTTGGAGTCATAAGTTTTCTTAAATTCATTCTACCCCGTGACACCATTTGCAGGTGATGTGGGCTTCTCCTCTCTTAAGGCATAATCAAATTCACTGAAAGCCCAAATTAGCTCGATTGAATTCTTCAGGTGTGGGAAATTACCCCCCTCAATTGCTCAACAGAGTCGTAGTGTATCGCACTTGAAGCTGAAAAAATACATGGACGTTTAATTGCATGAATACAAAACTTTATGTTGGTAAAGAGGAATAAACATGTCATAATCATCAAAAATTCTAATTCTATGCAAAAACACCGTTGGGTAGAAATGACACAAAGTTAGAACAACGTAAGGGGATGACGTGTAAAAATAACACAACGTTGGTCAGAATTATTTTTACAATCATGACATTATCAAAATAAGAATCAAATTAATCACATAAGGAAAACAACATTATTTGATGCTTAAATTGATTATACAACATAAAAACCATATTAAATATTCTAGACAAAAAATCTCGTTGGTTCATTTTTATTTAGAACAATAACATGGTTATTATCATAATTTAGGCAATTAATTTCTATATTTAAGACGATGCATAAAACTTAAGACATATAAATATAATAAGCACTGGAAATAATACAGAAACTTAAAACAGAGAAAATTCGGACAAAGCAGCCCAGCCCAATGTGGCCCGGCCTAGACCAAAATGGCCCATCCTAGCACAGCCCAGGCCAAAAAAAGCATCCCGCAACAATGTTGTCCATCCAATTGGATCAGACGGCTGAGGCTTTCCCGGGCAGATTAAGACCTCACCGGGTCAAAACCCTAACCCTAGTCCTATCCATCCCCCTTCTCCGTTTCTTCGTACCGTGAGAGAGAAGAAACGACGTGTCGCCCTCCCCGTGATTTTCTCTCGTTTGCTTGAAAGAGATGGCGTCGCTCCCCGACAGCTTGCTACGCGCCCGTGAGAGAGACGACAACGGTGAAGGCGCGGCACCCTTCCCTCTATATTCGTTCCAATCGGCAGCGGGACTGGCAACGCGGGAGGCCCCTGCGTGACTCTGTGCCCTTTTTCCTGGTGACGGCAAGTCGTGTCGGTGCGATGGCACTGTCGACGGAGCAGCGTGCGTCGTAGAGCGCGCTCCTCCGGCGACCGGGGCTACTCGCACCGTTTCCATTTTGTGGCGGAGTTTCGGGCGGGGCCGCCATGTGGTGGCACTCGGCTAGGTGTCCCCGTGGACATCCTGGTGACGACGACGACGATCGGTGCACCGGCCGATGATGCGTACATCCATTCCGCACCTTGTGGTGCATCCATCCGCGTGCTACTCCGTTGGGAGGTAGCGGCGGTGCGGCGCCCTCTCCCTTGCCCAACAGTGCGTGCTGGACGGGCCCCGAAGGGAGAGGCGACGTCGCGGCAGCGTACAATGAGTCTTCCAACTTTAGAGTATCCCAAATCGGGTGTTCATCTTTGCCCAAAAATTAGGTTTCATACTTCATACCGAAATCTTAAAATTTGTAAGGTTTCTAAAGAAACTGGGGATTTTTCTAATGATCAATAAGGTGACCCCCCTTATCAATTTCATGCATAGATTAGAACAGTGCGGTGATCTTGCTCAAGTTTAATTAACCAATGCACCAATTAGCCTTCAACTTAAAATTGGTTAACAAAAATTTGATGATCTAATTACAATGCACTGATCTGAAACCAACCATATAAGATAACATCATTGGCATGCTATTTGGGGCTAATATGACACATAAGCATTACAATTATGCCTAAAATATGAACATAATTAACCAAAACTTCAAAAGATCCTAGTTAGGGTTCTAGAGCTATCACAGAAGCGTATGATATCATTGTTAGAGTTTATACACAATCTAGAACGAATCTAGATCAAACATGTGGCAGCAATCTAGAACACCAAAACAAATCATGTGAGAGGGGTATAGGGCATTACAGATTCCAGCACTAGAAGCCATCGTCGCCTGCTCGATGCAGGCAAGGTTTAGGGTTGGTGTAGTAGCATGATAGAGGTTGGCATTGGTAAACCCCAAGAGAAAGATTGTGAAGAGTGCAGCGGCAAGTTTTCCCTCAGAAAACTTACCAAGGTTGAATCGACTAGTAGGAGAAACAACTTCTGAAGATTGATGCAGTTGATGTGGTAGGGCGCACTACCGGTTCAGCAGCAACGTGGAACCTACACAACACAATCAATTCCCTTTGCCCCAACGTAGCAGTGAGGTTGTCAATCTCACCGGTTTTGCTGATAACAAAGAGCTTAAATGTATGGTGTGGAAAACAGTATGAGAACAATATGAAAACAGCAGCAGCAGTGTGAAAACAGTGGAAGCAGTGTGGAAACAGTGGAAGCGGTGGTTGTGTTATCAGTATGAGAAAATAGACCGGGGTCCACAATTCACTAGTGGCGTCTCTCCATAAAAGATAGCTACCATGCGTGGTGAACAAATTAAACCTGGGCAATTAATAGATAAAGAAACATACATGACATGATGATTATGATGAGATTTATGCGGGCATTACAACAAGATACACAGACTGTCATCCAACTGCATCTATGACTAATAATCCACCCTCCGAATATCATCCGAACAAACGTTGGGTATTAAGTTGCAAGCAACAGATAATTGCAGTAAGCAAAGTGTGTAATGTAAACAATATAAAAAAAGTAAACATTGTTGTTTTCTCCCTAATAGCAACATCACATCCTCCAGCCTTCATGTTTCTATCACTCGAGCACAGATGCGAAGGAGGCATGAACCCACTATCGAGCATAAATACTCCCTCGGAGTATTTATGCTCGATAGTGGGTTCATGCCTCCTTTGCATCTGTGCTAGAGCCTTGAAGCGTATTGATGCCTCCAATAATAAGGTGTTGAGTGATGTGCAAGCCAAAAGGTCCACAAGATCTCAATTGTGAAGCTTTAGTGAGCATCAAGATCACATATCCATGGTAGAAAGTATTTGAGAATCTTGAGGACTCTGATTGGTTGGAAGCTATGCATGATGAGCTCAATAACTTTGAGCGCAACAAGGTTTGGAAGCTAGTTGAGAAGCCTAAAGATTGCCACAATGTTATTGGCACCAAGTGGATATTCAAGAACAAGCAATATAAGCATGGCATTGTCATAAAGAACAAGGCAAGATTTGTGGCACAAGGTTTCACTCAAGGAGAAGGCATTAACTTTGATGAAACCTATGCTCCCGTGGCTCTCCTTGAGTCCATCTGTATCCTTCTTGAATATGCAACTTCTCACAACTTTAAATTGCAACAAATGGACGTGAAAAATGCTTTTATAAATGGTCTTTTAAAATAGTTGGTATATGTTAAGCAACCATCGGGTTTTGAGAACCCCAACTTCCCTAACCATGTCTACAAGCTCGATAAGGCGCTCTATAAACTTAAATAAGCACCATGTGCGTTGTATGATAACCTTAGATAGTTGTTGAAAGACCGTGGATTTGAAGTGGGAAAACTGATCCCACCCTTTTCACAAAAAAGGTTAAAGGGGAGCTTTTCATATGCCAACTATTGAATATTATATTTGGCTCAACAAATCAAGATTTTAATGATGAATTTTCAAAGCTTATGACTAATAGGTTTGAGATTTCTATGATGTGAGAAGGTTTCTCCAATGCAAACCAAATGCCATGTCAAGCACAATCCGGACGGTAAAGATGTGGACCAAAAGTTGTATCGTTCTATGATTGGTTCTTTGCTTTATCTTTGTGCATATAGGCACGATATTGTGTTAAGTGTAGGAGTGTGTGCAAGGTATCAAACAACTCCTAAGGAAAGCCATTTGATGGAGGTCGATAGGATCTTTTGGTATTTGGTTTATACCTCAAGGTTTGGTTTGTGGTACCCAAAGGGGGCACAATTTTCTATCAGTGGGTACACGGACTCGGATTGGGCCGGTGGTGAAGATGATAGGAAATCGACTTCCGGGGCTTGCCAATTCCTTGGTAGGTCTTTGGTGAGTTGGTCTTCTAAGAAGCAAAAATGTATATCTCTCTCCACCGGAGAAACCGAGTATGTGGAGGCCGCTGGTGCTTGCACCCAATTGCTATGGATGAGGCAAACCCTCAAAGAGTATAATTTTCACTTGGATAAGGTGACTATTATGTGACAATGAGAGTGTGATGACGCACAAGTATAGGGGATCGCAATAGTCTTCGAGAGAAGTAAAACCCAAATTTATTGATTCGACACAAGGGGAGCCAAAGAATATTTGTGAGCCTTAACAAGTGAGTTGTCAATTCACCTGCACCTGAAAGTACTTTTGTTCGCAGTGGTTTATAAGTAGTAACAGTTTTATTGTAGCAGCAGTAGTGAAATAATAGCAGCAGTGAGATGAAAACAACAGCAACAATGTTTGAAGTAAACAGCGGGATTAAATATTGTAGGCATAGGGATAGATGAACGGGTGTTGCATGGATAAGATAGTTCATATAATAATCAAGACATGGGCATTGTAGATAAATAAGATAAAGCAGCCAAGCACTTAGTAACCATAGGCATGTGTTCCGTAAATAGTCGTACGTGCTCGCAATGAGAACTTGCACAACATCTTTTGTCCTACCAGCCCGTTTTCAGAGGGGCCTCAAGGGAAGTACTGGTAATTAAGGTGTTCCTTTTAATAGAACACCAGAGAAAAGCATTAACACTCCGTGAACACACGTGATCCTCACATCACAGCCATCCCCTCCGGATGTCCCAATTTCTGCCACTTCAGGGCCTCGGGTTCCGGACAATGATATGTGTAAACAACTTGCAGGTATGATCAAGAAACAATAATTATCATCGTGATTCAATAACATGTTCAGATCTGAGATCATGGCACTTGGGCACAAAGTGGCAAGCATTAAGCATAACAAGTTGCAACAATGTCAATATCACTAATAGAGGATACTAGGCACTATGCCCTAACAATCACGGCATTATTACATGAACGATCTCATCCAATCCCTAGCATCCCCTTCAGCCTATAGCGGGGGAATTACTCACACATGGATGGGGAAACATGGATGGTCGATGGAAAGGCATTGGTGATGACGATGGCGATGATCTCCTCCAATTCCCCATCCCGGTAGGGTGCCAAAACGGAGTTTCTGAACCCCCAAAAAGGATTCGCGATGGAGGAGGAGCTACAAACTTCTTTCTATCGACCCTCCTCTGGTTTTAGGGTTGAAGGCAATATATAGTCGAAAGGGGAGACCGAGGGGGGCTCTGGGTGGCCCACACCACCACGTGGCGCGGCCTAGGGGTGAGGCGGGGCCCCCTCTGGTCCCTCTCCTGGCCCCCTTCTGGCTCCTGGAGTCTTCCGGTGTTTTAAGACCAATGGGGTCTTTTTTGGGCAATTTCTTGAAAGTTTATTTTTCTGCACAAAAACGAGACACCAAGGTAATTCTGCTGAAAACACCGTTAGTCCATGTTAGTTTTATTCAAAACACGCATGTTTAGAGGAAAACAATAAGAAAAGTGTTCGGAAAAGGAGATACGTTTTCGACGTATCAACTCCCCCAAGCTTAGCTTATTGCTTGTCCTCAAGCAATTCAGTGACAACTGATTGCGATAAAAGACTTTTGCGAACACATTTGTTTCATATGATGTAAATATACTCACTATATGATCAAATACTTAATTATGCTCATGATAAGATAAATACAAGATATTGTCACTTAATATCTATGCAAACCATGAAGAGATAACAACATATTAATAATAAACAACATGAAGCATAACTATTTGCAAGATTGTAATATTCATAATAGGATCTAATAAAGTGGTATCTCGCTTGCGCTTATGTGTGGGGCAAAACATAAATTCCAGGGCACCTCTGAACTTCAAGGGAAGACTAGAAGTAAAGATATCAAGGATACAAGTGTCAAAATTACACCACAATCAACCGTGCTTTGGGACAAACACATTACACTAAGAATGACCATTATGCTCTCAAGAAGGTGCTCGAAGAATATGGTGGAGACTCAACATAAAAGTAAAAGAAAGGCCCTTCACGGAGGGAAGCATGGATCAACTCATGTGCTAGATCTTTTTATTTTATTAAACAGAGGTATTGAAAACATTTTTGAGAGAGGTGTATGCTTATGTCAACGAATGGTAAACAGAAAATAAAGTATGTCACAAGCCAACTAGATTTCACAAGAGCGGCTCCCATGTGAAGGACGCATCTGGGTAGAAGGTCATCCCTCTTTCTCTTTCGTTTACACAATTATGCTTTGACTGATAAATCAAGGGCAAAAAGAGTGAAGAGAATTTGTTTGCATTAATTTGGGGCTGGGCACCCCGCTGCTAGCTCTTCTATCAATTGGATAAGCGAATGAAGCCACTAATCCAGGGTGTGAAATCCAATCAACAAGTGAGATAAAGATTCTCTATTTACGTCCTCACGAGCTAAAACAGAGGCACAAAACAGGAATAATTTTTAGAAGGTTTTAAAGGCAGCACATGAGCAATTTACTTTGGAGTGGTAGTTAAATACCACATATAGGTAGGTATGGTGGACACATTTGGCAAACCTTGGGTTTTGGGAGTTGGATGCACGAGTAGAACTCATAATCAGTACAGGTGAAGGCTAGCAATAGACAGGGAGCGACAATCAAGAGAGCAACAACTATCATAATCATGTTTGCAACAAAGTAAAATTAGCTGAGGCATAAAATTGATACTAGAACTCTGAGGCAAAATAAATCATCGAGGCCTATTGACTTTTTGTTTTCAGTCTTAGCATGTGTGAGCATGTGTCAAGTCAATTCAAATGAAACAGTCAGAGGAGGCTACCACAATGTCATACCCTTCTACGAATAGAACAATGCGAACAAATATTTATATGACAGGTCATTTACCATTAATAAATTGGAACAAAACATGAGAGAGCACGAACTATTAAGCAGCCATTAAGTCACATATATCTTATACGAACAAACTAAGCATGCTCACATAGATGGATATATGTACAAAAATGAAAGCAAATAGAGTTCATACCAGCCTCTCACCACAACTTGAATTGTCATAGATCGTCATTATTGCTTTTCACTTGTGGCTTGAATAATATATAATGAAAACCAAGCTCCAATAGAGTCACAGACGACTGTTGAACTCTGCAGCAAACTTTACAAAACCAAAGAAGAACAACAAATATTTTTGGGATTTTCAATTAAAACAAGAACAAAAAGAGAACAAGCAAACAAAGCAACATATTTTTGGATTTTTTAATACTAAACCGAAGCATCAGAAGAAAGCATACCAAATAAAGAAACTAAAGAAGCAAACAAAGAGAAACAACAGTAATATTTTTAGTCTTTTGTGTTTTGGAAAACAAGAACAAAGCAATAAAACGAAGAGAAACGAAAGAAATGAAAGGAAACGAAAACAAACGAGAGAAATGAAAACATGGATATACAAAGAACTGACCGAACATGATATATAAATGAGTGTGATGTCGGTATACCTCCCCCCCCCAAGCTTAGGCTTTTGGCCTAAGTGGTGGCTCCCCGTAGTATGCTGAGGAGGAACCCACCTCCTGATATGTGCTCGAGGATGCGCCGGTGTACTGTGTGTCGTGGTCCTCGGGAGGCGCGTCTCGCCTCTCCTGCTGCCTGTGAAACTCCATGGTGCTCAGATACTCGTCTACCTGCTCCTTAGAGAGAGGCCATGGTGACCTGTCAATCTTAAACAAAGCAGGCTGCGGCAAAATAACTTTTCGCTCCTCTCCATCTATATATAAAACTCTATATACTAAACATTCAGCGGTAGAGTTAGCAGTGACAAACTAATGGGACTTCATGGCAGCAAGGTTAAGCCTACATGGATCGATTATTTCATCATTAGGGGTAATGGAAACATTTAAAGCAGATGCTACACATGTAGCGACAATGCCCCCAAAAATAGGCCCAGAAGCAGCAAGGAGGCGTGCAACAAGTGCACCAAGGTTACACTTCGTGCGACGGTTCAGCGCAACATCAATGAAAGCAAGGTGGTAACTAGGAATGTTGCTAGTGTTCTCCCTACCAAGGATACTAGTAGCAAGATAATACTCCCTCCGTCCACGATAAAGTGTATGTTTCCTTTTTCGTCAGTCAAATTTATTAAACTTTGACTAACTTTATCGGGAAAAGTGCTAGCATTTATGACACCAAATTAGTATCAATAGATTTGTCTTGACATGAAGTTTTAAAATATATCATTTTGATGTCATATATATTGCTATAATTTTCTATAAATTTGGTCAAAGTTTAAACAGTTTGACTAAGTGTAAAAGTAGATGTACACTTATTCGTGGACGGAGGGAGCAAGTAAAGTATCTAAGAGTAGGAAGTTGAATGTTCCTTATCTTCCCACGCTGGGATGAGCGACCGTCATCGTTGGTGATTTCTCGGTAGAGCCCCTGGAGGTCTATTTGTCTATCTTGAATCCTGCTCGATGTCCCGGCGGCGTTGATATCTATAATAGCACAAAAATCTACCAAGGACAAAGACATAGGACTACTGTATAACTTGAATGCAACAGTTGGACCAAATTGTGTGTTAGGGAATTTAAAGCTCTCAACAAAAGTTTTTGTGAGAGTGGCATAGTGAGGGCTTTCATCCTCCATAAAGTTGGTTAGACCAACTATTTCAATAAGCATACGAAAGTCATCTAATAAACCTGCACTTCTTAAAAATGTACTGCAAGGAAAGCTAGATGGGTTAACGATAGCATCACCTCCCGCATCGTCAATACTTGGTGCAATAACGTCTTTATTGTATGATGGACTCACGGAAGTGGATGAGCATGAGGGCATTGTCCTTCTAGGAGCATCACTCCTAAATATCTCTCCAAAATTATAACTATCCATCTCTGAAATTTTTCAACAATCATCACAAAAATTAATTTCAAGCAACTATAAGGTGGAAACTACCATAGGGACTTATATGAGAGCTAAACATACATCAAAAACACATTATTTCTACTCAAATCAAGCATGCAAACTCACATAAGATGTCACCTACAGTACCAAAATACTCGGGAAATATTCCACTAAACAAAATTCTACTTGGATCATCGGAGGAGTCACATACCGGAGATCAAACACACCAAATCTCAGCGCAAATAATGGGCTGAAGAAGGAGATCAAAAATCCAGAGGAAGAACAGCAAGAACACGGGTTCCAGAAAATGTTTCCAGTTTGGGAGGTGAGAGAGAAGACTTTGGCAGTGGAGAGAGTTAGTGGAGGGGGAGGCACACCATGTGCTGGCGCCACCAGGGGCTGGCCGCGCCACCCTATGGTGTGCCTGACTGGTGGGTCCCCCTAGGGTCTCTCAGGTGGCTCTCTGCCTCATTTTTGACCTAAAAATTTATTATAATTTTTCTGGAATTTTTCGAGAAACTTTATTTTTGAGGTATTTCCAGAATTTTAATAATTAATAAAAACCAAGAAAACAAAAGTGAAAAGGTGGAAAAAAAAACCAAAACCAGCACTACAGAGGTTCTATAACACTCTAATGGAAAAATATCCAAAGAAAGCAAAGGTGGTAGTGGTGAAAACAAAAGTATGGATGGTGAAAACATGCATAGCCTCAGCAATCAGAGTGAAAATATCACGAAAACATGCATAAGGATGGTGGAAAACATGATTGTACTCAAGTAGCAATGTGATAACAGAAGTAAACATAGTGAAAACATAATGGGGAAGGTGAAAACATTGTCCTCTTCATTTAAAATCATTTTGTTAACAGGGGTGATCAAGTCTTGCTACCAAAATAATTTTATATGAAACAAAACTTGTCTCACTAAATACTCATGTTACCTCAACCTTGATAAACATAGTCCCAATCATAATAATTTCATATTCTTTTGGTGGTACTGGAATGGGACAATAAAATTCTCCAATCTTGATGGTCTCAATATTTTCAATTGAATTTAGACCATATTTCTTATCAATCTTCTTGGGAAAATAAACAGTGTGCTCTTTATCATTAACATTAAAAGTAACTTTTCTTTGATTACAATCAATAACAGCCCCTGCAGTATTAAGAAAAGTTTTTCCAAGAATAATAGACATATTATCATATTTAGGCATTTCCAACACAACAAAGTTAGTTAATATCAGACAATTATTAGCAACTTGAACAGGAACATCCTCACATATACCCACAGGAATAGCAGTAGACTTATCAGCCATTTGCAAAGATATATCAGTTGGTATCAATTTTTCTAGGAGGAGTCTTTTATAGAGAGTAAAATGCATGACACTTACTCCAGCTCCTAAATCACACAAAGCAGTTCTAACATAATTATTTTTAATAGAACAGGGAATAGTTGGTATACCAGGTGAAAGATCATCTTCCGTTTTGATAATTAATGACAACATAACTATTGGACTAATGTCTATTTGAGAGTATTTGTAGGTCCTATTTGATATATATCTCTATGGGTTACAAAAATGTTTCGAATGGAAAGAGCTCGAAGAAACAAAGCTGGGGTGCAATTTTTGCAAGCAGCGGAGGCTCCGGTGAAACCACCAGAACCTCCGCCCCATGCATTTCCCATCTCATCCAGGCGTTGGCCTCCGGTGGAGGATCCGGTGGAACCTCCGCTAAAAACACCTTCGGGTGCATAAGAGCGGAGGATCTAGCGGAGCCTCCGGTGTACTTCCGGTGCGCGGAGCCTCCGGTGAAACCACCGGAGCCTCCGCTGGCTCCACTGCCCCACTGTGGGGCTAGCCTCCGGTGGCGCCTCCGCTAAAACCCCCTTCGGGTGCATAAGAGTAGAGGCTGCAGCGGAGCCTCCGGTGGACCTCCGGTGGGCGGAACCTCCGCCCTGAAGAATCAAGTTTGAAGAAAATGAGTTGCGCGTGTGCGTGTATGTGAAGACCACCGGAGCCTCCGGCGGAAACTCGAAGCCTCCGGTGCTGCATGGACTGTACAACGGCCACTTGGGGGAAGGGGTATTTAAAGCCTTCCCCTACCTCATAAATGCTTAAGCTTTTCCCATTCTCTCTCCTAGCCATTAAAGAAAGCTTCAACCTCCTAGATCTCCCTCTCCAACCACCCATACACTCTGAAACTTTGTGGAGAGCTAGAGGAGACCTAGATCCATGATTCCACCAAAGGAATTTCAAATCCATCCACCACATCCTAGTAGATCTAGAATCCTACTTGAGGCTTAGAAACCTTAGTAGATCTTGTGCTTGTAGCTTCCACCTTGTTGCAAGAAGCTTCGGATCTGTTGGGAGCCTCCATCCATCTTGTGGAGTGTCCTCAACCTTGTGTAAAGGTTTGGTCAACGCGTTCAAGTCGACCTCATAGTGGAAACGAGAATCTCCCTCACCGGAGAAGCTCAAGGAGAATAAGCTGTGCACAACCATGCTATTGAGGAGCGCCTAGGTGGATACCCACCTCTCCAACGTAGATGTAGTTCTCTTGAGAAGGAACTATGGGAAACATATACTTGTCTCCTAGGTTACACTTGTGGTTTATCTTGTTGCCTTTCGTTTTACTTCCGTTGCGTATCTTATCTTGTATCACTTAGGTTGCTCACCTAGTTGCACATCTACAGAACCTTATCTTATCTTTCTTAGCCATAATTAAAAGGAAAAGAAGAAAAATTGGTAGTCATCCTATTCACCCCCCTCTAGTTGACCATAGTGCACTTTCAATTGGTATCAGAGCCTCGGCTCTTGCTAAGGGCTTAACCGCCTAAGAGTATAATGGTCAATGAAAATGAGCCCGACGGTTCTAGTTCGGAAATCGCCAAAATGGCTGACTATGTAACTAACCTACAAGAAACGGTTGGAACCCTCCAAACCGAATTGTCCAAGGTTAGTTCTAGTGTTGGCTCAGAGGTTTCTAGCATAAAGAAAGTGTTGGAGGCCATGATGGGGAAAATCAAGGAGTCCAAGGAACCACCTCTCACTGCCGATGATGTTAGCTCGGATGATGAGTCACTTCCGGACATCGCCGAAATGGAAGCTAACATTGCTTTAGCCAAGGCGAAAGCCAAGGCAAAAGACGATAATAAAGGCTAAGAGCGGTGGGAGCTCCAAAGGCTCCAAGTCTCAATCGGCTAACGGTTTGGGGTCTAACTCAAAAGTACCACCACCTCCAAATTATGACACTATTCATCCTATTGCCACAATGCCACACATTCTAAATGTTGGACTTCCTCCCATGCTTAATACTAACGAATCATCTTCTTGGAAGTTCGATATGGAGTCTCATATTTCAGGGTCTTGCACCGCCTTGTGGAGAAGTGTTCTCCGTGGATTTCATCCTCAAGATGCAAACAACTTGACTCCAAGAGAAGACATGGAATTTCAACTCAACAAGACCGCTCTTGTCACTATTCATAAGGCTCTCCCAAGAGAACATCTTGAACACATCCGCGGTATCAAGACCGCCAAGATGGCTTGGGATAAACTTGACACCTTGTTTCAAGGCAATGCTATCATCCAATCCTCCAAGTATGATGTGGCTTTTGACAAGTCCGAGAACTTCGTTATGCTTGAGGATGAAAGTCCCGAAGAACTATATAGAAGGGTTGTCACTCTTGGCAACCAATTGAGGGACTTTGGAAAATAAGAGATCTCCGGTGAGTGGATCAAGAGGAAGCTTGTCAAGGCCATAACTCCTTTCGAGAAGAACCTCTCCACTAGCATTCGAACAAGATCGAACTACAACTCCCTCAACTCCAATGGTGTTCTTAGTGAGTTCATAGCCATATGACTATCTCACAAGAGCGCGGATGATGCTCTCACTCGCTCAAGAGGAGTTGGAAAGTTTCCCAACCTCGCCTTGAAGTCTAAGGCGGTTGCTCAGATAGAAGAAGTGAATGAGGAGGATGAGGATGATGAGGATTATGAAGATACATACAAGGGTTCTCATGCATTTCTCTTGCCATGCACGGTTATTGGAAGAGATGGGAGGCTCACAAGGCCGGCGCTCCTAGACCTTCAAGAAACAAGGTCTACAAGAAGAAGGGGAGCGGCCAAGGACATGCTTCAATTGTGGAAGTGCAAATCACTTCGTCAAGGAGTGTCCTTTTGAGCCAAGAGAAGAGAATGAAGGTAAGCTTGTTCGCAAGGACAAGAACAAAGCTCCACAAAACAATAATCTCGCTAGAAGAGTCCCAAGGGCTCTATATGTTCAAGAATTCCCCACATTGGAAACATACTACTCCGGAGATGAAGGAGAAGATGAAGTCATAGGTGTGGACCATGTCGCCATAGCTACGACTTCCTCTTCATCGGTCTCTCTATTCGAATCCCCTAGTGAGAAGGCATTGGTCCGACCTACATGTCTCCAAGTCTATTGCTACTAGTTCTCCCTCATTATTGGATTGTGTTGAAAACATTATGGATGATGAGGAGACCAAGAATCACAGCTCTTGGCTATGTAGTCTTGAAGGTGAAACCAAGGAAAAGGTAAAGGCCCTCTTGAGGCAACTTGATGATGCTAACTCTCTCATAGTTGAGAAGGAAGAGATCATCACGACCTTGGAGAGCTATGGTGGTGGTCATGAGAATCATGACAATGAGCTTGTAGTAGCTCTTTAGAAAGAGAGATCCTTGAGAGCCTCTCTTGAAGAGAGACTATCTAGTCTAGAAGAGACTTATGATATTAGTGTTTCCAAACTTAGGAAGGATAATGAAAAATCTCTTGCTTTACTTAAAATCTTTGAAGAATAAGAGTTGAAGATAGGAATAGCTCATGAGGAACTTATTGAGCGTCATGGAAAACTAGAAAAGGAGTTCACGTCTCTTAAAGAAATCCATGACAAACTCAGTGTATCCCGAAATAAGCTTCTAGATCAACAATCTCATAAGAAAGTGACTTCCTCCTCTAATAGTATTGCTATCATGCCTACCTCTTGTACTACTACTAACGTTGTAGGAAGAGAGAAAATTGTCAATGACGCCATGCATAAGCTCTCAAGGAGCCAAGAAAGGAAAGGAAGGGCTTGGCTTCATTGCCAAGTCAAAGAAGAAAACCAAGAATGTCACCTCTTCCTCTCGGAATGTTGTCTTTGTGAAAGAGGGATAGGTGACCAAGGATAAGGGGGAGCATCACTCACAATGACGTACTTTGCCCGAAAATATAACCCCTCTTATGTTCTTGTGAAATCTAGAGATGGTCCTATTTATGCTAAATACGTTGGTACTTCTTGTGGTGATGATTATCATTGGACTATTTGGGTTCCTAAGACCCTTGTTACTAACAAAAGAGGACCCATTGAAGGATGGGTACCTAAATCAAGAAATTGATCTCTTGTAGGGAAGTGCTTCCGAGTCGGGTAGATGGATGGTGGATAGTGGTGCATCCCAACATATGACCGGAAGCAATGATGCAATGAGCAATATTGAACCTCCATTACCTCATCTCAATTGCGTCACTATTGGTGACAATTTCGAACTTAAGGTATTGGGACGAGGCAAGGTGGCTATCTCAAATGATGTATCAATTGAGAATGTTGTCCTTGTTGAGTCCCTTGGTTATAACTTGATGTCCGTTCTTCAACTTGCAAATTTTGGTTTTTCCTCTTTCTTTAATAAAGAGAATGTGATTTTCACTTGGGAAACAACTCTTAAAGTAGCCTTTGTTGGGTTTGTCGAGAACGGCATGTATGTAGTGGACTTCTCTAAAGGAGACACGTGCGCCGTGACATGCCTAATGGCTAAAGTTGATGTGGGGTGGCTTTGGCATCGCCGGTTAGCCCACACCAATATGAGAATGTTGCATGACCTTCAAAGTGTCAATCATGTTCTAGGACCAACCAAAGATAAGTTTTCTAAAGATCGTGTGTGTAGTTCTTGCGCCTTTGGAAAGAAACATGGAGAACTTCACCCAACCAAGACTAATATCTCCACCACAAGAATTCTTGAGCTCATTCACTTAGATCTCTTTGGTCCACTATATTATGATAGTCTCGAAGGAAAGAAGTACTGCTTGGTGATTGTGGATGATTATTCAAGATATTGTTGGGTGTATTTCTTCAATAGGAAGAGTGAGACTCAAAAGAGAGTCATCGAGTTTATCACTCTAGTGGAGCGCCAACACAATGCTTCCATATTGGCCATCCGGAGTGATAATGGTACGGAGTTCAAGAACTATACCGTTGAGGGGTTTCTTAGTGAAGAGGGCATATTTCACCAATACTCCTCTCCCTACACCCCTCAACAAAATGGTGTTGCGGAAAGGAAGAACCAGACTTTGATGGATGCGGCTAGGACTATGATTGTGGGGTTCTCTTCTCCTTATAACTTTTGGGCCAAAGCCGTCTCCACAGCTTGTCATGCTACCAACCGGTTATATCTCGACAAGATTTTGAACCAGACTCCCTATGGGATTCTCACGGGCAAGAAACCAGACATATCTTACTTCAAGGTTTTTGGTTGCCAGTGCTTCATTCGCAAGAAAGGTAAACGTTTGTCAAAATTTGCGACCAAATCTTATCAGGGTATTTTTGTTGGCTATGCCACAAACGCTCACGCCTATAGAGTCTACAACAAGTCCACCGGACAAGTTGAAGAAGCTATAGACGTGGTGTTTGATGAGGATAACGGCTCCCAAGGGGGGGCGTATAGATCATGGTGTTGTAGTAGATGCAATTCCTCCCATCGTCATAAGAAGAATGGGGATTGGTGAAATAATTCCCATTGAGGGTTACCGGATGACGGAGGGATAAGGACTATGCCCCCACTCAAGTGGAGCCATTGACTACACCCATTGATACACAAGCTACCCAACAAGATGCACCAAGCCCTCAAGCTAATGATCAGGGACAAGAAAGTAATCAAGGCCGAGATAATGATCAAGGCCAAACTTCTCATCAAATTCATGATCAAAGTCCCATCATTGTTGAGAGAGCTCAACCTAGTGGTGATCCTTCACCCACTAATGATCAAGGCCAAGATAAAGATGGACATGTCTCCGATGAAGAAGGCGATTCTTAAGCAATATCCAAAGAATCTTTGGAGGAGATACTAGCTAGTATAGCAAAGAGAAGGCTAGAGAATATTGAACGATCAGGTCACAAAGAGGACAAAATACTTGGGGGGGTTCGTGGAAGGGTTGTCACTAGGAAGCAATTGGCGGATTTTAGCAAGGCTCATGCTTTTTTCTCTTTCATTGAACCCAAGAAAGTTTATGAAGCTCTCGAAGATCAAGATTGGCTCGAAGCCATGCATGATGAACTCAATAACTTCGAGCACAACAAAGTGTGGAAGTTAGTGCCAAGACCAAAGGATTACAAGAACGTTATTGTCACCAAATGGGTGTTCAAGAACAAGAAAGAAAAAGATGGTATCGTCATTCGCAACAAGGAAAGATTGGTGGCTCAAGGGTTTTCTCAAGTCGAAGGTGTTGATTTCGGTCAAACCTTTGCCCCCGTAGCTCGTCTTGAATCCATTCGCATCTTAGTTTCTTATGCATCTCATCATAATTTTAAGTTGCAACAAATGGATGTTAAGAGTGCTTTCCTAAATGGTCCCATTAGTGAGTTAGTATATGTTAAGCAACCTCCGGGTTTCGAGGATCCCAAACATCCCGATTATGTCTATAAAATCGATAAGGCACTCTATGGACTTAAACAAGCTCCACGTGCATGGTACGAGCACCTTAAAGAGTTTCTAGTGGATTGTGGGTTTAATGTTGGTTTAATCGATCCCACCCTCTTTACCAAGACGGTTGGAGGTGACTTATTCATATGCCAACTCTATGTGGATGACATCATTTTTGGGTCTACTAACACTTTGTTCAATGAATAGTTTTGCAAGCTTATGACCGATAGGTTTGAGATGTCTATGATGGGAGAATTGGAGTTTTTCCTTGGCTTTGAAGTGAATCAATATCATAAAGGAAATTTCATCAAACAAGCCAAATACACTCAAGACATGCTCAAGAGATTCAACATGCATGATGCCAAGCCTATGAAGACTCCCATGTCCACAACCACTGACTTGAAACCCGACCCCAATGGTAAAGAGGTAGATCAAAAGGTATACCGCTCCATGATTGGCTATTTTCTCTACCTTTGTGCATCTAGACCGGATATCATGTATAGTGTAGGTAAATGTGCAAGGTTTCAAGCCTCTCCGAGGAAATGTTATTTGTAAGTGGTGAAACGAATCTTTCGATATTTAGTTCATACCCGAAATTTTGGTATTTGGTATCCCAAGGGTTCAAGTTTTCAGCTCATCGGGTATTCGGATGCGGATTATGCGAGAGACAAGACGGATAGGAAGTCCACATCCGGGGGTTGCCAATTCCTTGGCCGCTCCTTAGTATGTTGGTCTTCAAAGAAGCAAAACTGCATTGCTCTCTCCACCACCGAGGCCGAGTATATCTCCGCGGCAAGTTGTTGTGACCAATTGCTTTGGATGAGGCAAACCTTGAAGGATTATGGTATTCATTTTGACAAGGTGCCTCTTCTTTGTGACAATGAGAGTGCTATCAAGATCGCCTACAACCCCGTTCTTCACTCCAAGACGAAGCACATTGAGATTCGTCATCATTTTATTCGGGATCATGTTGAGAAGTGTGACATTGATCTCTCATATGTATCCACCAAGGATCAACTTGCCAATATCTTCACGAAGGCCCTTGATGAACCAAGATTTCGAGCTTTGAGGAATGAACTAAATGTCATCGATTCTTCCAACTTCACTTGAAACCTTGCATATGTACCGTCATTATAGGTGTTATTAGGTTTGGATGTAGGCATGGACATAGGGGGAGCGTCACTCAACTCATGAGTATACACTCCTCTTATTATGCAAAAATCAATTCATCATTGCATATCAAGTCAATTTGTGACTCATTGTGCTTAATTGTGAGTAGTACTCTTGGACCCAAGATACATCTTCGCGGTGCCAAAGTACACACTCAAACATGGTGGCTCCATCCACCGACCTCCTCCTCCCGGAGTTGTTTTTATTTTGGCTTTTTCACGCACATCCTATTCCCCCTTGACAACTTGTGCGGGTTCGGCTTTTATTTCTTTGCATCTTGCGAACCCCCATCGAGTAATGTCTCTCGTATGACAGTTACAATCTTCCAACCCAAGCTCCCTTTGCCCAAAAGACTATTCCTATCCGAATGCTCTCGTTTTTCTGGTCTTGGCGCGCGAAAACTAGGTTGGGCGGAGGCTCCGGTGAAACCGCCGGAGGCTCCGCTGCGCCTGTCCACCGGCGCCCACCGGTACCTCCGCTGGTGCGAAATTCGCCCAGCGGATCTGTACTGCGCACGCGCTCTGCGGCCAGGGGACGGAACCTCCGGTGAAACCACCGGAGGCTCCACCCGCTGCGGTTCTACGGGATAAAGGCTAGGGCGAGCGGATCAACAAGATCTTGAATCTTTTTTCCCCCACTCTCCCTCCCTCTTCTTCCTCCAAACCGCCGCCGCCCCCCACATCTCCGCCGCTGGGAAGGCTGCTCCACCGCCGGGATGCCTTCCTCCTTGCCTTGGACCGCTCCGGGATCTTCTTCCTCCTCATCTTCCACCATGGATGCGGGTATGTATGCTCTCTCTCTCTCTCCCCCATCGAGTTGATGGATGGGGAAGCACTAGGAGCCACATGTTCTTCACATCTAGATGCGTGGATTTAGGTTTTGGAGTAGGAAATCACGAGTACGAACCCTAGAAACCTAGATTGTAAGTATTATGCTTGAATCACTTTGGTTCGTACGTAGGGTGGATTTGTTCATGTGCCCTACCCCTTGTCATTCATCCCTAATGTTCTTCATATCTTTGTTTCTAGGATTTGTGCGTCACATAAACTTGAGAATTACCTCTTCTTCATGCTTTTTCTTGCTATCTCTCTTTCATAGATGCCTCCGGTTCCAAGGGCAAGGGCACTCGCACCAAGAGCGTGGCTAGTCGCAAGGCTCCAAGAGTTGATGAAATCAAGGAAACATTGGACCCATCTCAGCCCAAGCGCAAGACGAGATTCCCGGATCCCGAGAAGACTTTGCCTTGCAAGGATAAATCGTCTTATCAAGTGTTCGAGGGATGGTTCTTGGCGCATCGTCGCGAGAACCCCTATATTGTTAAACGCAACCGCTTGATGCCACAGTTCCGGGGTAAGGATCCTCGATTCCACACTGTGTTTCAAAGCCAAATTTATCATGAGATTTTGATGAGGAAGTACAAGGAGAATGTTGCTCCTCAACATGCTATTAATTTTGGTCATATGGAGAGGAAGCCCGATCACTTTGGAGAAGCACTAGAGATTGTTGATGCATTTGGCCTTGCTCCCATTATGAAAGTGCAACAAGATTATGATGAGGGATTGGTTTGTGAGTTCTTGGACACGGTGCACATCGCCAATCAAACAGAGCGTCATCTTATCTAGATGACCAAGGGACAATAGCTCACTATCAAGTGGTCCGAGGTTGGAGTCCTTCTTGGCGGTTACCCGGATCATGGACCCTTTGCCGGTGGCCCGGAGTTTGACGATGGTTGGTTCCGTGTTCATGCTCCCAGTACTCAATCACTCGCCAAGGATCAACTCACTCCTCTTTATCACTGGAAGAAGTTCGCTGTTGGGTTTGTCAAGGGGCTCTATCCAACTTATGATATTATGCTCCGCATCTATCGAGAGACCATCAACCCAAAGGCGGGAAACATTGATGAGATTCAAGGCTTCCTCAAGAATCTCATGCTTCTTACTCATGAGAAGCGGCTCTCCGGTCTGACTCAGAGGCTTGATGTGCTCGATTATCTGTGGAATGAGTTGTGGCATGTCATTACACAAAGGAAGAATGCTTGCTTTGGGCCTTTCATAATGAAGATAATCTTGAGTGTGTGGGAGAACAAGTTCCCGGAAGATCCTCTCGATGATGCTAATTGGATCCCACATATGGAGAAAAGGCTTCTCATCAAGGACCACGCCGAGCCTATTGTGCATCCCACCCCTGCTGCTCGCAAAGGCAAGGCCAAGCCACGGGTCATCATTAACGAGGAAGACAAAAAATAGGAAGTTGGCCCCTCTCGTCCTCCTCCTTCTGACAGTACCTTCAAGTGGATGGCAAGGGCCCTCAAGAAAGTGTTCAGAGTGAACAAGAAGGTCGAGCAACACCAATGGGAACTTCACTATGATAAGAAGCTTAAGCATCACAAGGCAGAGAAGGCCGAGAGACAGCTTCGTCATGATGGTGGAGAATCTGTGGAGTCCCCAGAGCAAGATAGCATTACCAACTGGGACAAGTGGCAAGCCAAGGATTCCAAGGGGAATATCATCGAGTGGTCTGATGAGGAACCTGGAGAAGAAGTCACCAGATCTCGCCGCCACGCCCATCCTCCGAGCTTGGATAACTCCTCCGAGTGATCATTGGGACGTTAGCATCGGTCTCCTCCCTCTTTTGGTATCTTGATGCCAAAGGGGGATACATATCTACTTAGGAGCGGGCATTTGCATGGGTTCTCTCTCAAGCCATGTTTTCGATTTCCCTCTTATGCTTGAGAGAGTTGTCTATTTGGAAACTTTGTTTGCTTAATTATTGTGCGTTGTGAACCTCGTTATGCATTATGTGAGCTTGTAAACTTAGTACCCTAATTTTATCACTTGTTATGTGCTCAGTATTATATGTGTTTAGCTCTATATTGTTTAATTATCTCAACATGAAGGGAGCATATCTCTAGGGGGAGCTCCGTCCATGTTGTGTATGTTATAATTATGCAAATAGGGATGTTGTCATCAATTACCAAAAAGGGGGAGAATGAAAGATCATCTTCCGTTTTGATAATTAATGACAACATAACTATTGGACTAATGTCTATTTGAGAGTACTTGCAGGTCCTATTTGATATATATGAAAATGCCCAGGTTCATCAAGTATACAATCTCTATGGGTTACAAAAATGTTTCGAATGGAAAGAGCTCGAAGAAACAAAGCTGGGGTGCCATTTTTGCAAGCAGCGGAGGCTCCGGTGAAACCATCGAAACCTCCGCCCCATGCATTTCCCAGCTCATCCAGGCGCTGGCATCCGGTGGAACCTCCGCTAAAAACACCTTCGGGCGCATAAGAGAGACTCCGGTGTACTTCCGGTGCGCGGAGCCTCCGGTGAAACCACTGGAGCCTCCGCTGGCTCCACTGCCCCACTGTGGGGCTAGCCTCCGGTGGCGCCTCCGCTAAAACCCCCTCCGGGTGCATAAGAGCGGAGGCTGCTGCGGAGCCTCCGGTGGGCGAAACCTCCGCCAAAACCAACGGAGCCTCCGCCCTGAAGAATCAAGTTTGAAAAAAAATGAGATGCGTGTGTGCGCGTATGTGAAGATCACCGGAGCCTCCGGTGGAAACACCGGAGCCTTCGGTGCTGCGTGGACTGCACAACGGCCACTTGGGGGAAGGGGTATTTAAATCCTTCCCCTACCTCATAAATGCTTAAGCTTTTCCCATTCTCTCTCCTAGCCATTAATGAAAGCTTGAACCTCCTATACTCCCTCTCCAACCACCCAAACACTCCAAAACTTTGTGGAGAGATAGAGGAGACCTAGATCCGTGATTCCACCAAAGAAATTTCAAATCCATCCACCACATCCTAGTAGATCTAGAATCCTACTTGAGGCTTAGAAACCTTAGTAGATCTTGTGCTTGTAGCTTCCACTGTTGACACCAATTTTGTCTTTAAATACAAAACTAAATAAATATATAATTAAACAATTAAAAAATAATAATCAGTCTTATAATAATTTAAAAAAATGGGGAATAAATTGTTCGATGCATATCATCGACGGGGCATAAAATATTTGTTGTCAGCTCTAGGTTTTCGAAGAAATCATTGACGAAAATAAATATGCTGATCGGTCACTATAATATCAAGTCGTCGATCGCCGGACAAAAGAGCGACAATATTCCGACAACGCTATAAAAGATCAAAATGTTATGAACTGTACAATAGAAAAATGCAATATATTTCGAGAAAAATAAATCGATCGTCGCTGATATATATAAACAAATTTTGGCTAGCTAGCTAGTCAATTTACCCGATCTAAATATACGTGTGCATTGCAAAGAAAGAAAAAGGCATGCAGCTACTACCTTACGTACTCGCAGAGCTTGCATGGATTAAGCGACGTCGTTACGCTGCTAATAAATCACCAGGTCAGTCAATTAATCATCAGAGGTGACCCACGCACATGACCTTCTTACGTGCTTGCAGAGCTTGCATGGATTAAGCGGCGTCATTACACTGCTAATAAATTACAAACGCTAATTAACCACCAATGGCCCACGTGCATGCATGGGGTGCTATGCAATATCAAGCCAAGTCCATCATCTATGCATACTCAAATAGCCTTCCCGACCTCAAAAGAATACGGCCCAATTAAATTATTTAATTAGCATGGCCTTAATTAGCCACAAAGCTAATCAGCCCATGTCTCAAACGAGACATTGCAGGCCTGCACGCGTTGGTGATACACTGGTTGATCGGACGGGAATGCAAAACCACTCCTACATTGGTCCCCCCGTACTATCTACACCATCCATTTGGCCCATTTGTTGGAGATTCGTGCTGCAGTTTTTTGCAAGATAACCCTCCCACCTCACAATCAAAATTTGCACAACGCACCCTATCTTTCTCGCTTTTATCAAGTACTCGTTTCCTGTCATTCTTTTGACTACTTTTCCCCAGTTTTTTCCACAAGTAATTTCAACCAGAGTATAACTTCAGAATTTTCATAGAATATTTCTTTCCAAAATATTACACTGTATTATATATATATATTTTTATCTCTAAATAATAATCAACCAAAATTTATATAAGTTTCATATGAGTTTTTTCACAGGAATATGAAACAAGTTTAAACATGTTGAATTATTTTCAATATTCAACTACTTTGACTTCAATTTTTCACAGAATTTTTATCCATGAATATTAAAAAAATCATATAAGTTTCATATAGTTTTTTATGTAAGAATTTTCACAGATATTCAACATGTTCCACAGAAACTTTTTTCCAGGAAATTAAACTATATTACATATAATTTTTATCTCTGAAAAGATAATCAAGAAAATTTGTATAAGTCTCATACAAGATTTTCACAGGAAATTTCACAGATTCAGAAATTTCAGACAAGTTTCAGAAGTTCATAAATGTTTTACCATAGTTTCATACACAATTTGGTGGTTTCACACAGATCCACAAGACAACAAAATAACATTACACTTGTAGATCATCTAAAAAGAAAATCTGGATCTTGGGAGAATATCTACGGTATCACATCACGTAGCAAATCTGGAACTTGGCAGAATATCTACAGGCACATCATGTGCTAAACAGCACTACAATGTGATTTTTTTCTGCCTTTCATGCCCGGCTCAACAAGATCTAAACAAGAGTCATACATGTATTCGATAAAAAAATAAAAGAAGTCCAGATTAGCAAGGCACATCAACATGGGAAGTTGCTAGTACAGAATACAAACAAAATGCACTGGATAAAGAAGACCAGAGGAGAAGTGGTGCACGGACACTTTTTGGGATCTGAAAACAACACTAGAAAAATTCCTGAAGAAACAAGAACGAAACCAAGGAAAATCTCCAGATCTGGAGACGTGCAACCTAGATATCCTCCCGGTCGTCATCTCCGTGCGCAGCTCGCGAAGAGGTACAGGAATCCTGGCAGCGGACGAATACCCGTGCGTGACGACGAAGGCCGACGGCGGGCTGGGAGGCGCTGGCCCCGGCCATCCACGACCATGTGCGGGCCTCCCCGGCGTAGCTCGGGAGCTCCACGCCCGGACCGGAAGCGCCGCCGCTTACCCACGGCGCGCGTTCGTCGTCGTCCCGCGGGGGCGCTGCAGGGGCCGTGGAGGAGGCCCGAACGAGGACGCGGGCAGAGGAGGCGCGGTGGAGGCGGCCCGGACGAAGAGGCGGCGGTGGAGGAGCACCTCCTGGTGCCGCGGGGGCGCGGCGAGGTCGACGGGGGCGGGGGCGCTGCAGGGGCGGTGGAGGATTTGGGGCCGGTGTCGGGGCGCCGCCAAAATATGTGGAAAAGCAGGGTAGAGGGGCTCGGCCGCGCTAGCTTTTGGGCGCCGCCAGGAAGCGGAGAGGGCTAGGGTTTGGTTGGTGTCACGGTTATATACTACGGTGGAGCACGGGTTAATTTCTATTTTTGCGGGGGTTGAAAATGTAAAAATGTGGGCCAGTTTGACTGGGTGGACTTTTACCGCATCCAACGGTTCTGATTGTAGGGGGGGACCAATCTACATGAGGGAAATCCGCACTCGTTGATCGGACGGCTACAGAGGCAAACTACTCGGCCAAGTTTCCTGTACGTCCACTATCCCCACGTTCTGCCCACGATAGCCAGTACGCGCGCGCTCCGTCCCGGAGGGACCTGTCGCCATCCAGCTATAAAAAGACCAGCACCCCCGCTGCTCATACCCAGATCGATCATTCACTCATTCGCCCATACGCTGCCCAATCGGTCAGCTAATTCAGTCCATCGCTGTTGCCTGCTCGCTCGCACACATACACCGCTGCCGGCAGCTCGTCTCCGATCGCGCTCATCGTCGGCGTTGCTTGGTTTCAGCTGCTCAACACTCACGCTACCAAGCGTGGCTGTTTAGTGTATGCCGCCGGCCGTCCGACATACACGAGCGCAATACGCCGCCGCTGCCGCCCAAGCGCTTCTTCGTTGGTCTTTCCTGCCAGGGTGAGAAACGAGGCAAAACTGAACCCATACTCTTTTCTGCCTCTTTATGCTAGCTACCATACATGTTGATCATTTTAACATGACAAAATGGACCTGCTCCTTGTTCGGTCACATGGCTACCCCGGTTCCCATGTTGATACGAATTAAGGGTAGAAATAGAAATCAAATCATGTTGTTGTTCATGCCAATTATCTTGCTAGATTCTCAGATTTGTCATATAGTATCAAATCTGAATAGAATATATGTTGTATATACACATATGCACTTCTCAAATTAATTTAATCCTTGTTTGGTCACATGGTGACTCCGGTCCCCATGTAGATACAAATTAAGGACATAAAATTAAACTATTACATTTGCACTTGTTCCTTGTTTGGTCGCATGGTTACTCCGGTTTCCATATTGATACAAATTAAGGATACAAATAGAAGTCACATGTATATTGTTTGGTCACTCGCCGGTAGAAATCTCGGCATATATTTCCATAGGCCATTTGATCAATTAAATAATGGTACATATACATGTTGCAATAGCATGCTCACTTATTCCTTATTTGATCAGCATGGTGACTCCGATCACATGAAGATACAAATTAAGAGAATAAATAGGAACAAATTAACATGCTCCTTATTTGATCGGCATGGTGACTCTGGTCCCATGTAGATACAAATTAAGGGTTGAAATAAAGATCAAAACCTCGTATTGTTCGGGTCTCGGAAAATCCTAACTGATAGAAATTAGGATACATATGTGTTCCATATCGTGTACATGTCATGGTAAATTCAAACTTGACCTTGTTTTGGTCTCATGGTGATTCCGATCCCCATGTTGATACAAATCAAGGAAATAAACCAAATTCCTAATCCGGTCTCATAGGGATCTTTGGTCCTATGCTGTACAAATTAGGCGCATAATAAACCACTCCTTGGTTCGGTCACATGGTGATTCCGATCACACGATGGTATGAATCAATGATATAAGTAGAAATAAACTTTATATTGCTTGGGTCTCATGAATCCCATCTTGGTAAAATTACAACATGATTTATGCATATAAATTAAGCCCTGTCACCTAAATGTTGAAGTTTTAGCCATATAGAGATGAAGGAGGCCAAATATAATATGATTTGCATGTACCTAGCTAGCTATTGCGTTGATTAGTTATACTCAGACTTGGTAAAATCGAACGCATGCGGCCATGCATGCTTAGAATATTCACTAGCTCCAAGTAGCATGTACATACACTCTTGGGCTAATATTTCAGTCTATCTAAGCCTGGTGCATGCTCGGCCATATGTAGAACTTACTTTGTCTTAGGATGAAATTACTCAACCTGATTTAATCCAAAATTAATTAACATTAGCTAAGCGCGTACTGCATGCTAGCTAGTTGGCATAATTAATCCATTGCATGTGAACATTAACTAAGTGTGTACTGCATGCTAGCTAATTGGCATACTCCATTGCATATGAGTATCCCCATGAAACAACTAATACCAAAATAAATATGATAGTAATTAAAATTATACTCATATGTGATAATTACTTTATGCATTATTTAGTCTCATATAGCTAAACTAAACTGATAATTTTCATCGTGCCCATGTAAATATAAATTGGCACATACTCCTAGTCTGGTTATACTACGAGCGTATACTCTATGCTATGATAGTGATAATACAAACAAAGGGAAATCACCATGCTTCACTTGGTTATGCTACACATAGGCATATCGCTGCGCGATGATAGTAATAATACAAGTGAAGCCAAACTCTATAAAATATTCTCATGAATCTGAAATCTAAAATCATATAAATATTTCACTAGTTTCATATGACATATTTGAACTAGTATGGATAATGTGCATGTAGAAAACCAACTTACATGTCAAAAGATAATCTCATATAAATCAAACTATGCACTCCATATTGGTGCATGCGTGTTATAAGATATACCTCATATAGAAGAAAATGAAACCATGCACTCCTCTCATATAGGTGCATATACCCATATAAATATTATGACTAGGATCATACCCATGTCGCTTGCACTAAACATAACTTAGTGCATCATCAGTTTCCATAGCCTCCTCATATGTGGCTTGCCAAATATATATTGTTATAAAATGAATATGATATCCTTTAAATTCCATGCATGCATATAGAAATCAAATGCATGATAAAGTAACTCATAAAAAGAGTTGTGCCCTACGTTGCACATATGCTTGTTAAACCGGTTAGTTAACCATTAAAACCATCTCCATATTATGAAAGGATAAAACACTACTTTACCAAAATTCTGAAAACAAACAAAGTATGCAGTGTTATATACTGGCATGCTAAATATGATATGATGAAAACAAATTAAATGATGGACATTATGCTACCCATATATTGGCATAAATATACTTCATGGCTCCCCGAATGCGCCGACGTCGACGACAGCGAGGAGGATCTTTTATTTCTACATTTTGTAGTTTCTTTTAGTTTCTACATTTTGTAGTACTCATGTGTTATGATGCCATGTAATAGTTATGTTGGAATTCTTAATCAGGGGTTTTCTCTCTGAAGATGTAATTAACAATTCTTTTATGTATATGTAAGAGTTCTGGAAATAAAAGTACCTGCAATACTTGATAGTTGTCTCATTTACTTTGACGCACTTTTATATATTATATTCTATCTGTCTCTATGACGTGGATGCGTAGTAGTATTTTTTCTATCGCCCCATTTTCCCGTCATCAGATTCTGGCACGCCCGGTGGGACATATTTCTCCCCTCGTCTTTGAAATTCCAACATGGCATATAACATATGAGTTTTCATAAGCTATGATTCCAAATACATCAAATTTCCGAGAACTAATATATGGTTCCTCCATTTTTCATAAGGTATGGATCGCCAAGTGCAGCAGTTTGTGACTATTCGCTTTGGTGAACTTTGGGTTGATGTGCCCATTGGTCCTATTGTGACCTCACTAAGTGAAAGTTGGAAAAGTACTGCTGCATCTCCAGCTGCACCTGATCAAGAAGAAGTCACTTCTCCACCAATGGAGGAGTTCACACCTGTTTTTTCAAAGTCAGCAAAGAGGAAAATGAGGGATGCAAGGAAGAATGTTGCTCAAGGTTCTGCAAAAGGTGTTGTCACAGATATTGCTGCTAAGCCAACTCCGACATCAGCCCTGAAAGGAAAGAGTGTGGAGATAGGCCAATCTTCCCTCGAGTTGTCCAAGGACAAAGGAAAGACAGTGGTGTTTCAAAAATCTGAGTTTCCACCACCTTGTTTACAATGGAAAAGAGAAGATGGTAGAGAAACCTTGTCGCAAGCTACCTAGGAAAAGAGGCGATGCCACGGTCATATTGCCGTCAGCATCGTCTTCAACAGGAAGGCCCACCAATGGACGGAACATACTCCGAGCTGATGCCCCTGCGTTTATTCCTTCACTAGCCCATAAACCTAGTGTTGGATGCTCTGGGACAATGCAAAAAACGCTCCCTAGAATGGAAGGGAGTGTGTCTTACTTCTCGTGACCTCAAAACTGGCCACGTAGATCCAACATCAGCGGTATCAGATCCTTTGTCGGAAGAGGCACCTGTTGTTCAAGATTCCTTTGAAAGTTCATTTGATCCGGTGCGGCATCAGCGGCGACAAAGAGATTCTCGTCGTTCTTGGGTTGATCTTCCAGCTGCAGTTGATCAAGCTACAGCAACCCAACACCGTGCACATGTGAGCAAGTCTGTCAAAGGAAGATGGAAGAACACTCGTCCAAAGATGCGGGTGCAAAATCCTAATGACTCATATGTTGTCAAGTGCATATGTCAGACACTAAGGTCAAACCTACCTGGTGCATCCACATCGCAAAATGATGAGGACGGTGCCATCATGCGGCAGGCAGAGACCTTGGCTAGACTCGCCGAGTATGAAGAGTTCATCCAGCAGCATCCTCAGCGTCAAGAGTATGTGAACCAAGCTGCTCGTGTCCGCTCAAGACGGGCAACACTCAAGGAAAGAGAGCAAGCACTACGAGCAAGATCTGGTTCAAGCAGAGTACAAGGGGCACATCCATCTTCATCATTTCATACTAGCAGAGTTAAGGTGAACAAGTGGCTATCAAATCCATCAAATATGGCGGCCACAAGTTTAGCTCCATGGCCCTTGCGTGGAAAGACCAAGAGCGACTCATTTGAGGTATTTCAAGCAATGCCAGTTGGTGTCAGGACTATAGGAGACAACACCAGCGAAACATCTTCCACATCAACACATTTCAAGAGGAAGAAAGCACGGAAGACTGTAGAAGGACCTCGCCGCAAGACCCGTAGTTAGAAGAGTTCAGATCATGAGGAGTTGGGGTCAAGTTATGGTGGGTCTTATAATCCCCTATCAGACAACACCCCCTGTCCCTCCGAGTATGAGACATATACCCACATGGATCAACGCTGCAATAGTAGTGCAGATCATAGAGAGCTAGTCCTGGTTGCGAACGAAACCCGTTCGGCCGAGGAGGAGTTAGCCAACCTTAGAGCTGCACTCCAGCAGAAAGAGGATGAGATAGTGGCCCTGCGAGGTCAGATGAGCGATAATACAAACAAAGGCACCGAAGAGAATGGTGGTGCGAGTACCAGTAGCCAACTAGGAGGAGCTGCACTTAACCTTGAAGCGATCCAAAGAATGATTGCCGAGGGGGTGAAGACTCAGCTAATGCAGAATCACTACTCCATGAGGCCAGGTTATGTCAAACCATATCCACCTGACGTCGACCTCGTGCCCTTTCCAAGCAATTATAGGCAACCACAGTTTAGCAAGTTTAATGGAAGCGGATCTTCGCATGAACACATAGCACACTTCCTTGCAGCTTGCCAGGATACGGCTCACAATGGGGCACTTCTGTTGAGGCAGTTTGTGCAGACGCTCTCTGGACCCGCTTTCACTTGGTACAGTAAATTGGCACCAAGTTCCATCAAAACATGGGAGCAGATGCAGAATGCTTTCCTTGAGAGGTTTTACAGTACCCAGAGAATTGTTGGTATCACAGAATTGACCCAAACTGAGCAAGGTATCAATGAAAAAGCAGCAGATTCATAAATCGATGGAGAAATCTAAGTCTCCACTGCTCACAACTAATTAGTGAGCCAGAAGCGGTGCGTATGTGCACCAACAATCTTCGTTCTAATGTAGATGTGCAGTTGCAGGGAGTACGACCCATAACCTTTGAAGATCTGGCCTCCAAAGCCACAGACATAGAGAACTACATGCAGCTCATGGCCCGTCGAACAAAAATGACGTTCAACAGGCCTGCAGAAAGAAATGTGCAGCGCGAGAAACCTCCAAACAAGCCAAAGTTAGCAGAGGCAATGGAAACAACTGCTGTGAGTTCTCACCTTCAGTCTGGGAGGACCGCACCAAGGAACTATGAGCAAAGGGGTACACAAGCTACTAGAAGGCCAACTCTCAGCGAGCGGCAAAATAGGGAGTATTCTTTTCCCGTTGAAGAAATCAATGACCTCTTCACTGGTTTGAAGGAGTTAAGTCTTATAGAACTCCCTAAACCCAAGAGGCCAGAAGAAGCTTCAAAATTCAAAGAGCCAAATTTCTGCCATTACCATCGCATTTTGGGCCATACACTCAAAGATTGCTTTGTTGTAAAGAATATCATCCAGAAAATGATTGATGAGGGGACTATTGATGCGGATCTCCTCAAAAGCATGACAAAGGGAAAGAAAATGGCTGCAGCAAATGTTGCCACCCTTCAAGATGATTCGGTGAGTTGTGCATCTTCAAATATGAGAGCAACTTATGATGATGTGCACCTGATTCCAGAATATGGCTTTTCTCCTATGATCATTCCAGGCCTTGCCAAAACGCAAGATCAGCATCAAGGAAAGGCTCACCTTCCCTCCAACAATGGCGCATGGCCCAGCTTACCAAGTTCTCGAGGAGCCCAATATTGGAGGCAGCAGCGGCCAAAACGCCGTGTACTACCCCGAGTGATGGAGGAAGCACCTCCTCTGCACTTCGCACCAAAGATATATCAGCACACCACGAAGCGCATGAGAATCCGAAGTGAAGAATTCAACGTTCTCACTACCGGTGTGTTCGAGGATGATAGCGAGTCTCTATGTTTCCCTGAAGAAGAAGAACCATTAGAGGTTGATCAGGTTCATCTTAGATCAGGTCGCCAACTAGCAGACCCTCATCCTCCACCTAGAAAGGAACCAAAAAGCAAGGATGCAATTTCTAATGATTCGACTGACCCTGCATGTAGGGTGCCAGTCAAGTATGATGTAATCATACATTTGAAGAAGATTCCAGCTATGCTTTCTGTGTATGATGCTTTGTGTCTTTCGTCTGATATGCGTAAAGCTCTTGTCACGACACTCACATTTCCGGAAGATTATAGAGTTGAAGTGTCTCAAACAGAAGCAGAAGAGTCTGAAGTTCTAAACATGACATCCACAGATGAGGATATGTTGTTAGGACCCAAGAAGCACAATAGACCTCTTCTGATGTTTGGCGAGATTACTGTGTTGCCAGTAAACCGCATAATGATAGATGGTGGATCAGCTATAAACCTTCTACCATTGCGTACACTAAAAAAGATTGGATATTCCAAAGGTGACTTGAGTAAGTCCAATATGGTTATACATGGATTTAACCAAGCAGGACAAGAAGCTATGGGTACCATTTCGTTGGTATTAAAATTGGATACATTATCAACTTATGTGAAGTTCCATGTGATCGATGCGGCTACTTCATACAATGCACTACTTGGACGCCCATGGTTACATGAGAATCAGGTTGTGCCATCCACTTTACATCAGTGTATCAAATACATAGATCAGACTGGAGAAACGGTCCTATTTGCCGATAAGAAGCCCTTCACTATAGCTGAATCTTTCTATGCCGACGCAAAGTTCTACTTCGAGCCTGTTGATAAAGTACACAAACCAAAATCTGTGGTCATACCCGAGCCCAATATCGCAGAGAAAGGGGATGCAGATTCTTCATCAAGAAAAAAGACGTACCAATATATACCAAGCAGCCAAAGAAAGAAAGGCGACCCAATATTTCGTGTCATAGAAAAATCACGTGACATGAAAGGTATCACCATGTTCCCTACACCTTTGCCTCCTTTGGTACAATATAGAATAAAACAAACTCAAAAAGATTCACGTGATTCAAGTACTAGTGAAAATAAAGATAAGAATGTAACACAAATATCCATGTTTAATAGAGATGATGAATCTTTACCCATTTCCTTGTATGATAATAAAGTCTTGTACATGATGCAGCAAATGGGTTATGATGTTGCTGCTGGTCCGTCTCTATGTGATGGTCGAGGGAAGCTAGCACCATTTGAAAAGGTGTTATCACAAGAACAACTCGAGGCTCTACATGAAGACCAAGTTTTGAAAGAAAAGAAGCACGGTTTAGGATATGAAGTATGTATGACTTCGGCTGAATATATGGACATGACGGAAGCATCTCCACAAATGGAAGATGGCAACCAATGTACCATTGATGACTTGGAAGAAATAAATATTGGTACGACCGATGATCCTCGGCCAATTTTTGTTAGTAAACATCTTTCTAGAGAAAATAAACAAAAATACCATGAATTCCTGAGTACAAATAGGGACGTATTCGCTTGGACATACGAAGAAATGCCCGGACTGGACCCCGAAGTGGCCGTCCACCGCCTCGCCGTACAAGATGATGTCGCGCCTGTAAAGCAAGCGCAAAGAAAATATCGACCTGAAATACTTCCCAAAATAGAAGCCGAGGTAGACAAACTCATAGCTGCGGGGTTCATTAGAGAAGTAAAATATCCTACGTGGGTCTCGATTATTGTACCTGTCAAAAAGAAAAATGGTCAAACTCCCATATGTGTAGATTTTCGAGATTTGAACAAAGCATGTCCCAAAGATGATTTCCCTATACCTATATCTGAAATATTAGTCGATGCCACCATGGGACATGAAATATTCTCTTTCATGGATGGTTATTCCGGTTACAATCAAATAAAAATGGCACCGGAAGATGAAAATCTAACAGCATTTCGTACACCTAAAGGCATATACTGTTATAAAGTGATGCCTTTCGGGTTAAAAAATGCCGGGGCAACATATCAACGAGCAATGACAATCATCCTAGATGGGTTGCTGTATGATATCGTTGAGTGTTATATTGACGACATAGTTGTAGAATCAAAACATGAACAAGATCATCTAAAGCATCTCGAAATGGTTTTCGAGCGTCTCAGACAACATAATCTGAAAATGAACCCAATGAAGTGCGCGTTCGGAGTTGCCTCCGGAAAATTCTTTGGCTTCGTGGTTACGAAACATGGTATTCAAATTGATCCATCCAAAGTACAAGCGATCGTAAAAATGCCTCCGCCTGTGAACCTTAAAAAGTTAAAAAGTTTCCAGGGGCACCTGGCATATATTAGAAGATTTATCTCAAATTTATCCGGGAGATGCAAACCCTTTTCTCGTCTTATGAAAAAAGGAGTCCCTTTTGAATGGGATCAAGCATGCAAAACGCATTCCTAGAAATAAAGAAGTATTTTATGAACCCTCCCGTATTAGGTGCGCCGGTTAAGGATCGTCCATTGATTCTTTATACCGCCGCTATGCCTACTTCGTTGAGCGCCCTATTGGCACAAAATAATGATGCGGGGAAAAAAACATCCTTGTATTATCTCAGTCGTACCTTGGTAGGGGCTGAATGCAATTATCCAGACATGGAAAAAATATGCCTTGCCCTTGTTTTCGCTGCACAAAAGTTGCGACATTATATGTTAGAACATATTGTGCATTTAGTATCGAGAGCAGATCCTCTCAGATATATTTTAAGTAAAATGGTGCTCTCGGGGAGGTTAGCTAAATGGGCAATATTTTTGTCACAATTTGACATCACGTACGTACCACAGAAAGCTATAAAAGGTCAAGCTTTGGCTAACTTCCTTGCAGCACATCCAATCCCAGATGACTTCCCGATAGATGATGACTTGCCAGATGAGGACGTATTTGCCACAACTGTTACCAAATCAACATGGCAAATGTACTTTGACGGCGCTTCTCGGCGATCTGGGGCAGCAGGCGCTGGAGTTGTTTTCATTACACCAAATGAAGGGGTGATCCCATACTCATTCTCCCTAACATCTACAATATCAAATAATTCGGCTGAATACGAAGCTCTTATCATCGGGCTCGAAATAGCCATAAACATGGGGCTGGATACACTCTATGTTTATGGTGACTCCCAGCTAGTAATTAATCAATTATTGGGAATCTATATGGTAAAGAAAGAAGAATTTATGCCATATTTTAAAAGAGCTAAAGAGTTGTTAGCTATGTTCAATGATGTAAATATTCAGCATATAGTTAGAAACCACAATGAAAAGGCTGACGCCTTAGCTGGTTTAGCTGCTAGTATGTCGTTAACCTCACATGAGACAGTGGACGTACATGTTGAGGAGCGGAGAGTACTACCAGTATTCGGTGAAGAACAAGAAGAAATAATAATATCCTCCGCCATGAGAACGGACATATACGAAATCGAGGTAGGGGATTGGCGAGCGCCGTTTTTAGAATACCTACTTCATGGATACTTACCTCTCGATGCCGGTGAGAGGTCTAGAATCCGCAAAAGATCAATTCATTATACATGCATCAATGACACACTTTATAGGCGTTCTTATGATGGCCTATTATTGCGTTGCCTTGCTGAAAATGAAATTGTGGAAGCCTTAAATGAAGTGCATGCCGGAATATGTGGCTCGCACCAATCTGGACCTAAATTACACTATCAACTAAGGCGTTTAGGTTATTATTGGCCTACAATGTTTGAAGAGTCTACCAAATTTGCAAAGAAATGCCATGCATGTCAAGTGCATGCTGATTTTATACATCAACCGCACGAACCACTTCACGCAACAAATATATCTTGGCCTTTCGAAATGTGGGGGATGGATATAGTGGGTCCAATTCACCCTCCGTCGTCCAAAAGTCACAAATTCATTCTAGCCGCGACAGACTATTTCTCTAAGTGGGCCGAACTCACGCCACTAAAAGAGGATAAAGCGGAGAATGTGGAACATTTTATAAGAACACAACTCATATATCGCTTTGGCGTTCCTTCTCGGATCATGTCTGACAATGGAACTCCATTTAAAAATAAACATGTTGATAAACTATGCTCAAAATTTAAGATAAATCATTATTACTCCACGGCATATGATCCGGCCGCTAACGGACAGGCAGAGGCTTTTAATAAAACTCTCTGTAAACTTCTAAAGAAAGTTGTATCAGGAAATAAGAGAGAGTGGCATGAAAAGCTCCTTGAAGCATTGTGGGCTTATAGAACCACGACACGCACACCGACAGGGATGACGCCTTACTCCCTAGTATTTGGAGGAGAAGCGGTTTTACCTTTGGAAGTGCAAATTACTTCGCTAAGGGTCGCTACTCATGAAAAATTATCAGACGAAGAATCAACACAACTACGTCTTGATGAATTAGAAAGAATTGAAGGAAAACGACTTCAAGCTTTGCAAAACCTGGAGGCATATCAAGTTAGGATGTCTCGAGCTTTTGACAAACGTGTTAAGCGTAGGTCGTTTAAACAAGGAGACCTAGTGCTCGCAGTTATCCGCCCTATGAATATCACTCGACGGATGAAACGGAAATTTGAACCTAAATGGGAAGATCCTTACGTTGTAAAAGAAGTTTATTCAAGTGGCGCATACAGAATTATATCGCTAGACGGAAAATATTCACCGTCGCCAGTAAACGGGAAATTGCTTAAGAGATACTATGCTTGAGTATGTAAAAAAAAATTACTCCATACCCTCACGAGTCTAAACTGGGGCACCCAAAATATATTACTCCAATAACTCAAGAGTCTAAACTGTGATGTCAAAAAAAAATTACTCCATACCCTCAAGAGTATAAACTGGGGCATCCAAAATATATTACTCTAATAACTCAAGAGTCTAAACTGTGATGTCAAAAAAATATTACTCCATACCCTCACGAGTCTAAACTGGGGCACTAAAACTATATTACTCCAATAACTTACGAGTCTAAACTGTGACGTAAAAAAAAATTACTCCATACCCCCACGAGTCTAAACTGGGGCACCCAAAATATATTACTCCAATAACTCAAGAGTCTAAACTGTGATGTCAAAAAAATTACTCCATACCCTCAAGAGTATAAACTGGGACACCCAAAATATATTACTCCGATAACTCAAGAGTCTAAACTGTGATGTCAAAAAAAAATTACTCCATACCCTCAAGAGTATAAACTGGGGCATCCAAAATATATTACTCCAATAACTCAAGAGTCTAAACTGTGATGTCAAAAAAATATTACTCCATACCCTCACGAGTCTAAACTGGGGCACGCAAAATATATTACTCCAATAACTCAAGAGTGTAAATTGTGATGTCAAAAAAAAAAATTACTCCATACCCTCAAGAGTATAAACTGGGGCATCCAAAATACATTACTCCAATAACTCAAGAGTCTAAACTGTGATGTCAAAAAATATTACTCCATGCCCTCACGAGTATAAACTGAGGCATCCAAAATATATTACTTCAATAACTCAAGAGTCTAAACTGCGATGTCAAAAAAAATATTACTCCATACCCTCACGAGTCTAAACCGGGGCACCCAAAATATATTACACCAATAACTCAAGAGTCTAAACTGTGATGTCAAAAAAAAAATTACTCCATACCCTCACGAGTCTAAACTGGGGCATCCAAAATATATTACTCCAATAACTCAAGAGTCTAAACTGTGATGCCAAAAAAAATATTACTCCATACCCTCAAAAGTATAAACTGGGGCACCCAAATATATCACTCCAATAGCTTACGAGTCTAAACTGTGACGTAAAAAAATATATACTCCATGTCCTCATGAGTATAAACTGGGTGCAAAAATATATCACTCCAATAACTTACGAGTCTAAATTGTGACATAAAATAAATATTACTCCAATAATTTACGAGTCTAAACTATGACGAAAAAATCACTCCACAAAACTAGGGCATATGGAAATTACTCCTCCGTCATGAGTATAAGTGGGGCACAAATCATAAATATATGCTAAACTGCGACAAAAAAATAAAATATATATTAAAATAACCTAATAAATTACATGCCTCTAATCATGCGCCATCTATATGTGCAGAAAGGGTATGATAATCAATATACCATATACAAGTATGAAATGAAAAGAGAAAATCTAGTGTATGTTACCTTGCTTTAATTATAAGACGTTGTTCCTGTCAACCGAGCAATATTTTCCTTGTAATGCAAAACAGAGAAAGATACTCGAGTTAAACATAAGCTATATAGCAAATTACATTACGCTCTTGCTTATCAACATTTGTGCGACAGACTAAACTCGCATAGAAGCTTGCCAAAACATCAATGGTGGCAGATATATCGTTGTTGTGCCTCAACAGTTGCGCGACGGACCAAACCCATATGAGGACTTGCCGGTATGCCAACCATATAAGACCGAGACGCCTAAAACCAATCTGTATGCTTGACAAAAAAAAATGTATTGCGTCAGTCTTCACGGGTGTACGACAGACCAAACTCGTATAGAGGCTTGCCGGCACACCAACCATGAAACCAAAATATTTCAAACCGATCAATATGCTGGACCATATATACAGAGATTGTTTGGCGTGTACTCAGCAAAGAGCGAGCGCATATCTCTGGCTAATACCAGATCTTGATGAGCCTTCCCGTGCAAGGTCAAAAGAACGGGGGCAAACAAAAAAAAATCAAAACTGCCCAAGCAATACGTAAGACATATAGATTCTTGGATGAACATGTGAAACTCACCAGAGAAAGATGATCCGATCTAGTGAGAGATGGCCAAACTGTACCGGAACACCAATGTCTCCTAAGTCTAGAAAATAAGTAGGTCGGGATCAAATAATCTTCAGGCCAAAACCTAGGATGGAAAGACAATAGACAATCAATCGGCTGACGACGTACCTACTCAACAACCAAGTAATGTGAACACCAACTTTTTTGAACAAGGGGAAGGACCTCGAAGGGTCCAGACTGCATTAAGCGGCGGGCTTACAAGTTACAACAGGGGCCAAGCCAAAGAAAGAAATTACATCCAAGTCCCTGGCAAATAAGAAAAGGACCTTTACTAAAGAAAAGGAAAATCAATCAGGTCCTTCGCCACCGCACGGACGCAGCTCGCTGCAGTGGCCGTCAGCACCATCGCCGGGGACAGAACCACTTGGAGATGGAGCAACGCCTGAATCCACCGGCGAGCTGAAGAAGGGCCTCCGCCTTGGCACACTGGCCTGGAGGTTAAAGCTCTGCTGCAACACACAGCAGAGCACGGAGCGACCCCGATGGTCATGAATAACAGAGGCGAACTCTCGTCGCTGTTGATACACTCCGCAAATCGCAGCCCAAAGATCTTCCCGTGAAGCCGCTGAGCTCGCATGCTTGTTCTTCCTCCCACAACCACCGCGACAAAGAGGAACAAGCTCCACCACTCTGAAAGCATCACAGCAAAACCTAGGCCTCCACTGCCAATAGAAGAACATCAACCCGCCTTCAAACTGCGAGCACCTAATAGCTCGAGGAGGCAGATCAAACAAAGAAAAACAGCAGAAGACTAGGGGCGCAGCCTTATGCGGGAAGCCAGCAGAACCCCTCCCTGACGCAATCTCCCACCACGGGAGCTCACCTTCAAGAAGAGGAAGAACAACCTGAAGCCAGGGCTGGCCACGAAGCCCCAACTCCACACTTCCGATGCGAGCCTTATTTGAAGAGATGCGCAGCTTCGTCCGCTTCACAAGCAACACCACCTGCCACCAGCGGGTCGCCGCTACGTGGAAGAAGGCGGCGGCGCAACAGATCTGGCCGCGGAGATCTGTCGTCCTACTCTCAAACAGCACCTGGGCAGAAACTACAAAACGAAAAGCAAACCTACTACTACTATGCACATCCCAGGCTATGTATCCTCGACTCCACCGAACGGCAACGCCGCCGGAGAAGAGAGGGGAGCACGCCGGTGGGAAAAATGGTGGTAGGGAGTCGGCTCTCAACGGGGGGAGGGAGGGGGTCCCTTCGTCTCGTGTCAAACACCAATTTGGTGGAAGACTCAGGCTCTAGATTGGAGTGCGAGACAAAATATAGGATAATACTAACGGCAATGCTCATTGACAGATTTCCTAGGAGCCCGACTCCTTATCTGATCGGATGCTTAACAAATTTTCAAATTGAGGCCACGTCACTTGACATGCTGGCCGCGCACGCACAAAAAAAAATGAAACACAAAATCTACCCTTTAAGGAACGGCCTAAAAAAAAGGAGGTTACACATACATAATTTCGAGCTCCGGACACGAAAAAAAAACTAATTTACCCGCGTCCAGACCTCGAGGGGCATCTGTTGACACCAATTTTGTCTTTAAATACAAAACTAAATAAATATATAATTAAACAATTAAAAAATAATAATCAGTCTTATAATAATTAAAAAAATGGGGAATAAATTGTTCGATGCATATCATCAACGGGGCATAAAATATTTGTTGCCAGCTCTAGGTTTTCGAAGAAATCATTGACGAAAATAAATATGCTGATCGGTCACTATAATATCAAGTCGTCGACCGCCGGACAAAAGAGCGACAATATTCCGACAACGCTATAAAAGATCAAAATGTTATGAACTGTACAATAGAAAAATGCAATATATTTTGAGAAAAATAAATCGATCGTCGCTGATATATATAAACAAATTTTGGCTAACTAGCTAGTCAATTTACCCGATCTAAATATACGTGTATATCGCAAAGAAAGAAAAAGGCATACAGCGTACTCGCAGAGCTTGCATGCATTAAGCGGCGTCGTTACGCTGCTAATAAATCACCAAGGCAATCAATTAATCATCATAGGTGACCCACGCATGACCTTCTTACGTGCTTGCAGAGCTTGCATGGATTAAGCGGCGTCATTACACTGCTAATAAATTACAAACGCTAATTAACCACCAATGGCCCACGTGCATGCATGGGGTGCTATGCAATATCAAGCCAAGTCCATCATCTATGCATACTCAAATAGCCTTCCCGACCTCAAAAGAAAACGGCCCAATTAAATTATCTAATTAGCATGGCCTTAATTAGCCAGAAAGCTAATCAGCATATCTCAAATGAGACATTGCAGGCCTGCACGCGTTGGTGATACACTGGTTGATCGGACGGCTACAGAGGAAAACTACTCGGCCAAGTTTCCTGTACGTCCACTATCCCCACATTCTGCCCACGATAGCCAGTACGCGCGCGCGCTCCGTCCCGGAGGGACCTGTCGCCATCCAGCTATAAAAAGACCAGCACCCCCGCTGCTCATACCCGGATCGATCATTCACTCACTCGCCCATACGCTGCCCAATCGGTCAGCTAATTCAGTCCATCGTTGTTGCCTGCTCGCTCGCACACATACACCGCTGCCGGCAGCTCGTCTCTGATCGCGCTCATCGTCGGCGTTGCTTGGTTTCAGCTGCTCAACACTCACGCTACCAAGCGTGGTTGTTTAGTGTCTGCCGCCGGCCGTCCGACATACACGAGCGCAATACGCCGCCGCTGCCGCCCAAGCGCTTCTTCGTTGGTCTTTCCTGCCAGGGTGAGAAACGAGGCAAAACTGAACCCATACTCTTTTCTGCCTCTTTATGCTAGCTACCATACATGTTGATCATTTTAACATGACAAAATGAACCTGCTCCTTGTTCGGTCACATGGCTACCCCGGTTCCCATGTTGATACGAATTAAGGGTAGAAATAGAAATCAAATCATGTTGTTGTTCATGCCAATTATCTTGCTAGATTCTCGGATTTGTCATATAGTATCAAATCTGAATAGAATATATGTTGTATATACACATATGAACTTCTCAAATTAATTTAATCCTTGTTTGGTCACATGGTGACTCCGGTCCCCATGTAGATACAAATTAAGGACATAAAATTAAACTATTACATTTGCACTTGTTCCTTGTTTGGTCGCATGGTTACTCCGGTTTCCATGTTGATACAAATTAAGGATACAAATAGAAGTCACATGCATATTGTTTGGTCACTCGCCGGTAGAAATCTCGGCATATATTTCCATAGGCCATTTGATCAATTAAATAATGGTACATATACATGTTGCAATAGCATGCTCACTTATTCCTTATTTGATCAGCATGGTGACTCCGATCACATGAAGATACAAATTAAGAGAATAAATAGGAACAAATTAACATGCTCCTTATTTGATAGGCATGGTGACTCCGGTCCCATGTAGATACAAATTAAGGGTTGAAATAAAGATCAAAACCTCATATTGTTCGGGTCTCGGAAAATCCTAGCTGATAGAAATTAGGATACATATGTGTTCCATATCGTGTACATGTCATGGTAAATTCAAACTTGACCTTGTTTTGGTCTCATGGTGATTCCGATCCCCATGTTGATACAAATCAAGGAAATAAACCAAATTCCTAATCCGGTCTCATAGGGATCTTTGGTCCTATGCTGATACAAATTAGGCGCATAATAAACCACTCCTTGGTTCGGTCACATGGTGATTCCGATCACACGATGATATGAATCAATGATATAAGTAGAAATAAACTTTATATTGCTTGGGTCTCATGAATCCCATCTTGGTAAAATTACAACATGATTTATGCATATAAATTAAGCCCTGTCACCTAAATGTTGAAGTTTTAGCCATATAGAGATGAAGGAGGCCAAATATAATATGATTTGCATGTACCTAGCTAGCTATTGCGTTGATTAGTTATACTCAGACTTGTTAAAACCGAACGCATGCGGCCATGCATGCTTAGAATATTCACTAGCTCCAAGTAGCATGTACATACACTCTTGGGCTAATATTTCAGTCTATCTAAGCCTGGTGCATGCTCGGCCATATGTAGAACTTACTTTGGCTTAGGATGAAATTACTCAACCTGATTTAATCCAAAATTAATTAACATTAGCTAAGCGCCGTACTGCATGCTAGCTAGTTGGCATAATCCATTGCATGTGAACATTAACTAAGCGTGTACTGCATGCTAGCTAATTGGCATACTCCATTGCATATGAGTATCCCCATGAAACAACTAATACCAAAATAAATATGATAGTAATTAAAATTATACTCATATGTGATAATTACTTTATGCATTATTTAGTCTCATATAGCTAAACTAAACTGATAATTTTCACCGTGCCCATGTAAATATAAATTGGCACATACTCCTAGTCTGGTTATACTACGAGCGTATACTCTATGCTATGATAGTGATAATACAAACAAAGGGAAATCACCATGCTTCACTTGGTTATGCTACACGTGGGCATATCGCTGCGCGATGATAGTAATAATACAAGTGAAGCCAAACTCTATAAAATATTCTCATGAATCTAAAATCTAAAATCATATAAATATTTCACTAGTTTCATATGACATATTTGAACTAGTATGGATAATGTGCATGTAGAAAACCAACTTACATGTCAAAAGATAATCTCATATAAATCAAACTATGCACTCCATATAGGTGCATGCGTGTTATAAGATATACCTCATATAGAAGAAAATGAAACCATGCACTCCTCTCATATAGGTGCATATACCCATATAAATATTATGACTAGGATCATACCCATGTCGCTTGCACTAAACATAACATAGTGCATCATCAGTTTCCATAGCCTCCTCATATGTGGCTTGCCAAATATATATTGTTATAAAATGAACATGATATCCTTTAAATTCCATGGATGCATATAGAAATCAAATGCATGATAAAGTAACTCATAAAAAGAGTTGTGCCCTACGTTGCACATATGCTTGTTAAACCGGTTAGTTAACCATTAAAACCATCTCCATATTATGAAAGGATAAGACACTACTTTACCAAAATTCTGAAAACAAACAAAGTATGCAGTGTTATATACTGACATGCTAAATATGATATGATGAAAACAAATTAAATGATGGACATTATGCTACCCATATATTGGCATAAATATACTTCATGGCTCCCCGAATGCGCCGATGTCGACGACAACGAGGAGGATCTTTTATTTCTACATTTTGTAGTTTCTTTTAGTTTCTACATTTTGTAGTACTCATGTGTTATGATGCCATGTAATAGTTATGTTGGAATTCTTAATCAGGGGTTTTCTCTCTGGAGATGTAATTAACAGTTCTTTTATGTATATGTAAGAGTTCTGGAAATAAAAGTACCTGCAATACTTGATAGTTGTCTCATTTACTTTGACGCACTTTTATATATTATATTCTATCTGTCTCTATGACGTGGATGCGTAGTAGTATTTTTTCTATCGCCCCATTTTCCCGTCATCATCCACCTTGTTGCCAGAAGCTTCAGATCCGTTGAGAGCCTCCATCCATCTTGTGGAGTGTCCTCAACCTTGTGTAAAGATTTGGTCAACGCCTTCAAGTTGACCTCATAGTGGAAACGAGAATCTCCCTCACCGGAGAAGCTCAAGGAGAATAAGGTGTGCACAACCATGCTACTGAGGAGCGCCTAGGTGGCTCCCACCTCTCCAACGTAGACGTACTTCTCTTGAGAAAGAACTACGGGAAACATATCCTTGTCTCCTTGTTTACACTTGTGGTTTATCTTGTTGCCTTTTGTTTTACTTCCGTTGCGTATCTTATCTTGTATCACTTAGGTTGCTCACCTAGTTGCACATCTAGAGAACCTTATCTTATCTTGCTTAGCCATAATTAAAAGGAAAAGAAGAAAATTGGTAGTCAATCTATTTACCGCCCCTCTAGTTGACCATAGTGCACTTTAAATTGGCATCAGCGCCTCGGCTCTTGCTAAGGGCTTAACCGCCTAAGATTATAATGGTCAATGAAAATGAGCCGGACGGTTCTAGTGCGGAAATCGCCAAAATGACCGACACTATAACTAACCTACAAGAAACGGTTGGAACCCTCCAAACTGAATTGTCAAAGGTTAGCTCTAGTGTTGGCTCAGAGGTTTCTGGCATAAAGGAAATGTTTGAGGCCATGATGGGGAAAACCAAGGAGTCCAAGGAACCACCTCTCACCGCCGATGATGTTAGCTCGGATGATGAGTCCATTCCGGATATCGCCGAAAGGGAAGCTAACATTGCTTTAGCCAAGGCGAAAGCCAAGGCAAAAGCCGATAAAAAGGCTAAGAGCGGTGGGAGCTGTAGAGGCCCCAGACCGGTAGGTCCAGAACCCCTCATATGCATTCATTCACGATCCCAGAAGAACCAGTCGTGAACAACATACGTAGTTGGCATACAGAATACATCATCCATTACACAAATATAGAGTCTTACATAAATGGTCACATGACCAAGTTCTTGATAACTGTCACGCAGGACAGACATTCGAAGTAAACACAGCGGAAGACGATAAGCATAGCGTAGTAGAACCCGAGTCACGCCTCATCCTACAGGCTGCTGACTGGGAGACGATCCTAACTCGCAGGGCCATCAGCGTAGAACTCCTCCTCATAGTACTCCTCCTGAGGTGGCTCCTCGTAGTCTGATAAGTAGATACCAGGGGCGAAACCAAATGAGTACATTTGAATGTACTCAACAAGACATCCTTTATTAGCTTACAATAATGCATACATGCTTATTTGGTGGAGTGGGTAGGCCATACATATGGTTCAGCTACCCATGACAGATAAAAGACTTGCCATGGTTGATTCTTCAAGTTCACTTCTTTGTAAACAAAATCATTTAAAATAATGTAGTTTTGCTCTCGTAGATATCACATATCTTGGAGGTTTTATAATACTTTTGGAAAAGAAAGTTTTTCTTTTCAGAAACTTTTAGTAGTAGTTTCTTTCTCATCGGTATCTCGCAGATACCAAGTCATTCCTCCATAGTACCTCTCAGGTACAAAAGCCTTCCCTCAAAACCTCTTTTGAAAAGTTGACACAATACTAGCTACATGGCCATTCAACCGTCCATATCCGAGGACGCGGCTATCTCGAAATAGTTTTACTCTGCAGAGGTGTACACATTTCCACCAGATCCAGAGTCTGCCATGAAACAACCATGGACTGTTCCCAACCTATGAGAACATCAGATAACTGGTCTTGACTATCCACTCTGTACAAGCTAGTACATGACTATCTCTTCAATTGGGGTTTCCCTCCCTGGCAAGCCATGTCACACACCGCTCAAACAGGAGACCCAACTGCTGCATCCGGAGGGAAAATTAATCCCACACTTTAGATGTCCCGTATACTCACTCCTAGCGACATTTCGGTTCGGAGGATCCAATCCCCTATAGCCTTTGAGATAGCACATATACTAACCCTAACAAGTTTTTAATCAAGCCCCTACCCATATTGGGGTAAAGTGGCAGTACGATAATGGTTGTCCAGCGAAGACTAGGTTATGTGTCTTTTGTAAACATTTCTCATAAAAATTTCCCATCAGAACAATCCTTCCGGCAGACAGGGTCTCACCCTTCCTCCGGGCTTTCCTTCAATAAGGCATTTGTTTACAAAAACACATTTTATTTAGTTCATTTAAGAACTCAAGTTTTAAGTAGGTGTATGGTATTTATATACCATTTAGTGTCTAAGGGCTTGGTAATACCAAGTTGACTATGATTATGAGTCCTTATACTAGTAGTATTAATAGTAGTAATAGGATTCACACAAAAATAGTTTTGAAGGTATAGTTTTGTAAAACTTCAGAAGTGAAAAGCATGCATGATAGATAATGATAAGTGGTTATACAGCAAGCATTAGGATGGCTTGCCTTGGTACAAGTGATGGTCCTGATCCTGAAAGTAACAGGAGTTGCAATACCCTTCTTCAGCAATTCCTTCCTCCTCGTTTTCTAACGTCGTAAAAAGAAATAAAGACACACTTTCAGAACCAAGCAAGGCAAGCAATGCTACAAGTAATACATACAGCAAGCAATCAAAAAGTACCACCCATAGTTCTCAATTTTTCCCTAAAGAAAAATTGGCATAAAAAACTATAGTTGGAAAATCTGCTTTTTCCTAGTGCTTATGTGTGGCCAAAACAATGATTCTTAGTTAAGAACATTGTGGACCAGTGGGGTATAGCACATGCTACTGGACAGTAGGGTGTCCCATAAAACACATTTTGATGCCTAAAAATCCCCACAACAATTCCTATGGCTAGCACACATAATTTGCTAAATTACTCAAGTAGTGAAAATAAGCTCATGACAACAAGTCAACCTATTTTCCACTATGAGGCAAACATACCAGTGGGTGTTCCACTAGTAAATATGCTCACCAAGAGGTTAATAAGCCTCTGGTCACTTTCATAAAAGTGCTAAAAACAACAAACAAACACCCAAAAATTCCTACTCATACTAGTAGAAAATTTAGGAAACTACTAGACTAGTTTAGACTATACTAGCTAATGTTATGCACAAGTGTGCAAGATTTCAGAGGAAAAATACACCTCTAACCAGTACCATATATGCTACTGGATCTCACAAAAATGACATAAAAACATAGCTAGGAAACAAGGATAGATATGCTTAAAAAGCTACACATGTGAGGAGATTTATTTCTAGTCACCCAAGTGCTACTCATACTTTTGTGCTATTGAAAGGAAATCTATCAGAGGTGAAAACCCTAAGGAAAATATTGCCACAAGTACTTTTCATCCTCTGGTTTCAATACCAAAAAGTCCTATTTTTCCCTAGTGGAAAACAAGACACAAAAACATTCATGAATCTCCTAGTGTGCAACTAGTCCTTAAGCATTCCTATTTTAAACCTATTTCAAACACAAGCACCAAGCATCCAGAGGTGCTATAAACATATTAACAGTACCTAGGTGGTACTGGTTCCATGAAAAACAATCTAGCAACTAGCCTAAAGATTTATTTAAATATCTACTCAAAATATACATAAAAATCTAGCCATTAGCAAGACATAAGCATGGAAAACTAGTTCTAAAATGCTACCATTCAAACCATTTATTCTAACATGCTCATATAACTTGTATACATCATAACCACAATGGAAAACAACATAACAAGGAAGATCACATCATTTGCAACTCACAAAAGTAACATATAAGGCAAGATCTAGAATTAAAATTTAGGCAGAAAATAGCCAAAACTTGTTCTGTCTCTCTAAATTTTTCTGTTGCTCTAAAAAGCAAATCCTTCTAGGATGTGATAGTCCTTATCACTACAAAGCTTCTCCAACTTGCCTCACTCAAAAATAATATCCCAAACTCCCTCTAAAAATCATGGAATAGCCCACTGATGTTTCACCAAAATGGATGGCATTTCCAACTGGTAACTCACCTTGATGCAAACTAAAATTCTACTGATAGGTATTGGAAAGGGCTTTCCAAAACAGTTGAGTTTGCTCAAAAATGTTTTGTATTTTTGAAGTTCTATTCATTTCAATTTTTAGGGTACTGTCTGGCATATGATTTTTAGAAAAATCATAAAAACTCAAAACAAGTTTCTGCCAGTGGGATATGGTTGCAATTTTGTAAGGCTAGTAGTACAAAAATTAGCAAGGTTAAATAAAATCATTTGCTACCTTTTCTAGGCCCAAAGCTAACACCTATTAATCTGCCAGAAAAATGCTATTTTTATTTTTAACAGGAACATGCCCAAACGGGCCCGATCTGCTGCGCACGGCCCAGCTAGCACGCGGCACAGCCCGCCTGCGCGCGCGCGCGCGCGAAGCGATGCGTTCAAAGGGGGCCGTCGATTCGCAGATCGACGGTCCCTGTGCCTTCTTCCTCCCCGCGTCTCTCTTCTCTCTCTCTTTCTCAAAACCCGGACGAACACCTAGCGATTCTTCGCGGTTGCTCACCTAGGGCTCGAGTCACGTAGAGGGGCGGTGCAGGTGTGGGAGAGGGTGGCCTGGGCGACTCCTTGGCGCGGGCACGGGTGGCGAGGAGGCAGGGACACGGCGGCGGCTCGACGGCGTTCTGCGGCGGCTCCGAGGATGGCGGCGATGGATCTGCAAGCGATCGAGGGCAAGAGGGTGTCAGGGAGGTAGGCACGAGCTAGGGGGTCGCAATGGAGGTGAAAGGAGGGCGGGAGGTGCGGTGATCGCGGTGTCACCTCGAGCTCGATCCGTTCGGGTCCGAAAATGGGCGCGGCTCGCCTCGCCCACAGAGGGTGATCGAGCAGGCGATGCTCGATGGGGTGAGTGAGAGGGGTGAGTGGAGCTCTGTGGCGAGAGGGATAGGCCTCTAGGGCTTTGTAGACACGAGTCAAAGGGGGAGGGCTCGGGTTGGCATGGCATGGGCATGCCCTTGCCCTTTGGGGTTTCTCCAGGGTTGGCCACGGTTCCAATTGGTCCTAAGGGGTCAAGCCAGTACCAAATGGTGAGCTAGGCCACAACAAAGGCCAAGTGATGGGCAAAAGGAAGAATAAACACTATTTCAACCACTATTGTGACATCACCTATTAGTCAAATGCCACCTCAGTTTTCTCCCCTCCTATCCAGCCAACATGGGATCCAATGTCACCTTCTAGAAGCTCAATAACATTGTTTTCGAATTGGCAAAGTGGCCTGGCTTGGATCAGTGCACAAAAACTAAAAACATCAAGTCCAAAAGTGTATTCACTGTTCTGTCAGAAAAATTCAGTTAGGCAGTGTTTCTGAATTTTTCTAAGTGCTGGAAAAACAGACAGAGATAGCAAAAGTTGGGTTTGTTTTCACCAAGCAAACCAGCTCTAAAATGAGTGATTTAAAATGCTCAACAAAGAACAACTATCCAAGTTTCAGATCCAACCATTTGTTTTGAAAAAAGATGGGTTTATGGCTCTGAAAATAAATGGCAAAGTAGGTACATTCTCTGTTTTTAAAATGCTCAAATTTCTGTCTTATCAAGATGGCTCAAAAACCATCTTGGCATTGTGTGTTAATTTTCTTTGTAGGTTTTTCCAAGAGTGTAGTTTTGTTGTACTCATATCAGAGAGTAGTTTTGATCAAAGAAAATCCCTAATTGGATAATCCTTGTGGTGGAAAACAAGGGTTGAAAACAGCTACTTGGCTGTTTTTCAGGGCAAGATTTATATTGGAAAAGCTAATGGAATCTTTTCCAATTAATTTTATTTCAAGTTCAAGATGATTCCTAAACATTTATAACACATTTTTAAGTTGAAACAAAGGGTCACCTCAAGTCTTGAAAAATAATCTCATAAGAGCCTTAGTGGAAAACATGGGAAAACAATAATAAAGCAATGTGTTTCTTAGGAGAAAAACTCCTCAAGTGAGTGAAAAGAAACACACCACTAATATTGCATAGATAAACATCAGTACACAACATGTTGTCCACTTAATTGCATTACAAAGGTCTTAAGAGACATGCTAAAATACTATTATACCAGTGCTTAAAAACAGGGATGTGACAAATCTCCCCCCCTTAAAAGAATCTCGTCCCGAGATTCGCGGGTCTAGGCTTTAAGAAAATCAGGGAACTCCTTCCTGATATCATCCTCACGCTCCCAGGTAGCTTCTTCCTCAGAGTGATTGGTCCACTGAATCTTAAGGAATTTTATAGCACGCCTCCTGGTAGCACGCACAATTTCCTCGAGAACCCGCAGGGGTCTATCACGATAAGTCAAATCATCATTTATGTCAATGGTCCTGAAATCCACGTCTTGATACGAGAGATCTTTCTCCGGTACTTGCAGACATTTCCGGAGCAATGACACATGGAAAACATTGTGAAAAGCAGATAGCTCCTCAGGTAATTCTAACTGATAAGAAACTTCGCCACGACGTGCCAAGATCTTAAAAGGGCCAATATACCTGGGGGCCAGCTTTCCTTTGACATGGAAACGCTGCATCCCTTTGAGTGGCGTAACACGAAGGTACACGAAATCTCCAATGCTGAAAGAGACATCACGACGCTTCGTATCAGCATAACTCTTCTGACGAGATTGAGCTGTCTTTAAACGTTCCCGAATAAGTTGGACTTGCTCCTCTGCAGCTTTCAAAGTGTCCACACCAAAAACCTGACTGTCTCCAGTCTCAGTCCAATTTAAAGGTGTACGGCATTTACGTCCATACAGAGCTTCAAAAGGGGCCATTTGCAAGCTAGACTGATAACTGTTGTTGTAAGAAAACTCTGCGAAGGGCAGACAGTCTTCCCATTTAATCCCATAGGACAACACACAAGCACGGAGCATGTCCTCCAGAATTTGGTTCACACGTTCTGTTTGTCCATCAGTCTGCGGGTGATATGCTGTGCTAAAAGCTAGTTTGGTTCCCAAACTCTCGTGCAACTTCTTCCAAAATCTAGATGTGAACTGTGTACCTCGATCAGATACAATCCTGCTTGGGACTCCGTGTAGGCTGACAATCCGAGAAATGTAAAGATCCGCAAGCTGATCTCCACGATAGGTTGTCCGGACAGGAATAAAGTGAGCAACTTTTGTGAGCCTGTCCACGACAACCCATATAGAATCATTTCCTCGGCTGGACCTAGGAAGTCCAGTGATGAAGTCCATTCCCACTTCATCCCATTTCCAAACAGGCACTTGCAATGGTTGGAGCAATCCAGCGGGACGCTGGTGCCCGGCTTTTACTTGCTGGCAGACATGGCACTTGGCTACGAATGAAGCAATCTCTCGCTTCATTCCATGCCACCAGAATCTCTCTTTCAGGTCTTGATACATCTTTGTTCCTCCAGGATGGATAGAATACATGGTCTCATGAGCTTCGACCATGATGGTCTGCTTAAGATCAGATTCGGAGGGAACACAAATACGGCCTTCATACCATAATCCCCCATCAGCATCGATGGTAAACCCAGCAACCTTTTCCTTCTCCATGCGGGCTTTAATCCCATCAATACTTTTCTGGCCTTTCTGCGCTTCTTTGATTTGGTCAACCAGGGTTGGTTTAAGTTCTATGGCGTCCAACATGCCATAGCTGACCACTTCAATACCAAGCTGGTCCAGCTCTTTCCACAACTCGGGTTGCCTTACTAAAATCATAGCATTTAGAGAGGCCGGCTCTCGACTAAGAGCGTCTGCAACCACATTTGCCTTTCCCGGGTGATAATGAATACTCAGATCATAATCTTTAATGAGCTCAATCCAGCGGCGCTGCCTCATGTTGAGCTCACATTGAGTAAAGATATACTTTAAACTCTTATGATCCGTGTAAATTTCCACTCTTCTTCCCATAAGAAAGTGCCGCCATGTCTTGAGAGCATGAACAACGGCAGCAAGCTCTAAGTCATGAGTGGGATAATTCAACTCGTGGGGTCTTAACTGGCGGGATATGAAAGATATCACCTTCCCTTCTTGCATAAGCACGCTTCCAAGACCAAGCTTAGAAGCGTCACAATATACGTCGAAATTCTTGGTGACATCCGGCATTATAAGGATTGGGGCAGACACTAGTCGGTGCTTCAACTCATTGAAACTTTCTTCACACTTGTCCGTCCATAGGAACTTGCTATCCTTCTTGAGCAACTGGGTGAGGGGTCTGGCTATACTCGAGAATCCCTGAACAAACTTGCGGTAATATCCTGCCAAACCCAGAAAGGATCTGACCTCAGTCTGGTTGGTCGGAGCAGCACGCTTCTCCACAGACTGAACTAGAGCAGGGTCAACAGATATTCCTCCCGCAGATACTACATGTCCAAGAAATCCGACTTCCGTCAACCAGAATTGACATTTACTAAACTTAGCATACAGTTGATGCTCACGAAGTGTTCCGAGCACAAGCCTCAGATGTTCTTCGTGTTCTTCCTCACTCCTCGAATAAATAAGAATGTCGTCAATAAACACTACGACAAACTTGTCTAGAAAATCCATGAATACCTTATTCATGAGATTCATGAAATAGGCAGGGGCATTGGTTAGACCAAAGGACATTACGGTGTATTCATACAGCCCGTAACGAGTGGTGAAAGCAGTCTTTGGGATATCAGTATCACGGACTTTCAATTGATGATAACCAGTCCGAAGGTCAATCTTGGAGAAGATTACAGCCCCATTCAACTGGTCGAACAAGTCTTCAATTTTGGGCAACGGGTATTTGTTCTTGATGGTAACATCATTTAACTTGCGGTAGTCCACACATAAACGAGTGGTACCGTCCCGTTTTCCCACAAAAATGATCGGAGATCCCCAGGGCGATGCACTAGGGCGAATCAATCCCTTCCTTAACATGTCCTCCAGTTGAGTCTTCAACTCATCTAATTCCTTCGGGTTCATCCGATACGGCTTCTGTGCTATGGGTCCAGTTCCGGGCACTAACTCAATCACAAACTCGATATCCCGATCAGGGGGCATACCGGGTAATTATTCAGGAAAAACATCCGGGTATTCGCAAACTACCGGGACTTCCTCAAGGGCAGGTTGGGCTATACCAGTGTGGCAGTGAACTTGTGACGAGGGTCGGGTTGCAGTGTACGCAACCTTTTCCCCATTCTCTGAGATCATTTCAATAGATTTCTTAGTGCAGTCGATAACTCCCTTATACTTGGCCATCCAGTTCATACCGAGTACCACTTCTATCCCTTTGGATCCCAGCACTATAAGATCCGCATGAAAAGTTTTCCCTTGAATTTCTACTGGTACCTCATTGCAAATTAGGTTGGCTTTAGTACTATCCCCAGGTATTTGCACTAACATAGGGTTGTGCATACGGGAATGCTTCATACCACTTTTCTCAGCAAACGGTTTAGTGACAAAGGAATGTGATGCACCAGAATCAAACAGTACTGCGGCTGGTACCGAGTTGACAGGAAACATACCCATCACCATGTCTGGTGCCTCCTGAGCTTCTGCAGCATTGATATGGTTCAGGTGTCCCTTCATCCTATTCTGTCGTCCAGTGGAAGGACCATGGTTCATCTTGGTTGCAGCAGGCTGGGCTGGAGCAGTAGCTTTGTTGGGGCAATCGCGAGCGAAGTGACCCTCCTTTCCACAGGCAAAGCAACCTCCAGAAGGCTTTGAGCTTGGGTTTGGTTTGGGAGCATTGTTGGTGTGGTTCCCATTTCCTCCAGTGTTACCTCCATAGCGGTTTCCATGATTATTCCCAGAGTGATTCCCATGGTTACCACCATAGCTGTTTCCTCCGTACCTTGGTGCATACGGTGCAGGGTGGTTGTAGTTGTTGGGCCTTGGTGCATAGTTGTGGTTGGGGCGGGGTGCATAAGCAGGCGCCTTGTGAGTTGGTGGCCTCGCATACGGAGTGTTGCGAGTCCTCTGAGCACTAGGTCCTCCATGAGCAGTCATTTTCCTCTTGCGGTTATCATCGGCAGATTTCCGCTTGTGCTCCAGCACCATAGCGGCATTAGCAAGAGTCTCCATGTCCTGGAATGGAACTACTACCAGAGAGCACTGGAGCTCATCATCCAGCCCATTTAAGAACCTCTCCTTCTTCTTAGCATCAGTGTTAATATCTTCCTGTGCATACCGGGACAGAGTAGTGAAATTCTCCCAGTATTCAGACACCGGCATACTTCCCTGCTTCAGATTTAGAAACTTCTCCCGCATAAGTGCCATCATCCCCTGGGGAATGTGATACTTGCGGAACCTTGCAGAGAATTCCTCCCAGGTGAACACGTGACCAGCAGCAACAGTCTCACGTGTAGTTTCCCACCAAGTCCTGGCAGGACCAGCGAGAAAATGGGAGGCCAACAGGACCTTATCATTCTCATCAACCGAAGCAACTTCCAGTTTGTTTGCAATGGTGCGGAGCCAGTCGTCAGCATCGAGAGGCTCCACAATCCTGGTGAAAACTGGGGGGTTGGTGTGCTGAAAATCTCTCAGTCTCGAGCGAGCACCATTTCCATTGCCATTGCCATTATTGTTGGCGGCAGCAGCTAGCTGTTGCAGAGCGGTAATGGTAGCTGCACTCTCATCTCGGCTGGCCTGGCGATCTTCCATCAGCAGGGCCAACAGCGCCTCCACTGTGGGTGGTGGTGGCGGTGGGGGTTCGCGACGGGGTGCCATGCTGAAGTGAAACATGTGTAAGTCTAAGAAATAAATTCTTGTTTTTGAAAACCCAGTACCTTAATATTTAAACAAAAGGAATACTAGCGATATGTTTCAAAAACAAGAGCGGGGCAGTCGCAAACTTGAATGAAATGAACGCAAAGTAGTGACAATCAACAGAAAACCAAGCCTAACATTTCATTCATCACCATAATTAAACAGAGTTCCTTACATTACACACACACATCACAAGCCATATCATACAAGGAAGGCTTCATCGAGCTACAGGGGGTGCGATTGGTGGGGTCATCGCAAGGCTACTACTAGCAAACTATCTAGCAAAACGATCTAGCATACCTAACTAGTATCTAGACCAGCACCATGTGCTAAGGGTGAGAAGGCAGCGACTACACAGAGTCGTCGCTGTCCCCAACGTCGAAGATACGCTCCTCAGGGTCCTCCTCCTCCTCGTCAAACAGGTCATCATCATCCTGCTCGCTAGCCTCGCTCATATCCATCCCCTCTAAGTCGGAGGGAACATCCTCAACAGGCAGAAGATCCTCAATCTCCCTGTGGAGCTCTGCGGCCTCCTCCTCCAGCTCCTCTACGGCAGCGTCTCTCGTGGCTATGTCATCACGAGCTATCTGAAGCCTGCCGCGCAGAACGGCGTTAGCCCCCTCCAGGGCCGTCAGTCTAGTGGTGAGGCGTGCACGGCCAAGGCGGGTGGCTCTCAGCTGCCTCCGTAAGGCACGGTGCCTCGCGGTAGTAGCCTCCAACTGCTCCCTCGACTCGGACAACTGCTGAGCCAGAGCTCCACTCTCCTCCTGGCTGTCGTGAAGCTCAGCCCTCAGCTCGTCAGTCTCGGCTATCAGTGTCTGGTGCACCAATATGCCGTGGAGGGTGTCAAGACGCTGGTCGTCTAGCCTGGTCTGAGTGCGGTGTAACAGAATCTCCATCTCGTCCAAGTGTGGACCAACAGTGGTAAAGTCTGGCTCAACCGGAAGTGGTATGCCATCCTCATCACGTCTCCCAATCAGCTCGAACCGGGAACCGATGAACATATACTCCCCGATGTGTGCCAGACGTGCTACTTACTCCTGTATCACGCGCACCGCCGCCTCGTTCCAAGAACGATCAACAGCACGGTACACGTAGGCCTCCACTGTCGGGCTAGCCAGAGGTGCGCGGATAGTGACCTCCGCGTACCAGTCTCCCTCCAGAGGTGCCCCGACAACTAGTCCTCCTCGCAGCTCCGGAAGTGGCCGTCCCAACACAGTAGCCATAGATACTAGCCTCTCCTCGAAAAGGAAAGACTCGCCACGTGGACGTCCCAACTGAAAAGCCACGGTGATGTCCACGTCCATCTACACAAAATTTTAAGTAGCTTAAGTTAGTTACAAGTGTGCAAAGTTTTAGGTTCATGCAAGAAATAACTTTAATGCAAGTAGAGTCTAACCCAGAGAGGTGGTGGGATATAGGGAATAGTTTTATACTTAGTCATATATCCAATTTTCTTTGTATTAGTAACTTAGATTATCGGAGTATACACTAACGTCCATGCTAACTAAGGTCTCCTAGAGTCAGGATGGCTCTGATACCAACTTTGTAGAGGCCCCAGACCGGTAGGTCCAGAACCCCTCATATGCATTCATTCACGATCCCAGAAGAACCAGTCGTGAACAACATACGTAGTTGGCATACAGAATACATCATCCATTACACAAATATAGAGTCTTACATAAATGGTCACATGACCAAGTTCTTGATAACTGTCACGCAGGACAGACATTCGAAGTAAACACAGCGGAAGACGATAAGCATAGCGTAGTAGAACCCGAGTCACGCCTCATCCTACAGGCTGCTGACTGGGAGACGATCCTAACTCGCAGGGCCATCAGCGTAGAACTCCTCCTCATAGTACTCCTCCTGAGGTGGCTCCTCGTAGTCTGATAAGTAGATACCAGGGGCGAAACCAAATGAGTACATTTGAATGTACTCAACAAGACATCCTTTATTAGCTTACAATAATGCATACATGCTTATTTGGTGGAGTGGGTAGGCCATACATATGGTTCAGCTACCCATGACAGATAAAAGACTTGCCATGGTTGATTCTTCAAGTTCACTTCTTTGTAAACAAAATCATTTAAAATAATGTAGTTTTGCTCTCGTAGATATCACATATCTTGGAGGTTTTATAATACTTTTGGAAAAGAAAGTTTTTCTTTTCAGAAACTTTTAGTAGTAGTTTCTTTCTCATCGGTATCTCGCAGATACCAAGTCATTCCTCCATAGTACCTCTCAGGTACAAAAGCCTTCCCTCAAAACCTCTTTTGAAAAGTTGACACAATACTAGCTACATGGCCATTCAACCGTCCATATCCGAGGACGCGGCTATCTCGAAATAGTTTTACTCTGCAGAGGTGTACACATTTCCACCAGATCCAGAGTCTGCCATGAAACAACCATGGACTGTTCCCAACCTATGAGAACATCAGATAACTGGTCTTGACTATCCACTCTGTACAAGCTAGTACATGACTATCTCTTCAATTGGGGTTTCCCTCCCTGGCAAGCCATGTCACACACCGCTCAAACAGGAGACCCAACTGCTGCATCCGGAGGGAAAATTAATCCCACACTTTAGATGTCCCGTATACTCACTCCTAGCGACATTTCGGTTCGGAGGATCCAATCCCCTATAGCCTTTGAGATAGCACATATACTAACCCTAACAAGTTTTTAATCAAGCCCCTACCCATATTGGGGTAAAGTGGCAGTACGATAATGGTTGTCCAGCGAAGACTAGGTTATGTGTCTTTTGTAAACATTTCTCATAAAAATTTCCCATCAGAACAATCCTTCCGGCAGACAGGGTCTCACCCTTCCTCCGGGTTTTCCTTCAATAAGGCATTTGTTTACAAAAACACATTTTATTTAGTTCATTTAAGAACTCAAGTTTTAAGTAGGTGTATGGTATTTATATACCATTTAGTGTCTAAGGGCTTGGTAATACCAAGTTGACTATGATTATGAGTCCTTATACTAGTAGTATTAATAGTAGTAATAGGATTCACACAAAAATAGTTTTGAAGGTATAGTTTTGTAAAACTTCAGAAGTGAAAAGCATGCATGATAGATAATGATAAGTGGTTATACAGCAAGCATTAGGATGGCTTGCCTTGGTACAAGTGATGGTCCTGATCCTGAAAGTAACAGGAGTTGCAATACCCTTCTTCAGCAATTCCTTCCTCCTCGTTTTCTAACGTCGTAAAAAGAAATAAAGACACACTTTCAGAACCAAGCAAGGCAAGCAATGCTACAAGTAATACATACAGCAAGCAATCAAAAAGTACCACCCATAGTTCTCAATTTTTCCCTAAAGAAAAATTGGCATAAAAAACTATAGTTGGAAAATCTGCTTTTTCCTAGTGCTTATGTGTGGCCAAAACAATGATTCTTAGTTAAGAACATTGTGGACCAGTGGGGTATAGCACATGCTACTGGACAGTAGGGTGTCCCATAAAACACATTTTGATGCCTAAAAATCCCCACAACAATTCCTATGGCTAGCACACATAATTTGCTAAATTACTCAAGTAGTGAAAATAAGCTCATGACAACAAGTCAACCTATTTTCCACTATGAGGCAAACATACCAGTGGGTGTTCCACTAGTAAATATGCTCACCAAGAGGTTAATAAGCCTCTGGTCACTTTCATAAAAGTGCTAAAAACAACAAACAAACACCCAAAAATTCCTACTCATACTAGTAGAAAATTTAGGAAACTACTAGACTAGTTTAGACTATACTAGCTAATGTTATGCACAAGTGTGCAAGATTTCAGAGGCAAAATACACCTCTAACCAGTACCATATATGCTACTGGATCTCACAAAAATGACATAAAAACATAGCTAGGAAACAAGGATAGATATGCTTAAAAAGCTACACATGTGAGGAGATTTATTTCTAGTCACCCAAGTGCTACTCATACTTTTGTGCTATTGAAAGGAAATCTATCAGAGGTGAAAACCCTAAGGAAAATATTGCCACAAGTACTTTTCATCCTCTGGTTTCAATACCAAAAAGTCCTATTTTTCCCTAGTGGAAAACAAGACACAAAAACATTCATGAATCTCCTAGTGTGCAACTAGTCCTTAAGCATTCCTATTTTAAACCTATTTCAAACACAAGCACCAAGCATCCAGAGGTGCTATAAACATATTAAAAGTACCTAGGTGGTACTGGTTCCATGAAAAACAATCTAGCAACTAGCCTAAAGATTTATTTAAATATCTACTCAAAATATACATAAAAATCTAGCCATTAGCAAGACATAAGCATGGAAAACTAGTTCTAAAATGCTACCATTCAAACCATTTATTCTAACATGCTCATATAACTTGTATACATCATAACCACAATGGAAAACAACATAACAAGGAAGATCACATCATTTGCAACTCACAAAAGTAACATATAAGGCAAGATCTAGAATTAAAATTTAGGCAGAAAATAGCCAAAACTTGTTCTGTCTCTCTAAATTTTTCTGTTGCTCTAAAAAGCAAATCCTTCTAGGATGTGATAGTCCTTATCACTACAAAGCTTCTCCAACTTGCCTCACTCAAAAATAATATCCCAAACTCCCTCTAAAAATCATGGAATAGCCCACTGATGTTTCACCAAAATGGATGGCATTTCCAACTGGTAACTCACCTTGATGCAAACTAAAATTCTACTGATAGGTATTGGAAAGGGCTTTCCAAAACAGTTGAGTTTGCTCAAAAATGTTTTGTATTTTTGAAGTTCTATTCATTTCAATTTTTAGGGTACTGTCTGGCATATGATTTTTAGAAAAATCATAAAAACTCAAAACAAGTTTCTGCCAGTGGGATATGGTTGCAATTTTGTAAGGCTAGTAGTACAAAAATTAGCAAGGTTAAATAAAATCATTTGCTACCTTTTCTAGGCCCAAAGCTAACACCTATTAATCTGCCAGAAAAATGCTATTTTTATTTTTAACAGGAACATGCCCAAACGGGCCCGATCTGCTGCGCACGGCCCAGCTAGCACGCGGCACAGCCCGCCTGCGCGCGCGCGCGCGCGAAGCGATGCGTTCAAAGGGGGCCGTCGATTCGCAGATCGACGGTCCCTGTGCCTTCTTCCTCCCCGCGTCTCTCTTCTCTCTCTCTTTCTCAAAACCCGGACGAACACCTAGCGATTCTTCGCGGTTGCTCACCTAGGGCTCGAGTCACGTAGAGGGGCGGTGCAGGTGTGGGAGAGGGTGGCCTGGGCGACTCCTTGGCGCGGGCACGGGTGGCGAGGAGGCAGGGACACGGCGGCGGCTCGACGGCGTTCTGCGGCGGCTCCGAGGATGGCGGCGATGGATCTGCAAGCGATCGAGGGCAAGAGGGTGTCAGGGAGGTAGGCACGAGCTAGGGGGTCGCAATGGAGGTGAAAGGAGGGCGGGAGGTGCGGTGATCGCGGCGTCACCTCGAGCTCGATCCGTTCGGGTCCGAAAATGGGCGCGGCTCGCCTCGCCCACAGAGGGTGATCGAGCAGGCGATGCTCGATGGGGTGAGTGAGAGGGGTGAGTGGAGCTCTGTGGCGAGAGGGATAGGCCTCTAGGGCTTTGTAGACACGAGTCAAAGGGGGAGGGCTCGGGTTGGCATGGCATGGGCATGCCCTTGCCCTTTGGGGTTTCTCCAGGGTTGGCCACGGTTCCAATTGGTCCTAAGGGGTCAAGCCAGTACCAAATGGTGAGCTAGGCCACAGCAAAGGCCAAGTGATGGGCAAAAGGAAGAATAAACACTATTTCAACCACTATTGTGACATCACCTATTAGTCAAATGCCACCTCAGTTTTCTCCCCTCCTATCCAGCCAACATGGGATCCAATGTCACCTTCTAGAAGCTCAATAACATTGTTTTCGAATTGGCAAAGTGGCCTGGCTTGGATCAGTGCACAAAAACTAAAAACATCAAGTCCAAAAGTGTATTCACTGTTCTGTCAGAAAAATTCAGTTAGGCAGTGTTTCTGAATTTTTCTAAGTGCTGGAAAAACAGACAGAGATAGCAAAAGTTGGGTTTGTTTTCACCAAGCAAACCAGCTCTAAAATGAGTGATTTAAAATGCTCAACAAAGAACAACTATCCAAGTTTCAGATCCAACCATTTGTTTTGAAAAAAGATGGGTTTATGGCTCTGAAAATAAATGGCAAAGTAGGTACATTCTCTGTTTTTAAAATGCTCAAATTTCTGTCTTATCAAGATGGCTCAAAAACCATCTTGGCATTGTGTGTTAATTTTCTTTGTAGGTTTTTCCAAGAGTGTAGTTTTGTTGTACTCATATCAGAGAGTAGTTTTGATCAAAGAAAATCCCTAATTGGATAATCCTTGTGGTGGAAAACAAGGGTTGAAAACAGCTACTTGGCTGTTTTTCAGGGCAAGATTTATATTGGAAAAGCTAATGGAATCTTTTCCAATTAATTTTATTTCAAGTTCAAGATGATTCCTAAACATTTATAACACATTTTTAAGTTGAAACAAAGGGTCACCTCAAGTCTTGAAAAATAATCTCATAAGAGCCTTAGTGGAAAACATGGGAAAACAATAATAAAGCAATGTGTTTCTTAGGAGAAAAACTCCTCAAGTGAGTGAAAAGAAACACACCACTAATATTGCATAGATAAACATCAGTACACAACATGTTGTCCACTTAATTGCATTACAAAGGTCTTAAGAGACATGCTAAAATACTATTATACCAGTGCTTAAAAACAGGGATGTGACAGGAGCTCCGAAGGCTCCAAGTCTCAATCGGCTAACGATTCGGGGTCTAAACTCAAAAGTACCACCACCTCCCCATGATGACATTGTTCATCCTATTGCCACAATGCCACACATTCTAAATGTTGGACTTCCTCCCATGCTTAACACTAACAAATTCTCTTCTTGGAAGTTCGATATGGAGTCTCATATTTCAGGGTCTTGCACCGCCTTGTGGAGAAGTATTCTCCATGGATTTCATCCTCACGATGAAAACAACTTGACTCCAAGAGAAGACGTGGAATTTCAACTCAACAAGACCACTCTTGTCACTATCCTTAAGGCTCTCCCAAGAGAACATCTTGAACACATCCGCGGTATCAAGACCGCCAAGGAGGCTTGGGATAAACTTGACACCTTGTTTCAAGGCAATGCTAGCATCCAATCCTCCAAATATGATGTGGCTCTTGACAAGTCCGAGAACTTCGTTATGCTTGAGGATGAAAGTCCCCAAGAACTATATAGAAGGGTTGTCACTCTTGGCAACCAATTGCGGGACTTTGGAAAAGAAGAGATCTCCGATGAGTGGATCAAGAGGAAGTTTGTCAAGGCCATACCTCCTTTCGAGAAGAACCCCTCCACTAGCATTCGAACAAGATCGACTACAACTCCCTCAACTCCATTGGTGTTCTTAGTGAGTTCATATCCATATCACTATCTCACAAGAGCGCGGATGATGCTCTCGCTCGCTCAAGAGGAGTTGGAAAGTCTCCCAACCTCGCCTTGAAGTCTAAGGCGGTTGCTCGGATAAAAGAAGTGTACGAGGACGATGAGGATGATGAGGATTATGAAGATGCATACAAGGGTGCTCACAAGTGCATTGCTCTTGCCATGCATGGTTATTGGAAGAGATGTGAGGCTCACAAGGCCGACGCTCCTAAACCTTCAAGAAACAAGATCTACAAGAAGAAGGGGGAGCGGCCAAGGACATGCTTCAATTGTGGAAGTGCAAATCACTTCGTCAAGGAGTGTCCTTTTGAGCCAAGAGAAGAGAATGAAGGGAAGCTTGTTCGCAAGGACAAGAACAAAGCTCCACAAAACAAGAATATCGCTAGAAGAGTCCCAAGGGATCTATATGTTCAAGAAGGCCCCACATTGGAAACATATTACTCCGGAGATGAAGGAGAAGATGAAGTCGTAGGTGTGGCCCATGTCGCCATAGCTACGACTTCCTCTTTATCGTACTCTCTATTCGAATCCCCCAATGAGAAGGCATTGGTCCGACCTACATATCTCATGGCAAGAGCCACCGCGGTAATATCTTCCACCTCCAAGTCTATTGCTACTAGTTCTCCCTCATTATTGGATTGTGTTGAAAACATTGTGGATGATGAGGAGACCAAGAATCTTAGCTCTTGACTATGTAGTCTTGAAGGTGAAACCAAGGAAAATGTAAAGGCCCTCTTGAGGCAACTTGATGATGCTAACTCTCTCAGAGATGAGAAGGAAGAGATCATCACGACCTTGGAGAGCTATGGTGGTGGTCATGAGAATCATGACAATGAGCTTGTAGGAGCTCTTGAGAAAGAGGGATACTTGAGAGCCTCTCTTGAAGAGAGACTATCTAGTCTAGAAGATACTTATGCTATTAGTGTTTCCAAACTTAGGAAGGATAATGAAAAATCTCTTGCTGTACTTAAAATCTTTGAAGAAGAAGAGTTGAAGCTAGGAATAGCTCATGAGGAACTTGTTGAGCGTCATGGAAAACTAGAAAAGGAGTTCACGTCTCTTAAAGAAATCCATGACAAACTCACCATATCCCAAAATAAGCTTCTAGCTCAACAATCTAATAAGCAAGTGACTTCCTCCTTTAATAGTATTCTTATCATGCCTAACTCTTGTACTACTACTAACGTTATAGGAAGAGAGAAAATTCTCAATGACGCCATAAGCTATCAAAAAGCCAAGAAAGGAAAGGAAGGGCTTGGCTTTGTTGCCAAGTCAAAGAAGAAAACCAAGAATGTCACCTCTTCCTCTCGGAATGTTGTCTTTGTGAAAGAGGGATATGTGACCAAGGAGAAGGATACCAACGCCGTGGTGGGTGATGATACCTCTAAGGGGAGCATCACTCACAACGACTTTGCCGGAAAATATAACCCCTCTTATGTTCTTATGAAATCTAGAGATGGTCATGTTTATGCTAAATACGTTGGTACATTTTATGGTGATGATTATCATTGGACTATTTGGGTTCCTAAGACCCTTGTTACTAACAAAAGAGGACCCATTGAAGGATGGGTACCTAAATCAAGAAATTGATCTCCTGTAGGGAAGTGCTTCCGGGTCGGGTAGATGGACGGTGGATAGTGGTGCATCCCAACATATAACCAGAAGCAATGACGCAATGAGCAATATTGAACCTCCATTATCTCATCTCAATTGCGTCACTGTTGGTGACAATTCCGAACTTAAGGTATTGGGACGAGGTAAGGTGGCTATCTCAAATGATGTATCAATTGAGAACGTTCTCCTTGTTGAGTCCCTTGGTTATAACTTGATGTTCGTTATTCAACTTGAAAATTGTGGTTTTACCTCTTTCTTTAATAAATAGAATGTGATTGTCACTTGGGAAACAACTCTTAAAGTATCCTTTGTTGGGTTTGTCGAGAACGACATGTATGTAGTGAACTTCTCTAAAGTAGACACGTTTGCCGCGACATGCCTACTGGCTAAAGTTGATGTGGGGTGGCTTTGGCATCGGCGGTTAGCCCACACCAATATGAGAATGTTGCATGCCCTTCAAAGTGGCAATCATGTTCTACGACTAACCAAAGCTAAGTTTGCTACAGATCGTGTGTGTAGTTATTGCGCCTTTGGAAAGCAACATGGAGAACTTCACCCAACCAAGACTAATATCTCCACCACAAGAATTCTTGAGATCATTCACTTAGATCTCTTTGGTCCACTATCTTATGATAGTCTCGGAGGAAAGAAGTATTGGTTGGTGATTGTGGACGATTATTCAAGATATTGTTGGGTGTATTTCTTCAAGAGGAAGAGTGAGACTCAAAAGAGAGTCATCGAGTTTATCACTCTAGTGGAGCGCCAACACAATGCTTCCATATTGGCCATCCGGAGTGATAATGGTACGGAGTTCAAGAACTATAATGTTCAGGGTTTCTTAGTGAAGAGGGCATTGCTCACCAATACTCCTCTCCTTAAACCCCTCAACAAAATGGTGTTGTGGAAAGGAAGAACCGGACTTTGATGGATGCGGCTAGGACTATGATTGCGGAGTTCTCTTCTCCTTATAACTTTTGGGCCGAAGACGTCTCCACCGCTTGTCATGCTACCAACCGGTTATATCTCCGCAAGATTTTGAACAAGACTCCCTATGAGATTCTCACGGGCAAGAAATCGGACGTATCTTACTTCAAGATTTTTTGTTGCAAGTGCTTCATTCGCAAGAAAGGTAAATGTTTGTCAAAATTTGAGACCAAATCTTATGAGGGTATTTTTGTTGGCTATGACACAAACGCTCACGCCTATAGAGTCTACAACAAGTCCACCGGACAAGTTGAAGAAGCTATAGACGTGGTCTTTTTCTTCTTAGTATGAATATCATTATTATTAGTTTGCTGAGAATCTTGTTCAATTCTTTCAGGATGTCCCTCAGGATATAAAGGATGTTATGTAGCAATACCACTTCTAGTTCTTATTTCATAAGCATGTTTTTCTTTAGAAGCATTAACTAGAAAATCTTTTTGCACTTTAGCAAGTTGATCAATTTGAGTTTGAACCATTTGAAAATGTTTAACAAGAATTTTAACATCATTAGAGGTTCTTTCTATAATACCATGCAAATTATCAATAGCTCTAAAGTTTTCCATTAGGTGATTTTGCACTCTCATATTAAAATTATCCTTCTTAATAACATAATTATCAAATTCATCTAAACATTGATCAGGAGGTTTATTATAGGGAACATCTCTACTATCAAAATATAGGAGAGAGTGTACCTCAATAGTGGATGAGTGAGGGATTGGCTTACATAATTTTTCTATAGGTGGAAAATTCTTCACATCTTCAGATTTAATACCCCTCTCTTTAAGAGATTTCTTGACTTCTCTCATCACTTCATCATTTAATTCAATCACTCCCCTCTTCTTGGGTTTTGATGTTTGTGCTGATACTGGAGTAGGGGTCGGCTCAGGCTCAACCATAGTCCAACCATCATGATTTTAGCTGATTTTAGCCATTAATTCCTCAGCTTCTTCTGGAGTTCTTTGCCTGAAAATACAACCAGCACAACTATCCAGGTATGTCCTAGATTAAACGGTTAGTCCATTATAGAATATATCAAGAAGTTCATTATTTTCTAGCTTATGCCCAAGTGTAATCCTAACTAAAGAACAAAACCTTGCCCAAGATAAGGCAATTTCTCTCCTTCCAATTGCTTGAAATTAAATATATTTTGTAAAGCAACATGTTGAGCACTAGCAGGAAAATATTTCTGAAACAAAGCATTAATCAAACCAATAGGACTATCAATAGATCCCGGAGAAAAATTATTAAACCAAGTTTTAGCTCCATCTTTTAATGAGAAAGGGAATATTTTAGCAACAAAGTAGCTACGTTTCTGAAGATCATCAGAGAATAAACTACTCAAAGAGGAGAGCTCATTCATATGTTTCATAGCACTTCCATTTTTAGTACCACAAAAAGGTTCTTTCTCAACAATAGATATATGATGGTGCAGATCTTGCACTCGTTGGGATACCCCAAGAGGAGGGTGTGATTAGCACAGTGGTAGGAGTTTTCCCCTTAGTTAAGAACCAAGGTTATCAATCTAGTAGGAGAAAGAGGACCTTCGGAAGGTTGATGCGACTGACGGTGGTGCTGGCGCTTCACTGGTGTCAGCAACAACGTGGAACCTGTACACAACAAAACCAAAATACTTTGCCCCAACGATATAGTGAAGTTGTCAATCTCACCGGTCTTGATGAAAACAAAGATTAGACGTATAGTGTGGAAAAACAGTGTATGCTTGCAGTAAGTAAAGAAAGCAGGAAATTGTTGTGGTTTGTTTAATAGTGTGGAAAATGGACCGGGGTTCATAGGTTCACTAGTGGTGTCTCTCCATAAAAGATAGCATGCTGGGTGAACAAATTACAGCTGGGGAATTGACAAATAGAGGTTGCACCGTAGTGCACAATATGACATGAAGATTACTATGATATTTCGTGTGGGCATTACAACAAGATACATAGACCGACATCCATCTGCATCGATGACTAATAATCCACCCTCAGGTTATCATCCGAACCCCCTTAGGTATTAAGTTGCAAGCAAGAGATAATTGCATTAAACAAAGTGTGTAATGTAAGCAATGATTATGCACGCGGGCACTCTCACCGTTGTTTTCTCCCTAATGGCAAGAGCACATCCTCCCCCTTCACGTTTCTGTCACTCGAGCAAGGCAACAAGGAGGCATGAACCCACTATCAAGCATAAATACTCCCTCTTGGAGTCACTAGCAACTACTTGGCCAGAGTAACCACTAGCAACGGAAAGCATGCAAGATCACAAATGACATATGCAAATAAAGACTATGATCAACTTGGCATAAGGTCAATATTCATCGGATCCCAGCAAACACAGCATAGAGAATTACATAAGATCAATCTCGGTCATGATAGGCAGCTCAGGAGATCTAAACATGGAGGCATACGAGGAGAACACAACCATCTAGCTACAGCTACGAACCCGTAGTCTAAGTATGAACTACTCACGCATCACTCTGGAGGCAGGCATGGTGATGTAGAAGCCTCCGGTGATGATCTCCTCTCCGGCAGGGTGCCGGAAACAGCTTCAGAACCCTCCTGATCTAGGGTTGACGGTGACGGCGGCTGCGGAACTTTTTCGGGGATTTTGGTCTGGTGCGTAGGGTTTTCCATCCGGGGGGCTTAAATAGGCAAAAGGGCAAAGGCGGTGGAGCTCCAGGGGCCCTACACCTATAGGTGGCGCGGCCAAGGGGGGGACCGCGCCACCCTATGGTGTGGTCTCCCTGTTTTCCCTCTTCGACTCCTCTTCGGTCTTCTGGATGCTTCCGGGGAAAATAGGACTTCCGGGCTTCGAACTTTCCAATTCAGAGAATATTTCCAGAACAACTTTTCTGAAACTAAAAACAACATAAAATAGGAAACTGGCTCTCTGGCATCTTGTCAATAGGTTAGTCCGGAAAATCAATTAAAAAAATGACATAAAGAAGGGAGAAAACATGTAGCAATTGGCATAATATGATCATGGAGCATCAGAAATTAGAGATACGTTTATGACGTATCAAGCATCCCCAAGCTTAGTTCCTACTCGTCCTCGAGTAGTTAAACGATAAAACAATAATTTCTGAGGTGACATGCTACTAACATAAACTTGATCAATATAATGTAAAAGCATATGCACACTGAGATCATAAAACTTTAAACACATGCATGATAAATAAAACTTTAATAATACAGCATAGCAATTACTTTGCGTCACGAAGAGTAACTCAAATAAATGATCATGAATAATAATGCAAAGAAAGGTAGACATTTGTTTCAGGTATAGAGAAAACATGGCAAAGTGATATTTCGATAGTCCTTAAGAGTGGGGAAAAACATAAATGCCAGGACACTTCCAAAGTTCAAGAGGAAGACTAGAAAAAATAATTTAAGAACAAATAATGTCACATCATGAAGTAATTATTGATGCTTATGGGACAAATGCACATAGAACTCAGAATGGCAAAAATGCTCTCTCAACTGTGCATAAAGTTAGAAGATGGAGACTCAACATAAAAGTAAAAGAAAGGCCCTTCGCAGAGGGAAGCAGGGATCACTCATCTGCTAGAGCTTTTATTTTATTAAACAAAGGTATTAAAAGTTTGACATTTATGGAGGAATGTTTATATTTTGGGAGATGTATGCTAATGTCAATGAATGGTAAACAGAAAATACAGTACGTCACAAGTCAACTGGATTCACAAGAGCGGCTCCCATGGTGAAGGACGCAACTGGTGTAGAAGGTCATCCCTCTTTCTCTTTTGTTTACACAATTATGCTTTGACTGATAAATCAGGGGCAAAAATAGTGAAGAGAAATTGTTTGTATTAATTTGGGGCTGGGCACCCCGCTGCCAGCTCTTCTATCATTTGGATAAGCGGATGAAGCCAGTAGTCCAGGGTGTGAAATCCAATCAACAAGTGAGATAAAGATTCTCTATTTACGTCCTCATGAGCAAAAACAGGAACATAAAGCAGGAGTAATTTTGAAGGTTTTAAAGGTAACACATGAGCAATTTACTTTGGAATGACAGTTAAATACCACATGTAGGTAGGTATGGTGTACAAAATAGGAAACACTTTGGTTTAAGGGAGTTTGGATGCACGAATAGAGCTCATACTCAGTATAGGTGGAGGCTAGCAAAAGACTGGGAGCGACAAATCAAGAGAGCATAAGAGCCATAATCATGCATAGAGACATAAGCATCATTAATTAAAACATAAGCAGTATCATAAGTTCAAAAACTAAGTGGTCATGGAGGCTATTCGTGACTGGTTTGTAGTCATAAACATGGTATGAGCATGCGCCAAGTCAACCAAATAAATCATTCGAAAGAGAATACCATATATTGATGCTTTACTATGACAAGAACAACTCATGAATCTTTCAATACATATTAAACACTCTCGGCTATTTGAGGCTAATCATTCTACTCAATAACCACAAGGCTTTAAAACGAAAATAACATTTAGCATGGCATGAAAAAGTCCTAGCCACAGTCTATACAAGCTTCTAGTAGTACTGTTATAAATTCTACTTCAAGCAACAATTTTCTTTCTCCCAACAAGCACCATACAAAACATGCTTTCACAAAAATACTCTTTATTATACAGCAATAAAACATGAGAGTAATCAAATAATACTACTAAAACTAACAACTCTAATAAGAGATGCATGCAAAACAGGAGCTAAATAAATGCAGCAGCCAAACAGAGACTAAGAATACAACGTATTCTCATGAAAAAGCGGAGCGTGTCACTCTCCAATAAAAGAATGCTGGGGTTCAACCAAGCTTATTATGAAAGTAAAAATAAACTGAAATAAAAAGCAAAAACAAACTGAAAACAAAAATAAAAGATGCTCCAAGTAAAGCACATAAGATGCGACCGAATAAAAATATAGTTTCACTAGAAGTGACCTGATAATTTGTTGATGAAGAAGGGGATGCCTTGGGCATACCCAAGCTTAGAGGCTTGAGTCTTATTAGAATTTTCTTGGATGTACCACCGGGTCATCCCCAAGCTTAGTCTTTTCACTCTTCTTGATCACATCATATCATCCTCTTCTCTTGACCCTTGAAAACTTCCTTCACATCAAAATTCTCACAATCTTCATTAGCAACGTTAGTTAAATTGAAATAATAAATTCACATGGTTCAGTTTCAACACAATTATAACACTAAAAAAACATTATATACTGTCACAACTTCTTTAAAAACTCTTTTTCTCAAAATAACACCAAAAGAAAGAGATTAAGATGCAAATGCGATAAATGGCAGAAATCTGTCAAAACAGAACATCAGGTGTCGTGGTGGTGTCACGGCAGATGCCATGGGATGGCTAAAGATGTGGGGACGATGGACGCTGGAGGTGTCCGGGGAGGGATCACGCGACGAGTAGCCGCGTGAGGTAAGATCCACACAACACAAACAACACGATGTACCCAGGTTTAGGGCCCTCGTGAGGAGGTAAAACCCCTACTCCTGCCTTTCTCTATGTATTACGATGTCTCTCCGAGTAGCCACAGTACAAATGGTATCTCTACCGAGTAGCCTCTCTCTCCTCTCCGGGTAGAGCTAGGTCAAGAACTTAGGGTTTCTAGGGCTCCAGAATGAGCGTTCATGAGTCTGCCTCGCGCAGGAGGCGGCGGGGCACCTTATATACATGGTGCCCAGCCGGATACGTCCAAATCTAGACAAGTGTCGACATAGTGTGCACATCGTCCTTTCTCCGAGTACCCGCTGACAGCTTTGGTTCCTAATCTTGGCTGCTTCTGTAAAGTCGTTGGGCAAAACTAGGGGACAGACTGGTATCACTGTACCTAGGCACAGAGTAGGGCCCCCTTATCCTGCCACCGCCTGCTTCCATGCTGTCACTGTCAGGGAAACCGGTCCCATATGAACGGTAGTTCGAATGCTGCCAAGTACGGACCCAGGATACGCGGGATCCTGTGTCAGAACGGCTCCTTTGACTTTCTGGCCCGAGTAGGTTCCCGCCAATTGTTCCCGCCAATTGTACTCGGGCCAACTCTTCTACTCGAAAGGATAGAACTTGATTGATATCCCCTTCTGGTCATCTTGAGGTGAGACCGAGTAGCAGTCGACCGGGTAGCGAGTACCAGGTAGTCGGCTACTCGACCAAACCTCTCTTCTGTAAGCTGCCTTTACCCCCTGTCTTTACCCTACTCGGGGGTAACCCCCCGACAGCAGTCCCCGAAGCTGGTTGAGTCTTGTGAACTTGTTCACTAGGCTCTGCCAGCTTAAAACCAGCCTTTGCATCTCAGCCCTTGAACCTCAAGATGCCGAGTAGAACCTCCGAGTAGCTATCTGGAAAGTACCTTGAGTTTCCTCTTTCCCGAGTAGCACTTGCTCTCTACTCTGTAACCGAGTAAAAAGACTTAGAGAAATTTCTCAGATTGAGCCTCTGCAGCACAGAGCACAATCCAGCCCTTCGCGCAGCAACTGCACACGTGTCAAGCATCCACGACCTTGTCGTTTCGTTGCCCAGGACACGACCTGCCACGCGTCCAGTTTTCACGCAGTGGGCCCACCGGCCGTCATGTCCCATCAAGTGTAGTTATAGGCCACGATTCGGTGGTGGCATCAACTGTGGCCATTACGCGCGCAACCGGCGCTTGTGTGCGTTTCTAGCCGGCCACAGGATCCACCACACGCCACAATCGATCCCACTTCCACGACGGTAACGGTAAACTCGCGGAGGAGATATAAATACCCCCGCCGGTAACTTCCTTTTCCCCTTCCCTTGCAATATTCCTTCTTCGTCTCCTGCTCTTCTCCGCCGCCGCGCAAGCTCTCGCGCCGCCGCGGGCTCAATCCCCCAACCAACTCCTTCGATTCCTCCCACTTTCCCTACTCGCAACAATGGCCAAATCTGGTTGGGCCGGCTCCTCCGTCACCGCCGAAGATTGCGCCTGGCTCGTCAATACCAGGCGAGTTCCTCCCGGCGTGGAGTGTCAGGCACCAGACGGTGAAATCGTGCCATCCCCGCGGGAGGGAGAGCGCGTCGTCTTCCTGGCGCATTTCGAGCGCGGGTTCGGATTGCCCGCCTCCGATTTCCTGCGGAAGTTCCTCAACCACTTCGGCATCCAGATGCACCATCTGCCCCCCAACGCCGTCGTCTTCCTCGCCTACCACGCCGTGGTCTGCGAGGCCTTCCTCGGCATCCGGCCCACGTGGGAGACGTGGCTCAGGTATTTCCACTTGCGCCAGCAATCCACCGGGAAGAAAGACTCCGCGGGCGTCGCCCGCGCCACCGACACCGGCTGCGCCATGATGGTGCAGCGGTCCGGGACGAACCACCCCCGCATCAAGGGGCTGGACTCCGTCAAGCTGTGGCAGAAGACGTTTCTCTACGTCAAGAACGTTGCCGCCGCGGAAGGAGCCCAGGTGGGCGATCGAATCAACTTGCCCGTTTGGAGCAATCGCGCTCCAATCGGGATGTACTGGAAGGACAAGCCCGTCAATGACGATGACGCCATCGAGATGGAGAATAGACTCGGCTGGCTGAAGGCGCAAGGCCTCAAGAACGACGATCCGGTGGCTTGCTGGATCCAGCGTCCAGTGCTGCCCTTGCAGGAGCGCTGCCACCTCATGTGTTACATGGGAGGGCCCCGCGACTGCACCAGGACAACCACCATTGAGATCGACAACATCGATGTTCCCTGGCACGCAAGGAACATCTTGACGACAAACCTTGGCGACCACTGGCAATACGGGTTCGTCCCGTACAGCCGTACAAAGCCAATTGAGCGGGTACGCCTTTCTTACTTTGCTCTCTGCATACACTTTCCGAGTAGATAACTTCTCCTTCTTGCATCAACTAGCAATTGCCTTGCGTTCCGAGTAGGACATCTAGCCGAATCGCCTTAGGCTTAGTATGCTTCGTGTTTGCACGCCCTGCCGGATAGCCTACTCGAGAACGATTCTTAGGCTCGATGTGCTTTATACCTGCACGCCCTTCCGAGTAGTACCTTTCGGCAAACATGCTTAGGCTTAGTATGCTTTGTGTTTGCACGCCTATCCGGGTAGAATGCTTAGTAAACTGCCTAGGCTTTGTGTGCTTTGTACCTGCACGCCTATCCGAGTAGAATTCCTTCCTGGTACTCGGCTAGTCTGTGATCCTTCTCTGTTTTTCAGGTTCTCACTCGCCAGATAATCGAGAGCTGCGAGGTTTTTGAGGGCAACTGGTCTCCTGATCGTGAGGAGGACGATGTGCCCTCTTTCGATGCCGCGGAGCAGACCAACCTCTCTCGCTCCCCCATTACTGACAAGCGCGACGCTCTCCGCACTTGGTCTGATGAAGACTTTGACGGTAACTACCCTTTCATTCTGTTTGTTTCCGAGAGGCACCAGTCCCTCGTTTGCTGTTTCTGATTCTTTCCTCTTTTCTCTTGGACTCTCAGATGAAGTTGCCGTGGAAAAGGAGGACGAGGACGAAGACGAGAACGAGGGCGATGCGCCCCTAGTCGTCAAGCCTCTGTCCGTCGCCGCTCCTGAGACCCGCAAACGGGCTGGTAGCGGAGCACCAGCGCCTCCTGCCAAGAAGAAAAAGCCCGCCGAGAAGAAGGTGGTCGTGAAGAGGTCCAGACGAGAGCTCAAGTGCACCACCGCGTAAGCCCTCTTCTCGGTCGCCTCCCTTCTCGCGCTGTGCTATTTTCCCCAATCTTCTTCTAATTTGTGATTTCTCTTTCTCTGCAGACCTCCTATGGACGCAAACGCAGCTCTCGCGTCTGACCACACTAAGGAAAAATCAGTACCTCTGGTCAATTTGGATGATGATGAGGACGACACCGCCAACGCTGCTGCTGCCAATCCACAGACCGCCGGTGCACAAGGAGCAGCGTCAGAGCCAGCGGCGCAGGATACTACCGTCCACCATGAGAGACCCCCTTCTCCTCCGGCTAGCAATGCCGAGGAGAAACAAGATCAAGAGATGCAAGACAACGCCGCCGACGAGCGGCCAGAAGCAGAGCAAGAGCAGCCCGCCACAGGGGCTGCTGCACAAGAGAGCCTCGCTGCCGAGCAGCGAGTAGAAGACACCACCGCCGCGGATGCCACCATAACTGACGCTTACCCATTGAGCAGCGTGCAACCGGGCGTGACACCGAGTAGCGCCCAGCCAGGAGCTGCACAGGGCGACGGATCTGCGGCACCACCAACTGCGCAAGGCCCTACACCACCAACTGCGCAAGGCCCTACACCACCAACTGCGCAAGGCCCTACACCACCAACTGCGCAAGGCCCTACACCGCCAACTTCCTCCTCGTCGCCGCTGAGTAAGGACGCATCCAGCCCTCCTGCCGGGCGAGTAACCAGGCAACGAGCCCTGGATGCTCTGAAGGATGAGGTTGACAGAAGGGCGGCCGAGAAGGAAACTGCTGAGAAGGCCAAGGCCGAGAAAGAAACTGCTGATAAGGAAGCTGCTGAGAAGGCCAAGGCTGAGCAGAAGAAAGCCAGGGCTGAGCAGAAGAAGGCCGAGAAGCAAGCTGCCGAGAAGGCAATCGCCGAGAAGGCGAAGGCCAAGACTGACGGGAAGAAGACTGAGGATCCCGAGAAGCAGAGGGTTGAGAAGGAGCAAACGAAGAAGCGGGCCAGAGACCAGAGTACATCCTCAGGCGGAGCGCTCGTGATCCACGAGTCCGGCCCGATTCCTGCTGCGCTCTCTGCAGACGCTCGCGCCGCTGGCCAGCCTTGCTACCCGGAGTACATGATTGAGGTTAGCCATCAGCACTCCATCGGCTTCCCTCCCAAGGACAAAGCTTTAGCTATCCAGAGGGGAAGGAAGGTTGTAGCCATGAACTCCCCTCCTCCAGATCCAAGCCAACACCAGTCTGTCAACATTGCTTCTCGTGGAGTCCAAGACAAACCAATAACCTCCAAGGGTCTTGAACAGGTATTGGACACCGTTGGCCACATCAACGCCAGGTGGGACAGCAGGGTTCTCGGAGAGGAGAAGTGGCACGGCCTGACCCTTGGCGGTATCGACCACATGCGCGTGGATTGGAACAAGGTCGATCTGGGACACAAGCCCATGTCCGTTTCCACCGAGACCGCAACCCTCGCAGCCAAGATGTTCCAGCACCGCAAGAACGCCGAAGACATCGAGCAGTCCTATGCAGTAAGTCCTTCTTGCCTTTTCCGAGTTGAAATTTCTTCTCTTCTATTCGCCTTCCTTCTTCCTTACCATCACTCCCAGTCCCCGAAATTCGGGTCGAGTAGACGGATACTCTCCGAGTAGCCTCCTACTCGGGCTGAATCTTCTCTGCTTTGCCTAACTCATTTTCTTCTCGTTTCTCAGGATAGCGTTCTTAAGCGGACCCACTTATACCGCATTCTTCTCTGGAACCATTCCATCGCCAGGAGGCGAATTGCTGCATTAGAGAAGGAAAAGGCAGTTGCTGAGGCAGCCAGCAAGAACGCCAACGACAGCACCCAGCAGCTGGCTGAAGTACAAGGTACGCTTTTAGCTACGCGGTTTCTGCGTTTTATGTTTACGCCCGCTTCTGCTTTCTTATGCGCTAACCTTTCCTTCTCTGCAAAAAAACTGAAGGCCTTAGCAGACGAACATGAGAAGTGCCGCAGCTTCGTGGAGAACTCCGAGGCCACCATCAAAAGGCTAGAAGGTAAGTTTGTTGTTTACTCGGTGTGACTTTGAATTTGTTTCTCCTCTGCTCCTCTGCTAACCTCATCTATCTCTTCGCAGAAGATTACAAGTTGTTTGCTGAGGCACACCAAGATTGTGTCAAGCCAGCAGAGGTGCAGAAACAGCTGTCCGACCAGGCCGTTGAGCTGTTGAAGGACCACACCACGGAGACCGAGAAGCTGCAACTCCAGTTGCAAAAGGCACTCCAGGATGCCGTCAAGATTGGCGCCGAGAGGGACAGAGCAATTGCCGAGAAGGCCAAGGCCGAGACAACTTTCCGAGCCAAGGAGAGGGCCCTTGAGCAGGAATGCGAAACCTTAAAGAAGACCAACGCTGATCTCTTCGCTCAGATGGATAGCTTGCGCCTGATCCAAGAAAAGCACATTTCTAACGAGGAGTCCTGGAAGACCCAGCTGCAGCGGCTGCGCAACGAACTGTCCGGTAAGTCTTTTCTTCGCTGCTTCTTTTCTTCTCGGCCGTATTTCTTCTCGGTTTTCCTCTACCCGGTTCTTCTCTTCTCGGTTCTTCTCTTCTCGGTTCTGAAGTTACCACCTGCTATTTCAGAGATCTGGCCTCATCTTGACTCCCCTTCTGCGCCTACGGTGGCCAAGGCCCAAGCAGCTCGCCTTGCAAAAGGTGAGGCAGCCGATACCAGAGCCGAGATTGAGGACAGCTTGCTGGTGCTCAAAGGCTATTTCGAACAGCTGGCTGGCGTCGGAACTGACTTGGTGCACGAGGGCTTTGAGCTCCACAGGCTGTTTTGGCCTCATGATCTTCAGCCAACCACCATGAAGGGCCTAGCCTTCAAGCTGAAGAATGTGAAGAAAGAGTTGAAGAAGTGGCGTGCTTCGGGAGCCCGGGCCGGTGCGGACGTGATGCTTCTCTGCATAGCATCCTGGTATGAAAACCTCAACATGCAGCTCATCCGCGGGAAGCGCAATAATTCCAAGTGGGAGGTAGACCCCGACTGCGTGGCCACACGCAAGCAGATCGCCTACGAGGTCGCGGAGTGCGCTGAGACGGAGACCTTCATCGAGGGCCTCCCCGAGCCCGACACCGAGTACGAAGAGGAAGAGGAAGAGGACGACGAAGTGGAATCCGACTTGGAAGGCCTCTTCGAATCTCCTGAGGGCAAGGCCGGGAAGGGGAAGAACGTCGCCGTCGCGAGTAGCGATGAGGACGAGTACGCCCACATCGACACCGCCGCACTCGACTTTGGCACCTCCTCAGGTGCTGCTCTCGACGACACGGTGCCCCCTCCTGGCCAGGCTTCAGGCTCCTCTTCGGCTCCAGGACTCGTCTCGGTGGCCACGGCCACTTCTGAGCAGGCGGCCACCCAGCATGATGCCGAGATGAAGAAATCCGCCACCGTCCAGACGGAAGCGGACGCCACCCATGCCAGCACCGAAGAAACAGCTGCCACGACCGCCACCGAAGAAGCTGCTGCCAAGGCCGGCGCCGAGAACACTGCCTCCACATCTTAAAGCAACCTGCACTCTCTTTCAACTCGAACACTTATCAGATCCCCGGGATGCCGGGAGCAGATGTAATAGACTATCTTTGTTTTGCTTGCTACTCAGTTTTTATGCCCACTCTGTTTATTTCGACATTAATCAATTTGAACGACGCTGGCTTAATGCCGAGTTGCGTTTCCATGCGAGTCCCCGAGTTGCATTTCTTATTCACCCTATCTTTTCATCTCTGCTCTACCCGCGACTTGTCGCTTTTTTGGTATTCGAGTCACAAGAATCAAGTAGTAGGGCTGCAAATACTTAGCCGCTAGAAACAATCATGGTAACGCAGCTCACCACTTAGCCGAGAAGACGAAAACAGGGAACAAAAGTAACAAACAATCTACTCGGTTCCTGCACTCTTTCTTCCTTAGCGATTTTCGTGTGCTCATTGACCTTTTGCTTGTTCTCTTGCTTGCCATGAAGCCGGGTTTCGGACAGCAGCATAGTCGAAGAGTTGGCATATAGGTTTAAACACAGTACTCAATGCACTTATGAGTTCTGAAGTGGAGCAACCGAATAGACAAAGGACCAAGCCGAGTAAAAAACACTTAGAGCAATTTTGGACGAGGGCAGTCCCCGAGAACAATTTCAGATTGCAGAGTAGAATTTCAACTCGGATAAGAGGGTACATACACATCTTTGCTTACGAATGAAAACGACGAAGTAGAGCTACATTCCAAGGGCGCTTGGTTTCCTCTCCAGCTTTATCAGCCCTGTTCGCCTGCGACGGGCGCACATCTACAAGGTAGTACGCATCATTGTGCAGCGCTTTGCTCACAATGAAAGGCCCTTCCCAAGGAGGAGACAACTTGTGCATCCCGGCTGTGCGCTGCACAAGCCTAAGGACCATGTCTCCTTCTCGGAAAACCCTTGGGTTCACCTTTCGGCTATGATAACGCCGCAGGTTTTGCTGGTAGATAGCCGAACGTGACAGAGTCAGCTCTCTTGCTTCTTCAAGCAGGTCAACGTCGTCTTCTCGAGCTTCTCTCGCCTCCACCTCAGTGTAGAGGGCTACTCGGGGGGAGTCATGCTATAAGTCTATTGGCAACACGGCCTCAGCCCCGTATACCAAGAAGAATGGTGTGTAGCCGGTTGACCGGTTAGGGGTAGTCCTTAGACTCCACAACACCGCTGGCAACTCTTCTAGCCAACACCCAGGTGTTTTCAGCAATGGCTCGATCAGCCTTGGCTTTATGCCTGCCAGTACCATCCCATTTGCTCTCTCAACTTGCCCATTGGAGGCAGGGTGCGCGACTGACGCAACGTCTAGTCGGATATGCTTATCTCTGCAGAATCGCACCATTGCCCCCTCTGCAAAGTTGGTGCCGTTGTCGGTGATGATACTGTGCGGGTAGCCATATCTCATGATCACATCCTTCACGAACTTCACAGCTGTGACCCCATCGCACTTCCGAATAGGTTTCACCTCAATCCACTTGGTGAATTTGTCCACCATGACCAAAATATGTGTCATATTGCCTTTAGCCGGCTTGAAGGGACCAACCATATCCAAGCACCAAACAGCAAATGGCCATGTGATAGGAATTGTTTTCAACTCGGAAGCAGGCATGTGAATCTTACTTGCGAACATCTGGCAGCCGTTGCACTTCCTCACAATATCTTCGGCTTGTTGCAGTGCAGTGAGCCAGTAGAAGCCATGCCGAAAAGCTTTCTTGACCAATGCCCGAGAAGAGGCGTGATGCCCGCATTCCCCTTGATGTATCTCCACCAGTATTTCTTCTCCCTCTTCCGGGCTCACACAACGTTGCAGCACACCGGTGGCACTTCTCTTGTGCAGCACATCTCGGACTATAGTGTAGCCCTTGGACCTTCTCTGAATCTGCCTCGCAGTCACCTCATCTTCAGGTAAAGTGCCGTCCCTTAGAAAGGATAATATGGGCATAGCCCAACTCGGTGTCTCCCGTATGGGAAACACTGGTTCGTCCAGTTCCATTGGGACAGGCTCTGGCGGTTGCACAGGAGGAGTAGGAGCGCTTCTCTGCAGCCCAGACCGGTTGGCGAGAACTTCTTCAATGAATGCGACAGCCTCTGGGTTGAGGGCGGCAGTCCCCGGGTACGGAGTGGCAGTCCCCGAGTAAGGAGTGACAGTCCCCGGGTAGGAAATGGCAGTCCCCGAGTACGGAATGGCAGTCCCCGAGTAGGGAGTGGCAGTCCCCGAGTAGGGAGTGGCAGTCCCCGAGTAGGGAGTGGCAGTCCCCGAGTAGAGGACGGCAGTCCCCGGGTTCCCTGCAGCACTCTCCCAGTCAATTTCCATTGGGTCAGATTCTTCACTTGGCAGGGAAGGAACAAAGATGGATTCCGAGTTGGGGGAAGGCTTGATGGATGGCTTCCTCAAATGCTCCAAGGCAATCCCTGCCGGGATGGACTGCCGAGAAGATCCCAACTTGGATAGCTCGTCTGCTGCTTCGTTCTCTGCTCGGTGAATGTGCTGGAACTCACAGCCTTCGAAAAACCCAGTCATTGACTGCACCAAGAAACGATACGATGCCATGTTGGCATCCAAAGCATCCCAAGTGCCCGAGACTTGCTGCACCACTAAATCTGAATCACCATAGCATATGATGCGCTGCACGCCAACCTCCTTTGCTACTCGCAAACCATGCACCACTGCCTCGTACTCGGCTACATTGTTGGATGCCTTGAAATGAATCTGCAACACATACTTGAGTTGATCCCGCTTGGGTGACGTGAGCACGACACCGGCACCAAGGCCTTCCTTCACTTTCGAGCCATCGAAGTGCATCCTCCAATAGTTGGAAACTGGAGCAGGAGGTTCATATTGCATCTCGGCCCAGTCCACAAGAAATTCCGCCAGGACCTGAGACTTGATTGCTTCTCTTCTCGCGTACGCGGGAGCGTATGCGGCTAGCTCAATCGCCCACTTGGCTACTCTGCCACTCGCCTCCTTGTTACCCATGATATCCGAGATGGGAGCAGAACTCACAACAGTGATGGGGTGCTCCTGGAAATAATGTTTCAGCTTCCTGGCGCCCAGGTACACACCATATGTCATCTTCTGGTAGTGCGGATAGTTTTGCTTGGAACTGGACAACACTTCACTGAGATAATAAACTGGGCGCTGCACACTCTTGCCTTCTTCTTCTCGCTCCACCACTATCACCACGCTGACTACTCGGTTAGTCGCAGCAATATACAACAGCATAGGCTCCTTGGGTAGCGGACTAGCCAAGACGGGAGCGCTAGCCAGCATTGCTTTCAGCTCATTGAACGCCACGTCCGCTTGCGGAGTCCAGACAAACTTGTCACTTTTCTTCATTAGCTGGTACAGAGGCAGAGCCTTCTCGCCCATTCGGCCCAGAAAACGGCTCAAAGATGCCAGACAACCCATGAACTTCTGCACATCTTTCAGTGATCTCGGTAAAGACATGCTCTCAATAGCTTTTATCTTAGAAGGATTGGCTTCAATGCCCCGACTAGAAACCAGAAAACCGAGTAGCTTTCCAGCCGGTACACCAAAGGTGCACTTACTCGGATTCAGTTTCATTTTGTACTTGCGTAGGTTAGCAAAGGTTTCCTCCAGGTCGGCAAGCAGAGTATGTGTTTTATTCGTTTTGATGACAATGTCATCTACGTACACCTGCACATTCTTGCCGAGCTGGTCGTGCAAGCATTTCTGCATGCATCTCTGATAGGTTGCACCCGCATTCCTCAAGCCAAAACACATGACACGATAGCAATAAGCCCCGTACGGGGTAATGAAAGCAGTCTTTATTTGATCAGCAGGGTTGAGTGCAATCTGGTGGAAACCAGAGTAGGCATCTATGAAAGACAACAGTTCACAGCCGGCAGTGGAATCGATCACCTGATCGATGCGAGGTAGCGGGAAAGGATCCTTGGGACATGCCTTGTTCAAGTCGGTGTAGTCGACACACATGCGCCATGCAGTGGCAGCCTTGGGATCTTCCTTTTTCTTCTCGACCATGACCGGGTTGGCTAACCAATCCGGATGCAGCACTTCCATGATGAAGTTACTTATCAGCAGCTTGGTGATCTGATCACCGATGGCCTTCCTTCTCTCATCTCCGAAACGGCGCAAAGCCTGCTTCACGGGCTTGGCGTCAGGACGCACATGCAAAGAGTGCTCAACCAACTCCCTCGGGACTCCTGGTAGATCTTCATTGGTCCAGGCGAACACATCCCGATTCTCACGGAGGAAGTGGATGAGCGCGCTTTCCTATTTCTCCGCCAACCCGGAACCAATGATGGCCACGCGCTCCGGGAACTCGGGGTCAACCTGGACTGTCTTGGTCTCCTTGGCAGCTTGGAAAGCAGTACCATGCTGGGTACTCGGCACACCTTGTGCGCCAGCTTGTGCGGACTGAGCCATGGCCACCACCTCGTACATCTTCTTCTTCTCGGCAGCAATCACCATCGATTCCGCCAGCTGGGAGCTAGCAGAGGCACACTCCATGGACTTCTTGTAATCTCCCGAGATGGTGATGATGCCATTGGGACCAGGAATCTTCATCTTCAGATAAGCCACATGGGTAGATGCCATGAACTTGCTCAGAGCAGGCCTGCCGAGTAGAGCATGATAGGGGCTCTGATGATCCACCACTTCAAACTGCAGGCGCTCTGTGCGACAGTTTTCCCGGGTACCGAATAGCACATCAATCCATACCCGGCCAATCGGGTTGCATGAGATCCCGGGCACAATGCCATGGAAGGTGGTCTTGCTGGGCAGCATCATGTTCTCGGCTAGGCCAAGCTTCTCGAGTGTGTCCTTGTACACAATGTTGATGCTGCTGCCGTTGTCGATTAGCACCTTGCTGAACCTCACATTCTTCTCGGGGCCCAGGAAGGTAGGATCCAGCACCAAGGCATAGGTACCCGGATTGGGCATCACCTTGGGGTGATCTGCCCGAGTCCACCTGATCTCCTGGTCACACCAATACATGTAGTGAGGGACAGCAGGAATCACTGCGTTGACCTCCATGGCCCGCTTGTGCTGTGACTGCTTGTCGACTGCCTCAGAAGTGAAGATCATATAGCTCTCATGGTGCTCTTGGTACTGGTTGGAGCCATTGCCCCCATTGTTGCCATTGTTGTTGTTGTTGCCCTGATAGTTGTTGTTGCCTCTGCTGTTGTTGTTGCGGTTGTAGTTGTTGTTGTTGTTGCGGTATCTCTCATTGTTGAAGTTCCGGTTGGCTCCTAAAGCCACCTGGTTGACATTCTCTCTTCTCGGGTACACTGGCGGCCGAGTTGCGGGTGCGCGAGTAGGCTGGACAGTAGCATTGGCGGCTGGCAGGGGAGGAGGAGGAGGCAAGCCATCACTCTTGATCACATCCCACCATTCGCATTGCCGAGTAGTGTGGTTAGCAGGCCTCGAGGGATGATGAGTGTGAAAGCTGCATGGGCCATCCTTCATGTCGTCAAAGACAAACTTCTTCGGCTGCTCGGAGTTCCCGCTACCCGACTGAGAGGCGCGAAATGGCTTCTTGTTGCCTTGGCCCTGGTTCTGGTTCTGCCCGTAGGCTCCAACAGGTTTCTGCCTTTGGCCACCACCGCCTCCAACATTCACTGCATTCACCTCCTCAGGGTCATACCGAGTATCTACTCGGCGCTTGTTGCGGAACTCGTTGCGCTTGCTGCTGTTGAAGTTTCTTCTCGGCTCAGATGAGTCCATCAGTGGCTGAGTAGGATCACCGAGTGCGTACTGATCCGCAATCTTGATGGTCTCCGCCAGTGTGTTCGGCATCTCCCTCTGCAATCTCTGCCAAAGCATGCTGCCATGTCGGCAACCCTGCGCAAACCAAGTGATGGCCTGTGCTTCATTCACACCCTCACAAGTGTTCCTCAAGGTGCTCCACCGAGTAAGGTACTCGCGGTCCGTCTCGTCTTCTCGCTGCCTGCAGGCCGACAGCTGTTGTGGCCTATTCGGCCTCTTGTATGTACTCGTGAAGTTGCTGATGAAGGCATCCGAGAAGTCCAGCCAGCAGTTAATGCTGTTCTTGGGCAAGTTGTTGAGCCAAGTGCGAGCTGGACCCTCTAGCATCTGCGGCACATAGCGCACCGCCCATCTCCTGTTGCCATTCGCGATATGGACCGCGGTGACGTAGTCATTGAGCCAATCTTCAGGCTTGGTGCTGCCATTGTAACTCTTGGTGCCCCTTGCGAGCTGGAAGCCCTTCACGGAAGGCTCGTTCATGATGCGCGGGCCAAAGCACTCGGGGCCGGGAGGACCCGTGCTCTCAAGCCGCGCCGACAAGCTGATACGGTCCAGCTGGTGCCTTGCATCTCCAGGCGCCAATACGCGCTCACCAACACGGTCATGAATGTCATAACCAGCCATCTCCATAGCCGAGTAGCCATCATCATACCTATCCACCTACATAGCTGCGGGCTGCTCCACCGGGTTGGCGACTGGTGCCGCTGGGCGCGGCTGCTGCCTTGGCCGAGTAGGCTGAGCTGCGGGTTGCCGAGAAGTACCCGGACGCGCGGCTTCTCGGGCACGGCTTTGAGCTTGATGGGCTTGAGAGCCTGCTCTTGCAGCGTTGTGTTCCTGCCCGGGCTGCTGCGGCACAGCAACCTGTTTCGCGGCAGCAGCCGGGTCATACACCTGCATTTGCCTGTCTCTACCCGAGCGCCCGCTGCGGCTCTTCTCGCGGCTAGGATGCGGAGACGAGGCCTGATCGTTAGATCTAGCCGCGTGCGAGTGAACCACCTGCGAAGCTCCAGCTCCCGGGTTGGCCTTCCGGAACTCCTCGTTCTGCCTGGCGGCCTCCAACACCAACTCGTTGAGCCTCTCCTGTTGCCTGAGACGCGCCTCTCCATCCAGGCGCGGCAACTCGGCTGCCACGGCCTGTGCAGCTCTGAGCGTCTTGGCGGGTGTGCTGTACCTTGGCCTTGTGAAAGTGTTCGCGGTGGCGGACTGCGCGGGCACCTCCGCAACTGTCGCCATCTCGGCACCCAAGTTACGCCGCGTAGCGCCTACTCTGCTGGGCCTCCTGGCGACCGGCGTGAAGCCGTGAGCCTTGTTGTACTCGAGCTGGTCCAAACTCAGCTCAAGCCTGATCTTCTCCAACTCCGCCTGCTCGGCAAGCAGCTCCTGGCGTTGCCGCTCGAGCTGCTCCCTCGCGGCTAGGAGCTCGATGTCGGTGGGAGTGGGCATACCGGTTCGCGCAGCAGACGCGGGGATGACCGCAGACGTGGAAGGTGGCAAGTTGCTCTCCTTCTCGTAGGGCCGGTGATTCCTGCCACCAGTAGGCGGTTCGTCTACCTCCTCGACAACGGCCGCAGCGCCAGTAGCTGCTGCGCCAGTGTTTGCCGCCAAACCCGTCACCATCACCTCAGCGCAGCTTGCAGAGCTGCATGCAGGCCTTCCGCGAGCAGCAACCACCGCGGGAGGATCCTCCGCGTCATGCACCAGCTCGGGGTAGGCGCTGTTGGCGACGGTGGCGACGTAGACGAGGTGAGAGCCGAAGGAGATCACCGAGCCGCCCTCGGGCATGGCCATGCCGCCGAAACAGCCGGCGTTGTCGGTGACGAAGTCGAAGGAGCCGAATCTGTGGACAAGGCCACAAACTACGCGCTCCGCCGAAGAAGATCCCGTCCGAACAGAAACTCCAGCCAGCGCCGCTGGTTGCCCCACGGTGGGCGCCAACTGTCGTGGTGGTGTCACGGCAGATGCCATGGGATGGCTAAAGATGTGGGGACGATGGACGCTGGAGGTGTCCGGGGAGGGATCACGCGACGAGTAGCCGCGTGAGGTAAGATCCACACAACACAAACAACACGATGTACCCAGGTTCAGGGCCCTCGTGAGGAGGTAAAACCCCTACTCCTGCCTTTCTCTATGTATTACGATGTCTCTCCGAGTAGCCACAGTACAAATGGTATCTCTACCGAGTAGCCTCTCTCTCCTCTCCGGGTAGAGCTAGGTCAAGAACTTAGGGTTTCTAGGGCTCCAGAATGAGCGTTCATGAGTCTGCCTCGCGCAGGAGGCGGCGGGGCACCTTATATACATGGTGCCCAGCCGGATACGTCCAAATCTAGACAAGTGTCGACATAGTGTGCACATCGTCCTTTCTCCGAGTACCCGCTGACAGCTTTGGTTCCTAATCTTGGCTGCTTCTGTAAAGTCGTTGGGCAAAACTAGGGGACAGACTGGTATCACTGTACCTAGGCACAGAGTAGGGCCCCCTTATCCTGCCACCGCCTGCTTCCATGCTGTCACTGTCAGGGAAACCGGTCCCATATGAACGGTAGTTCGAATGCTGCCAAGTACGGACCCAGGATACGCTGGATCCTGTGTCAGAACGGCTCCTTTGACTTTCTGGCCCGAGTAGGTTCCCGCCAATTGTTCCCGCCAATTGTACTCGGGCCAACTCTTCTACTCGAAAGGATAGAACTTGATTGATATCCCCTTCTGGTCATCTTGAGGTGAGACCGAGTAGCAGTCGACCGGGTAGCGAGTACCAGGTAGTCGGCTACTCGACCAAACCTCTCTTCTGTAAGCTGCCTTTACCCCCTGTCTTTACCCTACTCGGGGGTAACCCCCCGACATCAGGTAAAGATCGATTTTTTTAAAAATCTTCTGTTGCTCAAATCATAAAGTGGTCTTCTAAGAAAATTTGCGTATATAACTCAGGATTAAGAACAAAAAAGCTCAGGTCATTTTGAATTTTCTGTGATTTTTAACAGAATTGACACTGGACAGCAGAAATCTGTTTCCTGCGCAGAAATCCGAAATATAGTGTCAACTTTCCACTAGAGGCTTTACTTGGATCAACAAAAACACAAAAGAAACGATACAGCAGGGTTTCTAAGGAAATAGACAACACCAAGGTGAAAAGCACACCAAATAAAATGAAAGAAAACGGGTTGAAAACAGCAAAATAAAACGGGTTGTCTCCCGGTAGCGCTTTTCTTTAACGCCTTTCAGCTAGGCATAAAAGGGAAACTCAAGGATTTTCAAGTGAAGAAGCATTCAAATCAAGATTTGGCAATTCTTTAATAATGCATATTATTTTATCTAAGTGGGTTTGAGAGGCTCCTCTCTTAGTACTTTTAGGCTTACTATCTTCATCAAATAAATTCTCATGAACAATCCAATCAAAATTCTTTTCTTGGGCTTCGTGCAGAGCTACTAATTTGGAGGGGATTTGTATTTTATCCTTGTTTTCATTATTTGATTCAGTTTTTTCTAGAGCACCAACAATGTCTACACATGAGCCAAGCATATTAAAACGATCAAAGACTTTTCTAGCTTCTATAGCAACATCCCCAAATTCTTTAAGCATAGTTTCTAAGATGAAGTTTCTTTTCTCAACATCTTCAACGTTATTCAAGTTGAGCAACATATGTTGCATTATGGGATGGAGGTTAACAAACCTAGCTTCAAGCATGTGAACTAAAGAAGTTGCAGCAGTCTCGTAATTGGGAGCATGTTCTACTATGGATTTTTCCTCAAAGTTATCATGCTTACTAACGTGATCAAAGAATTCTTTAACAATGTCTTTTCCAAGTATAGAACCACTTCCTACCGGCAAATCTTTCAAGGTATACTTAGGGATCAACATGATGAGAAATAACAACGTAGAGACAAAAATAACAACTATGAAGTAAACTAATTTTTTTTGTGTTTTCAATATAGAGAAGAAAAACAAGACAAAAATAAAAACAAGACAATAAACAAAATAAAGAGGTTGAGTGTGAGAGACTCCCCTTGACAGAAGACTTCCTTCTCCCCGGCAACGGCGCCAGAAAAAGTCCTTGATGGTGCAGATCTTGCACTCGTTGGGATACCCCAAGAGGAGAGTGTGATGAGCACAACGGTATGAGTTTTCCCCTTAGTTAAGAACCAATGTTATCAATCCAGTAGGAGAAGGAGGACCTTCGGAAGGTTGATGCCACTGACGGTGGTGTTGGCGCTTCACCGGTGTCAGCAACAACGTGGAACCTGCACACAACACAACCAAAATACTTTGCCCCAACGGTACAGTGAGGTTGTAAATCTCACTGGTCTTGCCGAAAACAAAGATTAGACGTATAGTGTGGAAAAACAGTGTATGCTTGCAGTAAGTAAAGAAAGCAGGAAATTGTTGTGGTTTGTTTAACAGTGTGGACAATGGACCGGGGTTCATAGGTTCACTAGTGGTGTCTCTCTATAAAAGATAGCATGCTGGGTGAACAAATTACAGCTGGGCAATTGACAAATAGAGGTTGCACCGTAGTGCACAATATGACATGAAGATTACTATGATATTTAGTGTAGGCATTACAACAAGATACATAGACCGACATCCATCTGCATCTATGACTAATAATCCACCCTCAGGTTATCATCTGAACCCCCTTAAGTATTAAGTTACAAGCAACAGATAATTGCATTAAACAAATTGTGTAACGTAAGCAATGATTATTCACGCAGACACTCTCACCGCTGTTTTCTCCCTAATGGCAACATCACATCCTCCCCCTTCACGTTTCTGTCACTCGAGCAGGGCAACAAGGAGGCATGAACCCACTATCAAGCATAAATACTCCCTCTTGGAGTCACTAGCAACTACTTGGCCAGAGTAACCACTAGCAACGGAAAGCATGCAAGATCACAAATAACATATGCAAATAAAGACTATAATCAACTTGGCATAAGGTCAATATTCATCGGATCCCAGCAAACACAGCATAAAGAACTACATAAGATCAATCTCGATCATGATAGGCAGCTCACAAGATCTAAACATGGAGGCATATGAGGAGAAGACAACCATATAGCTACAGCTACGAACCCGTAGTCCAAGGATGAACTACTCAGGCATCACTCCAGAGGCAGGCATGGTGATGTAGAAGCCTCTGGTGATGATCTCCTCTCCGGCAGGGTGCCGGAAACAGCTTCAGAACCCTCCTGATCTAGGGTTGACGGCGACAGCGGCTACGGAACTTTTTCGGGGATTTTGATCAGGTGCTTCGGGTTTTCCATCCGGGGGGCTTAAATAGGCGAAAGGGCAAAGGCGGTGGAGCTCCAGGGGCCCCACACCTATCGCTGGCGCGGACAAGGGGGGCCGCGCCACGCTATGGTGTGGCCCCCATGTTGCCCCTCTTCGACTCCTCTTTGGTCTTCTGGATGCTTCCGAGGAAAATAGGACTTTCGGGCTTCGAACTTTCCAATTCCGAGAATATTTCCAGAACAACTTTTCTGAAATTAAAAACAGAAGAAAACGGGGAATTGGCTCTATGGCATCTTGTCAATAGGTTAGTCCGGAAAATCGATAAAAAATGACATAAAGAAGGGAGAAAACATGTAGCAATTGGCATAATATGATCATGGAGCATCAGAAATTAGGGATACGTTTATGATGTATCAATATGTAAGATAAATCAAGAGAGAAATCATAATCCTTATCCCTAATATTAATAAGAGAGGTAGCAAACTTAGCATCGGGAGATAATTTATATTTAACAACACGACTTTCAATAAGATTTATAACAACGTCTTTATCCTTCATATCATGTATTTCATCAATAAGATCATCATTAAGTTCAATATAGGAATCATCAAAATCGTCACTACGATTTTCTCTAAACTCAGGTGAAACAGCAGGAGTAACAGAATTTTTATCAGGAGTTTCAGTGTTTGCAATATTTTTAGCTTTAGCAATAGTAGCATCTAAGAAAGGACCGAGAGAACCACTCTCATCAAGCACAGTAGAAGCATCATCAAAAGTATCATAAGTATTTTTCAGATTCAACAGAAGTAGCATGTGTCACATGTGGTGGTGTAAGCAGCTTACTCATAACAGACGGTGAATCAAGAGCAACAGAGGTGTTCAGAGTTGTACCTCTTCTTGTAGTGGATGGTAATATAGGAAAATTTCCATCACGAGTCTTACCCATGATGAATGATTGGCAGTAGATAATAGTACTCTCCAATGAGCTCGCAAATAAAGCTATGCTCCCCGGCAACAGCGCTAGAAAATAGTCTTGATGACCCACAAGTATAGGGGATCGCAACAGTCTTCGAGGGAAGTAAAACCCAAATTTATTGATTCGACACAAGGGGAGCCAAAGAATATTTGTGAGACTTAACAAGTGAGTTGTCAATTCACCTTCACCTGAAAGTACTTTTATTCGCAATGGTTTATCAGTAGTAACAGTTTTATAGTAGCAGCAGTAGTGAAATAATAGCAGCAGTGAGATGAAAACAGCAACAACAGTGTTTGAAGTAAACAGCGGGATTAAATACTGTAGGCATAGGGATAGATGAACGGGCGTTGCATGGATAAGATAGTTCATATAATAATCAAGACATCGGCATTGCAGATAAATAAGATAAAGCATCCAATCACTAAGTAACCATAGGCATGTGTTCCGTAAATAGTCGTACATGCTCGCGAGGAGAACTTGCACAACATCTTTTGTCCTACCAACCCGTTTTCAGCGGGGCCTCAAGGGAACTACTGGTAATTAAGGTGTTCCTTTTAATAGAACACCGGAGCAAAGCATTAACACTCCGTGAACACACGTGATCCTCACATCATAGCCATCCCCTTCGGTTGTCCCAATTTCTGTCACTTTGGGGCCTCGGGTTCCGGACAATGATATGTGTAAACAACTTGCAGGTATGATCAAGAAACAATAATTATCATCGTGATTCAATAACATGTTCAGATATGAGATCATGGCACTCGGGCCCAAAGTGGCAAGCATTAAGCATAACAAGTTGCAACAATGTCAATAGCACTAATAGAGGATACTAGGCACTATGCCCTAACAATCACGGTATTATTACATGAACGATCTCATACAATCCCTACCATCCCCTTCAGCCTACAGCGGGGGAATTACTCACACATGGATGAGGGAAACATGGATGGTCGATGGAGAGGCGTTGGTGATGACGATGGCGATGATCTCCTCCAATTCCCCGTCCCAGCAGGGTGCCAGAACGGAGTTTCTGTACCCCGAAAAAGGATACACGATGGCGGCGGAGCTACGAACTTCTTTCTGGAAAACTATCGAACCCCCTCGGGTTTTAGGGTTGAACGCAACATATAGTCGAAAGGGAAGACCAAGGGGGGCTCTGGGTGGCCCACACCACCAGGTGGCGCAGCCTAGGGGGCGCCAGGGGGTGGTGTGGCCCCACTCTGGTCCCTCTCCTGCCCCCCTTCTGGCTCCCGGGGTCTTCTGGTGTTTTAAGACCAATGGGGTCTTTTGTGGGCAATTTCTCGGAAGTTGATTTTTCTGCACAAAAACGAGACACCAAGGTAATTCTGCTGAAAACAGCGTTAGTCCGTGTTAGTTGCATTCAAAACACACAAGTTTAGTCGAAAACAATAAGAAAAGTGTTCGGAAAAGGAGATACGTTTTTGAGGCATCAGAATGCCATCAAGATCGCCTGCAAACCCGTGCAACATACAAGGATGAAGCATATAGAAATCCGTCATCATTTCATCCGGGTGGCAAGAGGTGATATTCAGCTAGCCTATGTACCAACCAAGGATAATGTCGCGGACATGTTCACGAAGCCTCTAGATGATTCAAGATTCATGTTTTTGAGGAATGAGCTAAACATCATCGATTCAAAGTGTTTGACTTGAGGATCTTGCACACACGCCTGTAGTTGACTATGTGTTTACGTTTAGGTGTAGGCATGGATATAGGGGGAGTGTTATCCTAACACATTGGGTTCTCCCTCCCCCCATTATGCCCAAAGTTACAATTCATTTATATCTCTCTTCTCTAATGTTGAATTGTGAGCTAAAATGTTGAGTAGTGGTAGTGCATTCAATAAATATCTTCGCAATGAATGGACATACTGCTCGTACATGGTGGCCTAGGCCATCAACCTCTTCGTTGCGAAGAGTTGGATCTTAGTTAGGATTTTAATTGGATTTTATCATGTTTATCTCTCTTTTTTAGCTAAGAGTGTGGGAAACTCTCTCTAACTTGGCATCTCTTGTTTGTTTCTTGCAACTAAGAGGGACAAGTACTATTTTCAGTTTGGTTGTCTAATCCTAAGCCTTCTCATCTAAAAAAAAATCTATCTCACACACAAGTCTTTGAAAACCAGGAAGTTTGGGTTCTAGAGGTAGTCGGAATTTCCAGTCCAGTTCTGGATCGGAATTTCCGGTTCGACCCGGAATATCTGGTTTAACGTTGAACCGGAATATCCGGTCAGGCGATTTCTCCATATACGGGAGGTCGGGTGAGGGGCAGTTTTCCTGCTCCCTTTCCATCCACAACCTCCCTCTCCACCATAGCCACCGCCTCCACGGTGCCTAGCCCTCCCGACAACTTCCTCCATCAGATTTCTTCGGCTTTGTCCGGATCTGGTGCTCCTCCTCCCCGGGAATCATCTCCTCCAAGTATTTTTCTCCATGGATGCGGGTAACTCCCCCTATTTCAAATCTAGGGTTTTCATCCTCTTTCCCTCGTTGGAGACTTGTTTTCTTTGTGATTTCTTGGTGGTAGAGGTTCCTAGGATGACCCATTGCATGCTAGAAACAATCGGTTAGCCTCCACTTAGTCCGATCTAGTTTTAGACCTAGGTTCAAAATCACCCTATTTCTGTTTTCATGGAACCGGATTATACGGTTTAGTATTGAACCAGAAATTCCGGTTGGGTTTTGTCCCTATTTTCCAGAGTTCAGAATTTTCGTGATTTTCGTAGAACTTTTTCGTGATCGCACGGTGGTTGCTTTTCTATTGTTAAGGGCATCTCCAGCCGTTGCGCCCCCCCAGGGCCCAAAACGCCGCTGTTTTGGGGCCGCCGCGGCGCTAAACGGCGCTATTCTGGAACCTGGGGGGGCGCGTTTCCTAGTCGCGTCCCGAGCCCAACAATCGGCCCAAACAAACGCAATTTCAAAAGAGACGAAATTTTATAGATTTTGTTGAAACTGCGTACATATTCGGCGCGAATTTGAAAATTTAAACTAAAAATCTAAACTACTGCAGCCCGAGGCTGGCGGCGATCGCCTGGCTGTAGTCGCCGCCGTCGTCGTCGTCGTCGTCGTCGCTGGGGGGGTCGCCGGGGCGCCTGCTTCCACCCTGTCCCTCGTCGCCGCCGCCGCAGTCCCACCTGCTCGCCTCGAGGGCTTGCTGCATCGCCTTCTCGTCGTCGGAGTCCTCGTCGAGAATGATGTAGACATTCTCCTTCGTCGGCGGTGGGGGAGGGACGCGGAGGAGAGCCGCGGCGGCGGCGGCCTCACGCTCGCGCGCCGCCTTGCGCTGCTCGGCTTCAGCCAGCAAGCGGCGCTGAAGGGCGAGTTCAGCCTCCGTGTTGTCGCGCAGGCTCCACCAGGCGGCGGACTCGACGTCGAGCGGCTGCAGCGTGTCCAGAGACAGCTGCTCCGCGGCCCTTTGGTCGGGCCATTCGTCGTCGCCTTCGTCGCCGGTGTCCTCCGTCTTCGGCCGAACCACGCGTTGTGGCTCGCCGATGCGGAGCGCGCCGCCGCTGCGCCTGCGGGAGGGCGCTCCGGCGTTCAGAAATGGGGGGGAGGTGGAGAGGGAATGGCCGGCGGAGGAGCTCGACGTCGCAGACGAGGAGGACGCGCCGGAACGCCGCGCCACCCATGGCTGGGTGGCCTCCGGCGGCGGCATCTGGAGACGCGGCTGGTTGCCGTGGTGGATGTGCTGCAGGACCTCGTCGAGGGTCCTGCCGGGGGCGCTCCACCATTGGCGGCGCCCGTGCGAGTTGAAACGGCCCTCGACAGGGCCGTTGTCGTTCAGGGACGCCAGCTCCCGGTTGCGGCGCGCCGTCAGTCGATCCCACCAGAACTGATCCACTCCGGTGAGCGGATAGTTCGCGGGGTTCGTCATTCCGGCGCGCATCTCGTGGATGGCGCGACGGAATTCTTGGTCGGAGTTGGGAAGGGGAGGAACGGGGACACCGCCGGCGCTGAGCGCCCAGCGGCTCGCCCCCGCGGCGGAGCTAGGGAGGCGCATGTCCGGCGGGCAAGGGTAGCCCGCGCGGTACAGCGCCATCGCCTGGCCCCGGCGCAGGTTGTGGCGTGGGAACCCGTTCGCTGCCGCTCCGTCGGACATTGTCGTGGAAGAAGGGGGAAGAAGGGGAGGGGGAGAGCTCGCCGGTGTGAAGAATGGGGGGCGAGGCACGCGGCGGGGGGGTTTTATAGCGCGGCGAGGAGCCGGGCATTTACTGCGCGCGCCCGTCCCCTCGCTGCCGCCCGCCACGCCATTACGCCGGCAGCCTTTGGGCGGGCGCATGCACTGGGCGGCTGCCACGCCATAAACGCCGGCAGCCTTTGACCGCGCGGCAGCCGAGAAGGCGATCACGGGCGCGGGTTTCTGTTCCCGCGTTTTCCCGGCGCGTCACTGACAGTGCTGGCCCGCACGCGCAGCCACGCAGTTTCGCCCCCCAGGCCGAACCCAGCGGGCTGGGTTTGGCCTGGGTGCCGCGGCGCTATTTAGCGCCGAAACGGCGCTATTTGGGCCTCTGGGGGGTCGAGTGGTGAAGAAGCGGCGCTTTTCGTCGCTTCCGCCGCGAAAAAAACCCCCTGGGGGGGCTCTGGGGGGGACGGCTGGAGATGCCCTAATAGTATGATCCCTTTGCTATGAATTGTGTGTACTTATTTATGCTATCCATCTATTATTCTACTTTTGTAGGTGGTTCCCATGTTGACTCCCAGTCGGGCTCACGCAAGAGCCCCAATTACCGTGAATCCAGTGATGAAGATCTTGCTGCTGCTAGACCTCCAAGGAAGACCACTATCAAGCAAAAGTCATGAGCTATGAAGAAGTCTGATCCCAAGAAGAAGGGCAAGGCTCAGAGGAAGAACTACAAGAATGATCTTACCGTTGCTGAGTATTCTTTGATTCGTCAGAAAGACTAGTATGCTCATGAGAGAGATGCTGAGATCGAGGATGACAGATTCTGGTGCATGGAGCAATCCTACATCTACTCAGACATCTATCCTAATTACAAATTCCCTATCCATCCCATGAACCCAACAAAGCTCTAACAACTTAAGGACAAGGAAGCTTCTGCTCAATGTGCTATCATTGTGGAGAGGGTTTCTCTTTATGACCTCATGGAGATTCAATTCCCATATAATGTTCCCCTTGTGCTTCAGTTCATGTCCGCCTTGGTGATTGGAAATTATATGCATCAGTGTTTGAAGTGGATGACTGGTTCAACCTTCTCTGATGTTCCGTTTCACAAGTTAGATCATGTTCTTGGGTACAAGTGGCGGGAGCATCCTCCCATTGGTCACTGTATGCATGATGAGAAGCCACATTGCAAGCAGCTTGTGATTGATATGTATCACCCGAATGGTGTTATTGGCAAGGTGGAAGGGATTCTCCCCTTCTATAGTCAGCCTGAACGCATATTCAGGTCCTTCATTGCATCGAGTGGAGGTAACAATGATGCCCTCACTAATTCTCTTTGCAACATGTGGATTCTTGCTAAGCAATTCATTGATGATCAGAATACCGAGAAGGTGTACTTTATGGATGTAATGGACTTCATCTTCAATGAGCTATACACTGCTATGGTTGGTGGAAACACCATTCCTTATTCTCCATACATCATGATGCTCATCAATAACACCTTGAAAGATCAAGATTTCAGTAGGCTTCCTATGGAGGACCACCATGACAAGAAGCTCTACATCACTAGGAAGAAACATTCAGTGGCTCCTTCTTTTGCCTGTGACAGTGGGTTCATGAGAGATGCTCACACTAATTCTACCCCTACACCTCGTTCCCCATCCATGGATACACATTTTGTGCCTCAAATCAGGAAGCTCTCCTGGTTTCAGCGCAACATCTTGTGCATAAAGGTGGACATCCACAAGGAACAGTATCAAGCTTACCGAAGAGATGTTGCCATGTCTTGCTCCCAGCAGTAGATCCTTCACCATGTGAGTGGTGCTTCAATCACTTCTCCCACGACTCGTGTTCCAGATTCCTATGATCATTGGTCCTCTAGTGATGTCACCCCTTGGGCCAAGATCGATACTGCTATCCGCCTTACATATGATTCCTGTGCTCGTGATGATGATGATGAGGATGGACATGGCGATGGCTCGACTGAGGAGTCTCCTGAGGAGTCTTACGACTAGCTCGTCATGGGACGCTAGCATCACTACTTGTCTCCTTTTTGGTGTTTTTATGCCAAAGGGGGAGAGGTAGTCTATTAGGTCTACGGTATTTGCATGGGTTCAGTCACAAGCATGTTCTTTTACCATTCCTTGAGAGCTTGTGTCCCTTTATGTTTTAGGCTCTGAACTATTTGCTATTTTGTTTGTGGAACTATGTTTATTGTTATTGTGAGACTAAGGTATCCTAAGATATATTATTGGTTAGCTGTGTTGAGGATGATCTTGTATTCATATTGTGCGTTGTTATTATCTTCACATCAGTTTTAATGCACAAGGTATGGTTTCAACTCAATCTCTCAACATAGTTGTTACCCTTTGTCTCCTTTTATATCATGTTGCTATCTTGTTGGAAATCTTTCTCCAATTAAGTGTGTATTTGCATATCAAAGGCAAACAAAATTTATGCACACATCTAGGGGAGCAATCTGCATTTCCTTTTCTAACATGATCTTGGTATGTTTTATTTGGAAATCCTAGTATTGTCATCTAATACCAAAAAGTGGGAGATTGAAAGAGCATTTCTTGATACCTAGTGTTATGTGTGTTAGTTAACAATACTAGTGATATATTTAATCAGGTGCTAAGTGATGAAGGTCATTAAATTTACCTTTTGCATAAAACACCAAAAAGTGTGAAGGTAGATCAGCTGTTGAAGATTCAGAAGGCAACCAGAAATTTCCAACCGGAAATTTATGGTCATCCGGATTATTCGGTTCTGAAGAATCTCAGTGAAAACGGCTAAGGAAAAGAATCTCAGTGAAAACGGTCAGGTGGAAATTTCCAGATGACTGGATTATCCGGTTTGAAGGGAATAACTCAAATTTTTCCTAAGTCCCAGAAACCTATTGGCAATAGACCCTACCGGATATTTGCTACCAGAAATTTCTAGAGACCGGAATTTCTGGTTTGGTCAACGACACCCGGAATATTCGGTTCAAGTTGAACCAGAAATTCCGGCTATCTCCTGCACTCCAACGACCACATTTCGTGACGGGGTATTTATACCCCTCCTTCTTCTCCAAGAGCTCTAGTTCGTCCAAGGCTTCAAGATCAAATTTTAGAGCTCACCAAAAGCTAGATTTCTCCCAATCCCTCCACCCAAACTCGTTGATCTTTGGAGGACTGAAGGAGAAGGCCGCGGTCTACAACTTCACCAAGTCAATCTTCATTTCCCCCTCATTCACTTGATAGAATATAGTCTAGGGTTTCCTTGAGGAAAACCTAGACTCCATTGTTGCTCACTTGTAATTGTAGCAAGATTGTTGGTGTTCTTGGGAATATCCAATTCGGTTGTGGGTGTGTGCCTCAAGATCATTGTAAAGGCACCGATTTCCGCCTTGAAGGGAATCAATAGTGGAAGGTGAACTAGGCCTTTATGGCGAAGTTTATCGGTGAAATAGGGTGAGGCCTTTGTGGCGTTGAGTATGCCTTTGCGGCGAAACTCACACCCCTCCAACGAGGCGTACTCCCCTAAAAGGGAGGAACTTGGGAATACATCCTTGTCTCTGCGTGTTTCCGTTATCGGTTATCTCGTTCCCCCTCCTTTACTTTGTGTTTGTATCTTGCTTAGTTTTATTCTTTTCATATAGGTAAATTCATCATAGTTGCATATCTAGAGAATTTACCTTTGTGTCAAGCCTAAATTGAAAAAAGGTTAAAATTTTAAGTAGAACCTATTCATCACCTCTAGGTGGCCATACTATCCGTCAGGGAGTCCAATCTGAATTGAGCTAGGAGGAAGGGTGTGGCCATCCTTGGCTTCCCTCAACCGACCTAGCCCCCTTTGGCAGGTCTCCCTGCCTCCCATTATATATGCTCCCACCCCCATGGGAGAAAGCACACCAATTGTTTTTTTTGTGTCTATTCTCTCACTCTCTAGCAGAATTAGAGCTTCTTCTAATTCAGGTAAAAACAGAACTTCTTCTAATTGGGATTTTTGACGTGTCCTCTCCCAATTAGAGATCTGATTCTCTCTCCTGTGTTGAGAACACACGTCTCAAGTAGATCTATGCCGAAAGATTGTTCTCTCTTTGCTAGCGTCGAGTCTTGGATGGCGGAGCGCTAGCGGGTTGATGCAAGTGGATACGTGAATACTATAAGAGGGGTGACATGTGTGATTCTTGATGAGCGAACTAGCGACATCCTTACAGATAGGATTATCTATGAGGATCTATGATTGTTCAGAATTTACTACGACTATACTGTTCTTCTGCTTCCGGTAATCGTAAGTATTAGATATACGTATGTATGGGCATGCCTTGTTATCTTCATAGCAGATCTTGGCGGTTACGTTGGACGCAAAATTTTAAATTCTGCAATGGACACGGACACAATACACAACCATATTCAATATATGTATCTATAGAATTGTTAATTATATTGTTAAAAATCTCTCGTGTTTTTCACTATTTTTCATATACTAATGAGATATTTTCTTTACAAAATTTATGGTCATCAAGCTCTGCACGACACACCATCACAAGAACATGTAATTTTATAGTATATAGGTTGTGTAACATGCTAAACTCTTAGGAAATATTGCAGAAAAATAAAGGGTGACAACATTTTGAAGAGGGGCAAATTGAAGCTTTTTCAGTATCTCATGTTTGGGCTCCAACGCTGGTGTGGTTAACGAACATACTTTGCTCATGATCAACATAGGATATTTTTTGTTGGGTTTGAGAATAGCTTTCTGGATTCCTTTGCCTATGTGCGCGGGTGCTATAGTGATACTTATAGCTCAATTGTTTTGAAGTTTATTGGTGTCGATTTAAACCTTCGTTATATAGAGGTTGCTACTTTTGTTTCCTTTTTCTTTTCTTTAGTCGTTTGTAAACATGGTGGTTTATTTCTATGAAGTCGACGAGGGAGCTTGCTTGGCAAAAAAAAAAAGGATTTCGTACCCAACTTGACATAGAAGAAAGAGATGAAGGTACATGGGCATCGTTTTGTCTTATAGAACCTTATGCTCCCATTATGAAAAATATATTTTAAAATATTAAAAATGGATGTTCATATGAACTAGGGATGACAATGCAGACATGTTCCAACAAACCCGTGGGGAATTCATTTGTTAGTGGATGGGTTTGGGAAAATTTGATCCCTTCCATCCAATCGAGGATGGGATTAGAAGTCTCCCCATCCCCATTTCCCGATATACCCTATTTTATGCTTGTACGTATATAAATTGTATACTGTTATATGCAATATGTTATAATATCATGTCTAATGTGGCATGTGTTAATAATAGTGAGCATACAACTAACTTAGTATCATTTCACCACATTTTTTTCATATAATTTACGTATTTTAACGTGGAAACATCATTAAATTATGACAACACTATTTTAATTCAACATTTTAACGAAGAACCGGAAAAAAAATAGAAGGACGAAAAAAAAATCTTCCTGGTTATTAAACTGGGATAGAGATAGCAAGTTATTAAACTAGGATGGATATGATGGAGATAGGAAGTCACTCACTGACAGGAGGGAGCATGCACATTGTCATCCCTAATCTAATAATTCTATATGCGCATATGCTTTACATAAAATGATCTTTTATGTCATGTATAAAAATGATATATTTTTGTGCTCCAAAATGACTTTTTTTAAAGACATTTCTGTCTTTTACAATGACACAAAATATATTGTTTATAATATTTTGTGTATGTACATATAATGACTCGATGTACAGCCAGGATTTTTTCCGAGTTTTCTTTTATATTTGAAAATTCCTTTTTGATAGTGGGAGCATATGATTATGCGGGCCAAAGTGGATTTCGGGAGAGATTCAGAATAACCAAAGCATCAAACCCTTTAAGATACATATTGGTTGTGTTGTGTCAACGAAAACGGACAGTGCTAAGTGTCTTGTTCATCAAACTAGTTACCCTAATTTTTTTTTTTGAGATAACCCTAATTAATTGATACACTCGACTAATCAAATTCCAACCAGATTCCCCTTCTACTCATGGGCCCACGAGCAACACGGTTCCGACATTTGGCCCATCGAAAAGCACACCACCAAGAGCGACCACCCGCCGCCATCACTCCCGGCTCGCCGCTTCACTCGCTTCAACCTCAGACGAAACCCTATCTAGCGCCCGCGCTCACCTCACCTCCCGCCGGCGCCGGCCATGGCCAGCCGGTACTCCAGCGCCGACTCGCACAAGCTGGACCGAAGCACGGAGCAGCTCCTATCGCTCATCCACGGCCACCTCCCGGACCCTCCCGCCTCCACCACAGCCCGCCTTCGCGCCCTCCGCGCCGCCCCGGCCGACGGCGTCGACCGTATCAGCCGCCTTCCCGAATCGCTCCTCCGCAACATCGTCTCTCGCCTCCCCGTCAAGGATGCCGCCCGCACCGCCGTGCTCGCCGCGCGCTGGCGCGGGGTCTGGCGCTCCACGCCGCTCGTCCTCGTCGACGCCCACCTGCTCCCCAATCGCGCACCCGCCAACTCCTCGACGGACGACGTCACCGCCGCCGTGTCTCGCCTCCTCGCCGCGCACCCGGGGCCCTTCCGCTGCGTCCACCTCACCCGCGGCCGCATGGCCGCGCACCCGGCCCACCTCAGGTTATGGCTCCGTCTCCTCGCCGCCAAGGGCGTCCAGGAGCTCGTCCTCGTCAACCGCCCCTCGCCGCGCGACGTGCCCCTACCCAGCACACTCTTCACCATCTCCACCCTCACCCGCCTCTACATCGGCGTCTGGAAGTTCCCGGACGCGGCCGGCCTCCGCGACGCCTCCTTTCCCCACCTCCGGGAGCTCGGCATCTGCAGCGTGGCCGTCGAGGACGGTGACATCGACGCCGTCGTCGCCAGGAGCCCCGCCCTGGAGATCCTCAACATCCAGGGCACCATGAATGGTGTGCACCTCCGCCTCGTCAGCCACAGCCTCCGGTGCGTGCAAATCTGCGCTTTCGTCCTGGAGAGCGTCGAGGTGGTGAACGCCCCGCTTCTCGAGCGTCTCATCCTGTCGGGATGCCTCAGCCCTGCCGGTGGACCCTGCACCAGAGTCAAGATTGGCAATGTCCCCAAGCTGAGCTTGTTCGGATACCTGGAGCCAGGAAAGTACACACTCGAGATCCAAGACACTGTCATCATGGTACTCATCCAGTCCAGCCTTCGAATAATCTTTACATTTTGTTCAACTTGCAAACACATTTGGTTAGTTCAATGTGCAATTTCTGTTCCTGAGTTCAATTGGGTGTATTCCAGGCTGGGATTACGACAAGTCCGAGCATGATGCTCACAACCGTGAAGACCCTTGGCCTGAGGGTGCGCTTCGGCATCCACAACGACATCAAGATCGTGCCCGCCTTGCTCAAATGCTTTCCCAATGTTGAGGCTCTCCACATCAAGGTATACTAGCATTGCATTCTCATTGTGCTGCATGATCCATTACCTGCTGAAAAATTTATTTCCACTAATTTTAAACAATGGACAGTCTGAAAAATGTGACTATAACACTGCCAAGCTCAACCTGAAATTTTGGGAAGAGCTTGGTCCCATTGTAAGTGTGCGGCTGCGCATCAAGGTGATGACTTTCTGTGAATACCGAGCGGAGCAGGATGAGCTCGCCTTCCTCCACTACTTCTTCGAGAACGCGCTGGCCCTCAAGTATGCACTGGTTCAGATGGCCAATCCAAGGTTCACTTCACGGTCCCTAGATGAGATGAGCTCGTCCGTCTACAATATGAATGATAAGAAATGGGTCCGTGATTTCCTTTTTGTTCTCGGTGGAACTCATGGTCCGGAAGGAGGTGAGCCCTGGGAATTTAAAAAAGGAGCAAACTTTTGCAACGACGACCCTATGGCACCAGTTAAATTCGTCCTAAAGGGTTAGTGTCGTTTCACATTATCTACATACAATGCATTGTTTTAGATTGTCAGTATGAGTGATCTGTACATTGGAAATATCTCTAGGTTTTTAATAGAGTAATACTAGCATGACTAGCTTGCATATATTGCTGAAAGTACTTTATTCGTTCTGTTGTACAAATATATGGTCTTCTAGCACCATATTTTTTGCCTGCAGATTGCATCATGTAAATCCTGTTTGCTCATACAACATTAATCATCACTGTAGTATCTCATTGCACTGTTATTCCAGTATGGAATTGGAATGTGAGTCTTTACGTACAGCTATTTCGCGAGCTAGTTCGATTACTTTAGGCATGCATTTCAGCCACGTTTTATCTTACAACCGTGTATCCACTAGACATCATTAGCCAATTAATTGTTCGTTCAACACCTACCCTTGACTTCTTTCAGGACTTAGAGATTGTGTGTTCCTCGGTTAATTATTTTGCACACAGCTATGCAGCATGTTATTTTATTAATATCAGTTTGGTCGCTCTATTTTCTTTGTGTCGTGCTATTGTACAATATGTGACCATCTAGCAGCATATTTGTTGTCTGCAGATTGCATCATGTAATCCTGACTACTTATACAGCATTAATCTTGGCGCCCTACCTCACATTTCAGACCACAATGATGCCACTTAGCCAATACACTAGCCAAACTATTTACATTGTTTAATTAGCCACTCAAACGGGCTACCAATAAACAGCCACGCAAAATCCACACATTTCCAAGACCTCTAGTGTGCAGTGAAAAACAACCTGGCTCAGTTCCTTCAGTTCTGCTACTATGTTGCTATATCACTTGTCGACTTTGAAAGAATGAGTACTCGTATATTGATGAACAGCATATGCGATCTCGGGTCTAGTGAGGGTGAGATATTGCAAGGCACCTGTGAGACTACGGTATATAGTGGGGTTATCTAGAAGATCACCGTCATTAATGGAAAGTTTGGAGCCAGGGTCGATAGGAGTATTGACTGGATTACAGTCATTCATGCCAGCCCGCTGGATTATGTCTAGAGCGTATTGCTTCTGAGAAAGGTGAAGACCAGTGGAAGATCGTGTGACAGAGATACCGAGGAAATGACTTAAGGAGCCTAGATCGGTCATGGAGAATTCAGTACTAAGAGTTGTTATAATGGATTGAAGGAAGATAGGGGAGGAGGCAGTGAGGACGATATCGTCTACGTAGAGAAGGAGGTATGCGATATGGTCATTGGAGCGCATAATGAAGAGTGAGGTGTCAGATTTTGAAGCTACAAAACCCATGGAAGTGGCGAAGGAGGCAAATCGAGTGAACCAAGCCCGCGGGGCTTGTTTCAAGCCATATAGGGATTTACGGAGGAGACAGACAAGGGAGGGGTTTGATGAATTTTCGAAGCCTGAAGGTTGCTGACAATAAACGGTTTCAGAGAGTGTACCGTGAAGAAAAGCGTTTTTAACGTCGAGTTGATGGATTGGCCAGTTGGAGGAGATGGCAAGAGAGAGGACGAGGCGAATTGTGCTTGGTTTTACGACAGGACTAAAGGTTTCGTCGTAGTCTATGCCATGTTCTTGAGAGAAACCACGGACTACCCATCGGGCTTTGTAGCGAGAGAGGGTACCATCGGAGTGATATTTGTGGCGAAAGACCCATTTGCCGCTTACAACGTTTGCACCGTAGGGTTTGGGGACGAGGGACCAGGTGTCGTTTTCGAGTAGAGCATCGTATTCGGCACGCATCGCAGCAGCCCAGTGGGGATCAGCCAGAGCTTGGCGGTAGGTGCGAGGGATGGGAGAGATGGGAGTGATAACAGAGAGATCGAGAATGCGACGGGGTTTTGTGATTCCAGATTGTAGACGTGTGCGGATAGTTGTAGGGGGTGGGGGTTGTGTACGTGTAGGAGGAGAGGGAGGACGTGGTGGTGTAGATGGTGGATCGGCAGAAGGAGGCGATCGGGTTGTGTTGGAAGTGGCGGCAGGAGTTTGGGTGGCGGCAGCGTTTGGCGTGGCGGCAGGCTGCCGCGGAGCAGAATTGGGCGAAAAACGTGCCGCGGCAGAGGTGGAAGGCTGAGGGGAGGTGATCGTGGCAGAAGATGGGACGGGATCGGATTGGGCTGCGAGAGGGGAAACGATTGGGACCGTAGGGGTGTTGGGTGCAGGTAGGTTGTGAGAGAAATCATAGAGATGATTGGAGGGGTGGGATTCTGTTGAGAACGGAAAAATCTGTTCGTCAAAGGTGACGTGCCGTGACGTGTAGATGCGCCGTGTAGGGATGTGATAGCATCGGTAGCCCTTGTGTTCCGTGGCGTAACCAACGAATACACACGGAAGAGATCGAGGAGATAGTTTGTTTGGGATCGTGGCAGAAAGATTAGGGTAACAGAGACAGCCGTAGACGCGTAAATGATCATAGGTGGGTGGTTTGGAGAGGAGAATTTCGTGAGGGGTTTTGAGAGTGAGGGCTTTGGTTGGACGAATATTCAGGAGATGGGTAGCGGTGCTAAGTCCTTCTGCCCAAAAGGAAGGTGGCATGGATGCTTGGAGAAGGATTGTGCGAAGGATGTCGTTGAGAGTACGGATTCCACGCTCGGCCTTTCCATTTTGAGGTGAGGTATAGGGGCAGGAGAAACGTAGTTTTGTGCCGTGAGGAGCAAGGAAGAGGCGATTGGCGTGGTTATCGAACTCGGTTCCGTTGTCACACTGGATGGTGCCAATGACACGCTCAAAATGGGTACGGGCGTATGCGTGAAAGTGTTGAAGAGTGTCGTGTACATCAGATTTGGAACGGAGGGGGAAAGTCCACATAAAATGAGTAAAATCATCAATGATGAGCAAGTAATATTTCATGTTGGAATTGCTATAAATGGGTGATGTCCAGAGATCACAATGAATCAATTGAAATGCAGCGGAAGTGGTACTATGTGAATTGGAAAACGGTAAACGAATGTGTTTCCCCATCTGACAAGCATGACAGAGATGATCTAAGTTATTACATGGAAAAGATTTATTGAAACTAGAGGTGACGCCGGGATGGCCGAGTCGTCGATGCCATAGATCCTTGGTGGTGACAGCGGGATGAGCTTGGTGATGAGCGGATGAAGCGTAGATGGGGTAGAGATCCCCTGAGCTATCACATCGGAGAAGAACTTGGCGGGTTCGAAGGTCCTTCACAGAAACACCGTAAGGGTCAAATTCCATGGAAACGGAATTGTCAGTGGTGAAGCGACGAACAGAAAGTAGATCAGCAACAATATTTGGGGTGACAAGGATATTATTGAGTGCTAAAGATTTATCAGGTAAAGGAAGAGAGGAGTGGCCGATGTGTGTGATAGGGATGGTCGAGCCATTACCAACAATAACTGGAGCAAGGTGATTGACAGGTTGCGGGTGAGAAATTATACCTGCCGTGCCGGTCATGTGGGCGGAGGCGCCGGAGTCAGCCACCCAGCGGTGGCCAGTGTGCTGGAGTTCTTGCAGAGCGGACATGAGCGCCGTCTGGTCGAAGGAGTTAGGCGGCGGTGGCGCGGGTGGATGCACGAAGGAGGGCATCGGTGGCGGCGGTGGTGGCATCTGTTGCATCACGGACGGCGGAGCGGCGTACATGTTGACCGGCGTGTAGACGGTGTGAGCCTGCGGGGCGGGGAAGCGCGGTGCAGGGCCGAGGAGGCTGCCGCCGGGGCGCGGCGGCGCGGTGAATGGCATCTGCCACGCCTGCACCATGCCGGTCCACGACGCGGGCGCGCTGGAGTTGGAGACGTAGCCGCCGTGGTTGCTGTTGCGCTTCCTCTTGGTCTGGCCCTGATTGGGAGAGGGGGAGCTCGGAGCGCCGTAGTTGCCTTGGCCGCCGTGGGAGCCCTGGCCGCCGCGTGGGCCGCCGTAGCCGCCGGGCGCGCCCGAGCCGCCCTGGCCGCCGGATGGCGCGGGCGAGCGGTTGGCGAAGAGGGCCGAGTTGGAGAGAGAGTGGCCGGCCGAGTGATCCTGCATCTCATCCATGGATAGCATGTTGACGGCGGCGGCGAACGTAAGCGTGGCGGCCTCCGATTGGATGATCTTGGCCGTCATCTGATGACGACCGTGCAGGTTGCGGACGAGCTGCAGGAGAAGTGCATGGTTGGCAAGAGGATACCCGAGGTCGCGAAGGGCGTCGGAGATAGCCTTCAGGCGCGCGCAGTAGACGTTGACGGGAAGATCGCCTTGACGCTCACGGTGGAACGCCTCGGTGAGGTTCATGGCGCGAGCCATGGCGTTGCTGCGGAAGCAGTTCTCGATGGCGGTCCAGATGGCGCGGGCCGAGGCGGTCGGGGAAGACACCATGGCGCGAAGCTCCGGCGTGATCACGGCATATAGCCACGATTTAACCGCCAGATCCGCGTGCGCCCAGGCCGCGTCGACGTTGTGCGCGTCGGCGTTGAGGGCGATGTGATCGCTCATGCCGAAGATGGCGAGTTGCAGCTCCACGCGTTCTCGCCACGCGCCGTATGAGCCGCGCTGAACGTCGAGCACCTCGTCGACGAGGCTCTTGAAGGGCACATTGCCGAGGGAGAAGGGGTTGGGATAGGCAGGAGCAGTGGGGGCGAGAGGGGAGGTGGTAGCCGGCGCAGAGACGGTGGTGGTGAGAGGGGCAGTGAGGGCTGGGGAGGAGGAGGAGGTAACGGATGGAGCCGTCATGTTGGATTGGAGGATCTAGTCTGATACCATGAAAGAATGAGTACTCGTATATTGATATCAATCGATGATTACACAGAGGAGATTACAGCTGCTTATATAGCAGGTTGGAGTCGGTGATAGCTATGTGATCCTAGCTATTCGGGAGGAGAGAAACGCTCATGCATGCGCTGCATGGATAGGAACAGAAGACGTAGTCTATGCCTTATCTATCTAGTCTAACAGACTTCACTCATCCTAATCAAGCTGTCTTTCTGTTATGCCTTGGTGCGATATTACAGATGCAGGCCCGGAGACTCACCAACCGTCGCAGCCGAAGCCTAAATGTGCAAAAGGTGGCGAGTGGAACAAGCTGGTTTAGGTTAAGCTGTAATCGTGGAGTGTGCACTACGGGCGTGCTAACCTGGAGAACTGTCCTGGTCTGGTTGCTTGTAGTGATCGAGTTCTGCAATGGTGCCAAGTTGCTGCTACTCTGTTTTACATGAGCCTGTGTAGCGTGTGCCGTGTTTTATGTTGTGTTTTGTGTCCAGTAACAGCGGAAGATAGAGTTGGGAACTTAATTTAGGCAGAACTAAGGAATACTTTGGCCAAGAAATGTGCTACCTTTCACTGTGATGAGCTACCTTTCACTGTGATCCTATCTTGCAAATGTGATTTCCTGTCCACTATGGCTGGACTGCAGAAATATGCTTTCATTTTCTGCCAACGCATCTGTATATTAAACCTTGTGTTTAACCTAAACCAGCCCGCACTCCCCCTAAATCAGATAACATCTCCACACCTCTTGCAAATAGAACCTTGTATTCCACTATAATCAACGTGCAGTACCCATTTGCAAACGCATTCTGCTCCAAAACGCATATCACCAAGAGCACTTTGTTCTCAATTGACAAAGCATGTCCCAATCTATCTTCTGCCTTCTTGTAATATGCTACGTCATTGACGTACTAAAAAAAAAAATACTAGGTTGAGAGGTAAGAAACCTCTTAGGGCTCCTTTGATTCAAAGAAATTTGATACCTATAGCATTTTTTTTATGTTTGTCGTTTGAGTTGTTGGATTGGATTTTATATAGTTTTTTTTACGAAATCATTTGTACTACATTTTTTTTTATAGAAAATCTAGCATTCACTACCATTCCTTTAAACACTTTCTAGTTCAAATTCCTATGTTTTGCTAATCATATATTCCATCCATTTTTAGCAAACTAGTTTTAACTTGCTAAAAAGTTTTACATTTTGAAACAAAGGTAGTACTCCCTCCGTTCCTAAATATAAGATGTTGTAGCTATTGCTCATGTTGTCTGGATACATACTAATATGAGTGAACATATACACTAAAATTTGTCTAGATACATGTAGACATGTGTGAATGTGGAAAAAGGCTAAAACATCTTACATTTAGGAACGGAGGGAGTAGTATTCAAGTGGGAATACCCGGTGAAAAAAGTGAACATCTCACTCAAATTCTGTGTTTTTTGCTGTTTTTATACCCCCAAATTCTTGTGAATCAAAGAGGCCCTTTATTGGGGCTAGGGTACCTGAATGGAACCTTGTCTCGCTATCCCGTATTGCTAGGAGAGCTCCAACACAAAAGTCCATTTCAATTCGCACTTCAAGAAAATAAAGAGTAATATAAAAGGACAAATGGTCGTGAATATCAGTTTAATTTACTCCCTCCGATCCATATTAATAGGTGTTAAAGTGGATGTATTTAGACATGTTTTATTGCTAGATACATCCACTTCACCACCTATTAATATGGAACGGAGGGAGTACCAATTTTCTCTTTTTTAATCTCGATGATGCGTAGATGAAGTTTTGTTTTAAATTTAGTGGTATGATAGACGTATTTTTTTTTCAATTTATTTACGGAGAGGTGATAGATAAGGTAGGACAAGCTTCTTCCACGGGCAGACCGAGGCGAGAGAAGATCCTCTGTGAACGCGAACGAACGGTGCGCGCCGCTCCTGTGACGTGTACCCCTGAACCCGGACCGTCCATCCGCCCACCAAGAGAAGATCCTCGAGTCTCTGCAGGTAGCCAGGCCCCACACTCAGAGACAGACAGACCTCTCCCCTCCCTCTCGTCTCCCATGGCGGAAGCCGACGCGCAGACCCAGGGCCGAGCCCACTCCTCGCCGGCCGCCCCGCCTGCGGCGGAGGCGTCGGGCGAGCCGATCCGGTCGCCCCAGGTCAGCAGCCTTCTCCCTTTCCCTTCGATTCGTCTACTTTCCGTCCGTGGCCAACGCGTAGAGCCGTAGCGTAGCGTAGCGGGAGACCCCATCTCGCTCCCCGGCGGTCAGATTCAGGGCACTTTAGTGTTCTGGAGGCTGAATTAGAGAGTTTGAGGTAGTCATTTTGCCGGTTCCTTGGGGGAAGGCGGCGCCTTGGGGAAATCTCCGCCCCTTTTTGGCCGTCCTCATTGGCGACACGATCAAGGTTTCGTTTCAGGCTCGCAGCTGATGCACGATTTAAGCTCCTTTTGGTCTCGTTCGCGTTCGATTTGACCAGCGTATGGTTGTTTTACTGGGCATCCATACCTCTTGATCCATATACTACTGAGGACTCGAGGTTCCAGCGAACACTTTTGTTTGTTTCAGTGAATTGGCTGAATCAGCTGTACTGAGTGTTTTGACATGCATTCTTCCACGTTGCCTTCTGTTTTAATTTTGAAATATCATGTTCCCTACTGTATTCTTCCTGCCTTGTGATGATATTGACATTGTAGCCCTGTGTTATAATGCAGGTGGTTGCTCCAAGTGCTGCTTCTCCGATGTTTCCGCTCATGTACCCGATGCTCGTGCCAGGGATGTACTCCCAGCAGGGTCTGGATGATCAGGCTCAGGGTCCAGGGATATATGCCATACAGGAGAACCAGTTCATGGGGGGCATGGGAGGCTATGCTCCAAAGACATTCATACCGCTCACTTACAATATACCAACGTGAGTTTTTTTTTGCTCCTGAGGGTAATAATTTCTATGAAAAGTCATATGTGATTATATAGCTTCACAAGCGTCATGCTGTTGAAAAAATTGAACATTTTAGGCTGGGAATGTGCAATTAGTGTGACAAAGAGTTTGCAAGATCTATCTTAAGATCCACATGCTTATTCTGTTGACTTTATAGATCTTTTGAGAACAAAAGCAGACCTCTGTCAAGCTTTTCCGTTGATCTCCAGATCTCCATTGATGTTTCGGTTCTGTTATTGAGTCAATTGTGAGCTGAGAGATCAATGGAAAGAGTTGATCAACCTTTGAATTTTGATGGTGATATTTTTTTCATGAAGTCATTATGCATTCTTCTGTTTTATTCAAGCTTTGGTTTGTGCACAACACTGGCAATTTGGCATGTACAAAATATCTTGCAGTTGGCACAAAGAATCAGAAGCAAGGTGCAAGCTTTAGTGGTCTCTCTTATTTTATCTAGAGGCATTAAGACAAGGTTTTATTCAGCGATAGGACATTCTTCACTGCATGATACACCTAAAAAGGCATGAACCATGATAACCTCACTCGGAAAATAGCAGGCATCTTATGCCTTAATTACATTCGTGCTTTCAATAACTGAGTAATTTTCTTGAGAACAATACGCTCAAGTAAATTTGCTCAAACCTTGCTTATGTATTGTTTTTTATGCTGTAAGTCAAAGCGAATCTACATAAAACATTTGGACACGGTTTGCATACGTGAGAAGTTCATGAAGAAGTACTCTTCATGGACAAATTGTCAAAGCCTGTGCAGTTCTCTACTATGTTAAATTGCCTTCTTATGCCAATCCAGGAATATAGGTGACTAGTTTAGAGCATTATAGTTGTACTCTGTTTACTTATTTCTTCCATCCTTATGTGTTGAAGTGAAAGCGTCGGTGCATTGGCTGGTGAAGAGCAAGGACACGATGCTAGGCAGCAAAATGGCCCTCAAAGACAAGTTGTTGTGAGGAGGTTTCACTTTGCTTTTCAGCTTGACCTGGCCCTGATCATCAAGTTAGCAGCAGTGGTCTTCTTGTTCAGCCAGGAAGGATCAAAACAAAGGCTGTTTCTTCTCATAATGTTTGCGTCCTTGATTTACCTGTGAGTTCTTGGCTTGCTTCAATTTTTTTTTTCGAGTGTTATATTTCTGCAGCCTGTTCTTCAGTTATTGTATAGCCTCTCTTACATTGATAGATAACCATGGGTTTTTCTCTGATCCAGATATCAAACTGGAGCAATTACTCCTTTCTTAAGATGGCTCCAGCGAGCGGGAGGCGTGGCCGCTCGTCCACCGCAGGCTCCTGCTAACCGTGCTCCTCTGGCTGCCCAGAATGATGGCAATGATCAACCACCTGGTAGCTATCCTTTACTACACTCCATAATCTGCCGCTAGCCCGCTATGCACTTTTTGTGTTGTTTTTGAGATATCAATTTCACTCCTCTTGAATCCCTAAACACAATCAAAATATTAGTATTATCCTTTTCACCACTATCACTTCAGTGGAGTTCAAAGCTTGGTTCTTTATGGTTTACTAGGCAGAAAGTTTCCTAGCACTTGCATGCGCTAAAGTTGTATAAATATCACAAAGTTGCCCTCGATAGCACCAATAAAATAGGACGGATGTGGAACTCTCGTCATGCTGGCACCTTGGCTCATGAAATCATATTTTCTTCTGCAATATGCCAGTTATGTTCTGTTTGTCTAGCATTTAGACAGTATCAGTAATTACTAACATCTTTATTTTAATAAGGGGCACAAAAAAATCAAATTTTCTCATTTAGCAGGCAGTACTGATGTAACTAAATTCCTTTTACCAATTCACTTTCTGCTCCTTAGGGGGAAACGTTGCAGACCCAGCAAACCCTGACCAGGCTGTTGAGAACCAGGAACCAGGAGCAGCAGCGGGCGACGAGAACCAGCAAGGCGCAGAGGGCGAAGGAAACCGGCGCAGCTGGCTCGGCGGCATCTTGAAGGAGGTCCAGCTGGTCGTTGTCGGGTTCGTCGCGTCGCTTCTTCCCGGTTTTCAGCACAATGACTAGGCTGCTGCACCTTGTCGCGGCGGGAATCGGCAACTGGCACCGTAACTGTTTGTTGTGACATAGGGGGGAGAAACATACAGATGATATATACAGTAGTGGGTTGAACAAATAATACTTGTGTAACATCTGTTTGTGTTATAAAAATTGACTGTACCCAATGTTATTGTCAATTTTTTGTTTTCAAGTGCTCCTTTGGTGCAATTTCTTCAAAAAAAAAATCTTAGAAACATTCTACTCCCTCCATCTCAAATTAACTGTCACAAAGTTGGACAAAAGTCGATGTATTTAATACTAAATTATGTCTAGGTACATTCATTTTTGTCCGTCTTTGTGACACTTAATTTGAGACGGAGGGAGTACTAGTATGTTGGGGAGGTGATGTTTTACAGACGTGAACAATATGAAGTTCGGAATCAAAGTCATTTCAGAGGCATGAAGAAAACAAAAACCAAATTCGGCAATACATAGTGACAAACATGCATGTTTCTTTTTTCTCACATCTGAATGGACATGATATGAGTTTGTTTCATATGTACTTATATACTCCAACACTTTCTTTTATTGAGAATCATTGAAAAGTTTCCACTGGATATACTTTCTTAGTATTGGAACTTGACGCTTGCTTGAACTTTCAAAAGTTTCGAAGCCTTGGTACCCAAGAAAAAGGTAGACTCCATGGAAGCTGTGGATGTTTCGATTTGGGCTGCTGTATGGAATTTAAAGGTCCCAAAGAAAATCCAAATTTTTATGTGGAGGCTGATCAGAGGCATTATTCCCCTCAAATCTATTCTGTTTCAAAGACATATTTCGGATTCTAGTGCTTGCCCAGTATGTAATGGTGCGGATGATAGTGTTAATCATTTTGTGGCTTTCTGTCCTATGGCCAGGGGCTTATGGGAACGGTTGGGCATTGAAGACTTCATAGTTGGACTGACAGGTAACTTGGTGTCGGGGCCTATGGTACTACAGAAGCTTTTGCTTAACTCGACCAAAACCTTGGCGGTTCTTCCCTCAGTTGGAATCCAGGAGACTGTGGCAGTGGGGCTTTGGTATTTATGGTGGATTAGGCGTCAGATCGGCCACGGGGAGAAGCATCCCCCTCCAAGTAGGTGGCCAATGTCCATACTTGCCATCACTCGGAATGCTTCTAAAGTGATGTCTAACAAGGAGGCTAGTCCATCTTGGAAGAAACCGATGGGGGGAGCTTCTAAAGTAAATGTCGATGCTTCCCTTCATATTCAATCTGGTAATGGAGCCCTCGGAGTTGTTCTGAGGGACAAACACGGGGGGTTTATTGCCGCTGCAGGTAAATTCATTGATAAGGCTGGAGATATAACTACTATGGAAGCCATGGCTATGTTAGAGGGGTTAAAACTTGCTGATTCTATGGGATTACATGATATTGAGGCAGAGACGGACTCCATGGACGTCTTCCATGCGTGCACTGATCAAGAAAGTTGGTGTGACTCGGCGGCGGCTATTTTTGCTCATTGCATGGATGAGAAGGCAAAATTTAATTCTCTGAGATTTTCTCATTGTAGTAGAGAGGCAAATACTGTGGCTCATGAGATAGCTGCCTTTTGCTTTCGTAATCTCTCGAATTTTCTTTGGGTAGATGATCCACCAGACTTTGTGCTGGACAGGCTACTAGATGATGTAAACATTCTATAAGTGTGTGGGCAGCAAGTTTTTTACGCACTCTTTTCCTTCCAGGGTACCTGAGGGGGCTGGAAGGTTTTTAATGAGGCGGCTTGCTTGCTTAATAGAGTTGGTTTTAAATTTCAAAAAAAAAAAAGGATGAAAAACCACAGGAAAAAAAACGGGAAAACCGCGGTCCAACACAAGGTATGTGATGTCCACCGCGGCATTGGGCTTGGCCGCTGGATTGATTGACCACGGTTTTTTACACCTGCGCGTCCACCTCAAAACCCACTCCACCGGCAGCACGGGAACCCATCATCGTCTCTTCCCCCTCTCCAGTCTCCGCCCTACCCACCAGGCCACGCCACATCACTCCGCCCAGAACCTTCTAGAACCCTACCGCCCCATGGCGGCCACGCTCCTCTCGCGCGCCGCCGCCGCCACCTTCGCCCTGCGCGGCGCGCGCCTCGTCCCCAAGGAAACCCCCCTTCCCTTCCTCCTACTACTACTCCTCATCACCGCTGCCGGCACGCCCCCCGCGGTCGTAATTCCCGCCGCCGCACCCCCCGCCTCGATACCCCCGGTCTGACTTCGTTTTTCCGTTCGATTTTCGCGTGTGCAGGTCAGGGTCGGATGGGCGGCGCGTGCGGCGGCGGAGGGTGCGGGGTTCGGGTGCGGGGCGTCGCCGTCGCCGATGATGGGCGCCTTCGGGATCGCGGCGCGCTGGAACGCCACGTCGTCGGCCGTGTCGGAGGCCGCCGCCACCTCGGGCGTCCACGCCACGGTGCCGCGGAACGAGCCCGTCGTGTCCGCCGAGTGGCTCCACGCCAACCTCAGGGACCCCGATGTCAAGGTACCACTCAGCACAGGGATACCACCGAGTACTGACTGCTGAGTGTTTGTTTGGTCGACGTTGTGTTGCTGTAGCGGAATTTTGGTCACCGTTGCTTGTAGTAGGGATAAATCTGGTTGCTAAGCTAGTGATGTTAGCTCCTCGCAAAACATAAAGAAAAAAATAGCGATGTGAACTGGTATTCTAGGCGTGTGAGAGCTAATGAGGATTATTTCAGTTTAGGTTATCTAAATTATTCATCAAACGAAAAAAAAAACCCAGTTCAAGTGAATATACACAGGTAAAAAAAGTCAGAGATCCTCTTTCCCTATTTTTGGTCTGCGCAGTTTAGACCGCATTCTTACATTATGGTTTATATATAAACCTGCTTCTGAAAAGATAATTAGTGTTAATTGAAAAGAAAAACTAATCATGGAGGCTTTTCTTTCTCATTGGACATTGCTGGCATAGTCTCAGGAAGTCGGCATCATGAATAATAAAACAGATATACTCACTACAAGCAGGATTAACATATAAACTATACTACTAATAGGATATTCCTCTTGCTCTTAAAAATGTCCATTGGCATGCATTGTATCTTATGCTCTTATTATTGTCTGTCAAGGTACTTGATGCCTCTTGGTATATGCCTGCGGAGCAAAGGAATCCACTTCAGGAGTACCAGGTAACGATTAAGAAACCACACGTGTTATTCATCTTCTTTTATCTGGAAAATTGTAAAGCTCGCTGTTATGTCATTTCAGTTGTTCATGAATCATAGTCCTAATCTTTTACTTACATCTTGCTCCTAGGTGGCTCATATCCCTGGTGCCTTATTCTTTGATGTTGATGGGATATCTGACAGAGCATCTAGTGTAAGTTCTGCTTAGTCGTATGGAACTTTGTTAGTTCGCTACATGCTTACATCACTCTGCAATTCCGCATTCTGATATCCTTGCTTTTCTGGGTAGTCGATATATTCTGTGATTTATGCACTTCAGTAGTAGACATGGACACTAATTAAAGAAATAATGTAGTCTACTTGGTCCATTTTATAAAGACATTGTAACACCCCCAGTTCCATTAATAGTTAAACCAAAACATCTTGCCCTATACATCAATCCATCTGGGGAGATAACATTTATAGGTGTTTGCACCTTAAGTGCTATTCTTTCACAGATCAGCAGCAATAACAATAGCCAACTGCAGACAATGAAAGCTCAAAACAGGCAAAATAAAACAGCAACCGCCATGTAATACACAATGAATACACTCAGTTATCCTTTGTCTGTTTGTGCTGTTGTCTGGCGATTCTTGCTTTCGTGATGTCTTTTGTAAGAATGCTCATGAACTTTGTAAAAATGGTGTAAAATACTCCCTCCGTATCAAAATGTAAGATGTTTTAGCATTTTCTAAACAAAACGAACCTAGACATGTTTTTAGTGTAAGATGCATATGAATCTATACACTAAAACATGTCTAGATACGTTTTGTCTAGAAAATGCTAAAACATCAGCATTGTACTAGTTGGTTTGGTGGTAAAAATTTTCTGTTTCTGTTCTTATTCCCTGTGTTGATCTTCACTTGCTATTTTCAACAGTCATATGAACTTAATGTATTCTTTTTTGTGTCAGTTGCCACACATGCTGCCATCTGAAAAAGCATTTTCTGCTGCCGTATCTTCCCTCGGCATCTACAACAAAGATGGAATAGTAGTTTACGATGGAAAGGGGCTATTTAGCGCTGCACGTGTTTGGTGGTAAGTTTCTTTATTTTTTCCCCTTCCATGGAACTAAGTAAAACAAGCTAGAGCAGAAGTCTGTTCTTAGATGATTAGGGGTTTATTACCAGAACATTTGCAATCTGGTTCGTTTGTACTGGCTTTGATACTAACTACATGTCCCTGATGCTTGTTTCCTTTCCTTGATACCAGGATGTTTCGTGCTTATGGACATGATAAAGTTTGGGTTTTGGATGGAGGTTTGCCCCAGTGGCGTGCTTCTGGGTATGACGTGGAATCAAGTGCCTCCAGCGATGCTATCTTAAAAGCTAGTGCTGCTAGCGAAGCAATCGAGAAGGTTTACCAGGGCCAGTCGGTAATTGTCTTAATTTTCTCTTGTTTGATTTACTGATTCTTCATTAGAGCTCAGTGAGCCTTACAAACACTACCGACATATCAATCTCTCAATTGTATTTTATACCTAAATTATCATCAGTTGTATTGGGCATGTACTGCAACATTAGTAACGGAAGAAATTATATCATCATTTCTGTTCTGTGTAGGTTGGTCCCTCCACATTTGAAGCTAAGTTGCAGCCTCATCTTCTATGGAATCTTGATCAGGTTAGAGGTGTTCAGCAAAGCAAAATTGTTTATGAACTCCCCCACCATTCACTAATTGCATTCTGCATGTTGGATATAACCGATATACACAATTTACTCAGGTTAAAGAAAACATCGATACTCAGACACACCAGCTTGTAGATGCTCGAGGGAAGCCTAGGTACTGCAAATCTCTTATGCTGGAAAATCATGTCATACACGTATGCTGTATAGTCTTCTTTTTTATCCCTATTGGTGTCTTTTACGAGATACTTGTAGTTCTTCTGACTCATAATAAAATAAGTTGCATACTGCAGCCCTGCAGTGGCTAATAAGTTGCATACTACGATAGCATATATATTTTTTGTTGCAACAGAAAAATATTTGAATTTCGTAAAAATTTCAGTAGCTAAATAAGTTGCACACTGCAACTCTGCAATACATCTCATAGCAATGCCAAAGCGACCCCAAGTGGTTATATTCAGCACAAGATAATCTCTATAGGCGCATATTATGTTCCTAGTTCCTACCGGGTCACCATGTATATATGGATGCGATTGATATACTTGCATGTTTGCAAATTATGGCACACACAAGTTGTAATAGGACAAAAATTCCATACAGTTGCAAAGATGAACATATAATTTCGAGTAAGCTCTTGAAAATCCAACAAAGCACATCATAGATGACAAAATCCAACAATCTTCGTATCCAACTCCCTAGATGCCTCCTTTGTCCTCGAGCTGGTTGCTCCCTGCTGTCACCGAAAAGCCCCAATGGAAAAGGAAGTCCTTGAAACGGCCCAATCGCCTCGGATGAAGGGGATCCGTCTAGCTGAAGTTGCCCTGCCTAGTAGCAATGTGGGAAAGCTATTCAAGGACAAGTACGATTCTTACTGGCTCCTCGGCCAGGAGGTGCTGGCGCTTGAGGCAGAGTCTCCAGGCACGATGAAGGATCCATTTTGAAGATTGATGACAACAAGGCCGGAGACCCCAATGATAAACTCATGCAAAAATTGCTGAGATGATATGTGCGCCTTGATCACCTACTTCTGGACATTGCCCCGTAACAAAGCCATGTTCATCTCGACTATTTACTGCCTGAGGAGTTTATCATTGAGGTCTTGGGCCTTCTTGTCATCAACTTCAAGAATGGATCGTTCATCATTCCTGGATGCTCTGCCTCGAGCACCTGCTGCCCGAGGAGCCAGTAAGATTCGCACTTATCTTGGAATTGTTTTTTCAAATCGCTACTAGCCAGGGAAACCTCAACCGGACGGATCCTCGTCATCCAAGGTGACTGGTGGGGCGTTTGTGAGGACTTGCTCTTGCGCTAGGCTTCTCGGTGACAATAGGGAGCAACCCGATCAAGGACAAAGGTAGCAGCTAGGGTGTTGTACAAATCAATGAATCGGTGAAATCGACAAAAACATTGTTAGATCAATAAATCAGTTCAATTCTACACAGTTGGCATAAAACAATTCAACTGAAGGCGGATAAAAACAATACATTGCTGGCTAGCTCAGTGGGAAGCTGCAGCCAAGCCGAGGAGAAGGAAGTCCTTGAAACGGCCCAATCGCCTCGGATGAAGGGGATCCGTCTAGCTGAAGTTGCCCTGCCTAGTAGCAATGTGGGAAAGCTATTCAAGGACAAGTACGATTCTTACTGGCTCCTCGGCCGGGAGGTGCTGGCGCTTGAGGCAGAGTCTCCAGGCACGATGAAGGATCCATTTTGAAGATTGATGACAACAAGGCCGGAGACCCCAATGATAAACTCAGGCAAAAAATTGCTGAGATGATATGTGTGCCTTGATCACCTACTTCTGGACATCGCCCCGTAACAAAGCCATGTTCATCTCGGCTATTTACTGCCTGAGGAGTTTATCATTGAGGTCTCGGGCCTTCTTGTCATCAACTTCAAGAATGGATCGTTCATCATTCCTGGATGCTCTGCCTCGAGCACCTGCTGCCCGAGGAGCCAGTAAGATTCACACTTATCTTGGAATTGTTTTTTCAAATCGCTACTAGCCAGGGAAACCTCAGCCGGACGGATCCTCGTCATCCAAGGTGACCGGTGGGGCGTTTGTGAGGACTTGCTCTTGCGCTAGGCTTCTCGGTGACAGTAGGGAGCAACCCGACCAAGGACAAAGGTGGCAGCTAGGGTGTTGTACAAATCAATGAATCGGTGAAATCGACAAAAACATTGTTAGATCAATAAATCAGTTCAATTCTACACAGTTGGCATAAAACAATTCAATTGAAGGCGGATAAAAACAATACCTAGCTGGCTAGCTCAGTGGAAAGCTGTAGCCGAGCCGCGGAGAAGGAAGTCCTTGAAACGGCCCAATCGCCTCGGATGAAGGGGATCCGTCTAGCTGAAGTTGCCCTGCCTAGTAGCAATGTGGGAAAGCTATTCAAGGACAAGTATGATTCTTACTGGCTCCTCAGCCGGGAGGTGCTGGCGCTTGAGGCAGAGTCTCCAGGCACGATTAAGGATCCATTTTGAAGATTGATGACAACAAGGCCGGAGACCCCAATGATAAACTCAGGCAAAAAATTGCTGAGATGGTATGCGCGCCTTGATCACCTACTTCTGGACATCGCCCCGTAACAAAGCCATGTTCATCTCGGCTATTTACTGCCTGAGGAGTTTATCATTGAGGTCTTGGGCCTTCTTGTCATCAACTTCAAGAATGGATCGCTCATCATTCCTGGATGCTCTGCCTCCAGCACCTGCTGCCCGAGGAGCCAGTAAGATTCACACTTATCTTGGAATTGTTTTTTCAAATCGCTACTAGCCAGGGAAACCTCAGCCGGACGGATCCTCGTCATCCAAGGTGACCGGTGGGGCGTTTGTGAGGACTTGCTCTTGCGCTAGGCTTCTCGGTGACAGTAGGGAGCAACCCGACCAAGGACAAAGGTGGCAGCTAGGGTGTTGTACAAATCAATGAATCGGTGAAATCGACAAAAACATTGTTAGATCAATAAATCAGTTCAATTCTACACAATTCAACTGAAGGCGGATAAAAACATTACCTAGCTGGCTAGCTCAGTGGGAAGCTGCAGCCGAGCCGAGGAGAAGGAAGTCCTTGAAACGGCCCAATCGCCTCGGATGAAGGGGATCCGTCTAGCTGAAGTTGCCCTGCCTAGTAGCAATGTGGGAAAGCTATTCAAGGACAAGTACGATTCTTACTGGCTCCTCGGCCGGGAGGTGCTGGCGCTTGAGGCAGAGTCTCCAGGCACGATGAAGGATCCATTTTGAAGATTGATGACAACAAGGCCGGAGACCCCAATGATAAACTCGGGCAAAAAATTGCTGAGATGATATGTGCGCCTTGATCACCTACTTCTGGACATCGCCCCGTTACAAAGCCATGTTCATCTTGGCTATTTACTGCCTGAGGAGTTTATCATTGAGGTCTTGGGCCTTCTTGTCATCAACTTCAAGAATGGATTGTTCATCATTCCTGGATGCTCTGCCTCGAGCACCTGCTGCCCGAGGAGCCAGTAAGATTCGCACTTATCTTGGAATTGTTTTTTCAAATCGCTACTAGCCAGGGAAACCTCAGCCGGACGGATCCTCGTCATCCAAGGTGACCGGTGGGGCGTTTGTGAGGACTTGCTCTTGCGCTAGGCTTCTCGGTGACAGTAGGGAGCAACCCGACCAAGGACAAAGGTGGCAGCTAGGGTGTTGTACAAATCAATGAATCGGTGAAATCGACAAAAACATTGTTAGATCAATAAATCAGTTCAATTCTACACAGTTGGCATAAAACAATTCAACAGAAGGCGGATAAAAACAATACCTAGCTGGCTAGCTCAGTGGGAAGCTGCAGCCGAGCCGAGGAGAAGGAAGTCCTTGAAACGGCCCAATCGCCTCGGATGAAGGGGATCCGTCTAGCTGAAGTTGCCCTGCCTAGTAGCAATGTGGGAAAGCTATTCAAGGACAAGTACGATTCTTACTGGCTCCTCGGCCGGGAGGTGCTGGCGCTTGAGGCAGAGTCTCCAGGCACGATGAAGGATCCATTTTGAAGATTGATGACAACAAGGCCGGAGACCCCAATGATAAACTCAGGCAAAAAATTGCTGAGATGATATGTGCGCCTTGATCACCTACTTCTGGACATCGCCCCGTAACAAAGCCATGTTCATCTCGGCTATTTACTGCCTGAGGAGTTTATCATTGAGGTCTTGGGCCTTCTTGTCATCAACTTCAAGAATGGATCGTTCATCATTCCTGGATGCTCTGCCTCGAGCACCTGCTGCCCGAGGAGCCAGTAAGATTCACACTTATCTTGGAATTGTTTTTTCAAATCGCTACTAGCCAGGGAAACCTCAGCCGGATGGATTCTCGTCATCCAAGGTGACTGGTGGGGCGTTTGTGAGGACTTGCTCTTGCACTAGGCTTCTCGGTAACAGTAGGGAGCAACCCGATCAAGGACAAAGGTGGCAGCTAGGGTGTTGTACAAATCAATGAATCGGTGAAATCGATAAAAACATTGTTAGATCAATAAATCAGTTCAATTCTACACAGTTGGCATAAAACAATTCAACTAAAGGCGGATAAAAACAATACCTAGCTGGCTAGCTCAGTGGGAAGCTGCAGCCGAGCCGAGGAGAAGTGGCCAGTGGAGGCTGGGCAGAATGGCATGTCCGCACTGGCACGGAGTTGGCTAGATAGGGCGGCGGGCCAACGGGGACAACCGACAGTGTAGCCGACGGAATAGGACCGCGCCGCGGGTAGGGACGGGTTCCAGCCGTCCGGGGAGCTTGCGGGCCGCGGCAAGCCGGTCTATGGGCGATGACACAGAGTGGCATGGCGGCGCCCGTGTCCTGCCACCGCGAGCAAGGAGAGGAAGCCAAGTAGAAGAATATGACCCATCAAACTATCCATCTACAATATTCATTTGCTAATTAGTGAGTTCAGCTTTTCCAACCATGATACTCGATGTAGCACTAGCCTAATAACATTACAGGCAATGTTGAGTTGGTTCAAGTTTTTGCTTTATTAACTATGTGCTTATGTTTACTGGTTGTGCTAGATTTGTTTTAATATCTTATGCAAAAGTTGAATGCTTCATTGAGCTGTGTACGTTGCCTATCAGTGGTTTTGTACTCTGACACTTAACTTGTACATCAGATTTGACGGTGCAGTTCCAGAGCCACGCAAGGGAATAAGAAGTGGGCATGTGCCTGGGAGCAAATGCGTTCCTTTTCCACAGGTTGAAATTTGCAGTTATCTAGTTAGTTCTTTCGAGCGTGGTTCTTTGGTTAAAGTTGCATTGCTATTATTTGTTGTCTATGCTTACAAATATAGGGGTATTTCTTGTACAAATTTCACAGTTGGGGGTCAGTATTCTACCTAGTATACAATACAACTTTGTTCATTTTGAGTATGATTTGTTAAATTGCAGTTTCCTCATTCCTTAGATTCTGATTATTGTATGTCAGCATGTGTGTCACAGTGTCTTTCTATAATCTGCACCAGTCAAATATTGTTAGGTTTGACCATCTATAAAGACAAGATACATTTCCATACTGTATAATTAATTCTATGTATGGCCTATGGCGACATATTTTCAGTGGAATTGTTGGTTGAAGTGCCAATGTCCAAATTGGCTTATATTATGACATATTGTTGTTGCAAGCCTAAGCCTATCAGCTAGTATGTTAGATTTGGTTGGTGGGGTAATGAAGGATGTTGCTAAGTCTTATTTGACTTTTCTCAGGTGCTTGACAGTTCACAAAAGCTATTATCTGCAGATGAGCTCCGTAAAAGATTTGAGCAAGAAGGTACTTTGTTATCCATGTAGATTCTCCGAATATTATTTTTCCCTGCGGAATGCCCTCGAGTAATCAGGTTATGTTTGTCTGGATTGGAAGCCTCTGTCTTGCCCATTTTCGGAGTATCTGTACATGTTTGTGTTCTTATAAAGCTTGCTGATGGGAGTCAAGGTCGACTGATTAAAATCTAATGCCATGTTTGTCGAATTAACAAGACTAATTTTGTGAAGCTTTGTTATATAATTGAAAATGATCTTTACTGCCACCTTTATTTATTTTCTCAGTGGTATTTAAATTAATGTAGAAATAGAACTATGACCGTAGCCATGGCAATCTTTCTTTCTAACTATCTACTCTGGCCTGATCTGAAATCAGGTGTATCACTTGATCAACCCATTGTGACCTCTTGCGGAACTGGTGTGACAGCATGTGTATTAGCTTTGGTAAGAATACCTCTGGGACTTGGGATCACGGCATTTCAGCAGCCAATGCTAGATTGTACGCTAAACCTGTAAATCCTATGTTGTCATTGTCGTCAGGGTCTTCATCGCCTCGGCAAAACCGATGTTGCGGTATATGATGGATCATGGACTGAGTGGGGTGCTCACCCTGACACTCCAGTTGCTACCGCTGTTTAGTCTTAGTTCATGAAGGACCGTCCATTGTACTCGCGCTTTACCGCGATTCTATGGAAGAAGGGCCGAATGCAAAGGAAAGTGAAGAGGCTGGGTGGGGAAACGATGCCGTTCGGCGTTTTCTATGTAAATTATCCAAACAGAGAAAGGTGGAATACATATGTATGCTATGTGAATTAATACTTAAATATCAACTCTCTGAAGGTCTCTCTCTTCTCTACTCCCGGGCAATAATATAAATACGACATAATATTCCACTGTCAATGTTTATACACGTATTTTGAAGTTCTTGCTACTGTATTCCGCATTTTCTGCGAATCAAGTTCTCTATTACTATAGCCTCTACGGATAGTCAAAAAACAATTTGACGCTACAGTTAATCTGTACCAAAAAAAACCTAATTTTGACAGCTTCTCATTTCAGCAAGGAGGATGTTTCAGTCGAGCTTGCTGATACATTGGTGCCGGTGCTGCTGCTGACGCCTGTTACAACTGAGGATGTACCAGTGTTGCTGCTGCTGACGCCTGTTACAGCCGAAGATGTGTAAGTGAAAGGCCCAATCTGTGGCATGAAGGTCGCCCACCGGCATCCTCTCCGGGAGGTTCGGCAGCGGCGCCTCGAACAGCAGCACGTTGACGGCCTGCCTGATCGACGGCCTCAGGCTCCGATCGGGGTGAGCGCACCAAAGCCCGACGATCAAGACGCACTCCATCTCCTTGCCGTTGAATTCTCCTTCCAGCCGCTCATCGGCGGCATCAAGGATCCTCCCCCTGCCGTACCAGTCCCAGACCCATTGAGTCAAGTGGACCGCGTCGTCCTCATGCTGTGCCATAACCAGAGGCCGCCTGCCACAGGCGATCTCCAGGAGGACGACACCGAAGCCGTAGACGTCAGACTCGGCGCTTGTCTTGCCAGTCATCATGCATTCTGGGTCCATGTACCCCATGGTGCCGGCGAGCACTGTGGTGTGTGATCCTCGACCATGGTCGACGAGCCTGGCGAGCCCGAAGTCGCCGAGCTTGGCGGCGAAAGAGGCGTCCAGCATGAGTTGCTTGGCTTGATGTCCCTGTGGAGCACGCACTGCTCCCACTCCTGGTGAAGGTACAGCAGGGCAGAGCCCAGTCCTAGAACAATCTCATGCCTGACTGGCCATGGCAGCACGGCAGCATTCTCGGTGCCGTAGAGGTGTGTGTCAAGGCTGCCATTGGGCATCAGCTCGTACACCAGGAGGAGCTCGCCGCCGCCGTGGCACCAGCCGATGAGCTGCACGAGGTTCCGATGCCGGAGCCGGCTTATGATCCTCACCTCGGAAGCGTACTCCTTCCTCCCCTGTTTGGACCCCTTGGAGACTCTCTTGATGGCCACCTCAACATTCATGTCCTTGAGGAATCCTCTGTACACAGAACCGAATCCTCCTTCGCCGAGCTTATTCTCGTTGGAGAAGTTATCGGTGGCAATGGCCAGCTCGCCATAGCGAAACCGCTTCGGCCCAGTCCCTTTCTCGAAATCGTCTTCCATGGTCGGGTCTTGGCCGTCGTCGAAGAAGTTGCCCTCTTCCAGCTGCTGCTCCCTTTCTTCCTCAAGGATTTTAGCCTGCTTTCGACGCCGCCGTCGTAGGAAAATACAGACCAGGGAGCCCAGAATGATAATCAGGAACGCTACAAGACCGACAGATAGGCCAATCACGAGCCCTGTTCTTGAAGACGGCGGTGGCTGTGAAGATGACGACGGCGGTGGTGGCAGTGGCGGCTCAGGCGGGAGGGTGATGTCGAAGGCGCCAAGCTCGTACCTCACGTAGCAGCTGTACGCCTTGATGGCGCCGCCGGTATCGTTGGTGAAGCGTGTCCTGAGCTGGCCGACGAGGGAGGAGAGGCACCGGGTGCACTCCGTGGCGTTGAGGTCCCTCGTGCACTGTGCCAGCCCGTACACCGGCTTGGCCGGGTCGCCGTCGTAGGGCGTGGTCGCGTTCGCCAGCCGCGACGGCGAGCTCGCGGCCTGCCCCGTGAGGGTGGTCATGAGCGTGAGCCAGGCGTTAAGCATCTTGTCCGGGTCGACGGTCACGCCCGGCGCGCTGGCGCGCACGAGGAAAGGGAACCGGAGGTCGGCGTCGGAGAAGAAGGAGGGAGGCGGCGAGTAGCGGAGCACGCAGGCGTCGTAGGCCGCGCGCACGTCACGGCTCCCGGGGCACGCCGTGGTGATCCCGGCGGGGGCGCCGGCGAGGCACTCTTGGCACTGCGACGCGTTGCGGTCCGCGTAGCACATGATGAGGCCGAACACCTGGTCTGGCGTCCCCGGGGTCCCGGCCGTGCCGTTGTAGAACCAGCCGTTGCTTCCCGCTGCCGCGGGGAGGCCGGCGAGGAGCTGGTCGAGGTTCTTCTTGTACGGGTCGCCGTCGCTGTAATTGCCGGCCGTCGAGCAGGTAGGATTAGACGGCAGCAGGATCTTGGTCTGAGCGACCGCCGCGCCGCAGAGCGAGGCGAGGGCGAGGGCGAGGGCGAGGAGGAGAGGGAGACGTCGGGAAGAAGCCATGGAAGGTGGTAGGCCGGGCGTGGACTCGACGCCGCTGCCAAGATGATGGAGTTGTTTCTTCTCTGAATATATCCTGCCTTTCCAACCAATTTCTTGCGTAGATTGACTCAACCTTCCGTCTTGGTTGCAGATTTTTGTTAAGAGCAGACCAGGTGCAAAGTCAAGATTCACGAATTGGAAAAGTTATATCCTCCGTTGCTTAGAACCTTGACTGTGGACCGTGTCAAACCATCCCATCTTTTAGCGATGCAATCTTTTGCCGGCCAATTCATTATCTAGTGCTCAAAAGTAATTCCTAACAAGTTGAGCTGAAATGATACTCAAGTTTCCAGGCAAGACTCGTGTTTGATCAGCAGTTGAGAGCTTAAAGACATGGTCAAAGCCGCCGCGTTGACGAGTGTAGTGGTTGGGACGCCGTCATGCGTGACTATGCCACCAGCGTCCGAAACCATGCGTCTCCCCAAGGAAGGAACTGTCGAATTGACGCAGCATGTGCTTCTCGACTCTTCTGGTTCACATAAAAAATAGTCCAATAATTTTAGTACTACCATTTACCAGCACCGAGTCACCGCAGCGCTTCTTCACTCGACGTCTCCTTGGCGGCAAAATCGACAAATCTGGCTCTGACAGCAAAGTTTAGCACAAAATGAACCCATCTCGAATTTTTAGCCGATTCTAGCACTTTCTGGTACCGCCAAACATAGGGGCGGTAGGATATGTACGGTACCGCCAGGGTCGTTGGCGGTAGGGACCTGGTCCACGGTCGCCCAGTCGTGCTGACGTGGACTCGTACCGCCAGTTACATTAGCGGTATGGTTAGGAGAGGTACCGCCGTATCTCCTGGCGGTAGAGACCTGGGTTAATCGAGCTGCGCATCCTCTTTCCCCTCGCCCTTTCTTTCTTCTCCACGAACAGAAACCTTCGGCGGCGGCGGCGGCGGTCCGTTCCCCTTCGCAGCAAGCGGCGATTTGGGGGCAGATTTCGCATTGTTTGCCCGGGGATTAGGCCCCCCTCCATCCTCAGGTACTGCTCCCTTGTCCCCTCTCAATTTCATCCGTGGATTCATCCGATCTAGTTGTTTTTTGGAACCCTAGTTTCAATTTCGGATGTGTTTGATTCATAGTTTGATTCGGTTATGTTGCAACCTAGATACTACATAGTTCATATGTTCTAAATCCGGTTATGTTTGATTCATAGGTATTTGATGTAGATTAGGATAGTAATTTGTTGTAGTCTCTAGTTTAGGAATGAAATGTGTGTATGGATGCATAATTACACCATTGGTGGGTGTCTATGTGTTTGTTGATGTACTAGTGTGTATAGATATTTGTATGGAATGCCTTAAATATATTTCTTTTTTGTACAAGGCCTTTAATATTTTTCAATCCCCTCGTAAGTATGTATGGATGTATGGATATTTCTTGGATTTCTATTTGAATGTGAATGCATGAATGGATGGATGTTTAGGGTAGTTGTGCTTTGTTTTTTTGTTCATGGATGCATATGCATTGTTGAGTGTGTGTCTTTGTTTTTAATTTGTTCAATCCCTCTTTTGTAGGATGGAAGATCCACCGGAACCTTACTATCCCGGGCTTGATTTAGTATACGACAAAGAACATCGTGCCCGATTCATCGAGAGGCATGTGGAAGGAGTTGAGGTAATGCAAAGAATGTTATCTTTTTTTGAATGCAAGTTGGACACACAGTGACCACACTTTTAAATTTTGTAGATCGTTCCTATGCGAATGAGGGGCCACAATGCGGATGACATGCCGTACGATGTCCGGTACGAGCCATACTTCGAGATGGCGGGACTTCTACCCTTCGTCCTCCAGTTCAAGCGAAAGCCGCCCACCTTCAACCACACGGCCCTCACCGCCCTTATCGATCGTTGGAGACCCGAGACGCACACATTCCATCTGCCGTGCGGTGAGATGACGGTCACGCTCCAGGACTTCGCCATGATCACGGGTCTTCCAATCGACGGAGAGGCTCTCACTGGGAGGGTGGATAATATTGGATGGCGCCAAAGGGTTTTTGGCCTCACCGGCAGACAACCCCCGTTGCCACCGGAAGGAAAGAAAGACACTAGGACCTCAGGTGTCTACTACACGTGGCTGCGACAGTTTGGGGCCTGCCCGGCGGATGCCGATGCGCAGGTGGTGCAACAATATGCGAGGGCATACATTTGGTATGTGTTAACCAAAGTGATATTTCCGGATACGTCGGGAGACACCGCCTCGTGGATGTGGCTTGACCCTTTACGTGACTGGAACGTCAAGTATAGTTGGGGTGCGGCGGGTCTTGCCTTCCTTTACCGGCAGGTAAAACTTTAATTGTTTAGCTTTCATGTATATGAATTTTTCCATCTTTCATTTGACATGAGTGTTAATTTGCAGCTCGACATGGCATGTCGTAAGAAGGGCTCGGGAGCTTCTTTGGGTGGTGCTGTGTGGCCCCTCACCATTTGGATGTGGGAGCGGATTCCGGTCGGACGTCCTCGCAAACTCACAAGGAATGCATGGGATTATGATTTGGAAGGAGATGAATGGTGGCTGCCCACGATCGCATACGAGTGGGACAAAGTTGAGGGGTATAAAGATTCGTCCATGGGCCGTTACAAAAGCTATACCAACGAGCTCGACACGCTAACTTTTGATTTGGTAAGCATCTTGTTTGCGTTTTGTGTGTCAATTTCTGTTATCTAACCTTTAGTTACGTTGCTTTTGTTATGGTAGGTCGAATGGACTCCATACCGATGGGAAAGGAGTTTTCGTATAAACGCGATGTGTTTGCGTGACCAGGCTCTTTGGCGCATCAAGTGCCCGATGATATGTTTCTATGCCGTCGAGTGGCACCTCCCGCAGCGAGTTGCCAAACAATTTGGAAGGAGGCAACACACTCCACCGGCGAATCAAAGCACAAGTGTTGATCTTCATAGGTGAGTGTTCAAGTTCGAGAACACTTATGTATTGTCAATGGCAACTAAATCTTAGACTGCTTTGTTTATCAGGATTGATCGGAAGAAGTGCCCGAAAGAGAAGGAATGGGATCGTAGACACAAGACATGGGTTGATATGTGGAATGATAGAGCTAAAACTCGTGAGACGGATGGTACGATGGATAGGGAAAGTGATTATGTGGTTCACCTTGCTTGGCATGAAGAACAACACCGCCTAAAGCTAAAACCAGCTTGGACCACACAAGATTGTTTGGATTTAGGGGCTGAAGATGGTGACAATGAATACAACTTGACGGTCCGGGAGAGCGCGGGAAATCATAAGGACTATGCACCGGTTTTTAACCGTGTGGTACGACAAAAAACTTACCTAATTGTAACTTGCCTTCTACATGCATCACTGACATTAATTTATCATTGCTTTTGTAGGGCTTAGAGCTTAATCGAAGCGTCAACGAGGCCGCGGTTGCACTATCAAAGGAGCCCGATACGGAGGAGGCCGAGACAAGTCTTAGAGGCACACTGACGGTATGTGCATATTTCAATATCCGTGGAGTATTTTGGTACTCATCTAGACATATGACGTATGGCATCTTTCTATGTGCAGAGTATAATGCGTCGGTGCCGTCGGATGGCAGCTTTGCTTGCTTGCCACGGTAGCATGGCCACTAATGTGAACGAGGATCGCTCGGAGGAAGAGGTTGAAGAGGAGGAAGAGGGCGAACAGGAGCAAGAGCACTCGGAGGAGCAAGAGGGAGAGGACGGCTCGGAGGAAGAGGCCGAAGAGGAGGAGGAGGATGCAGAGGAGGAGGATGAAGAGGAGGAAGACCCGAGCTGGGAGGAGAGGAATGTGTCACAAGGTGCACCACAACCAACTCAGCCAAGCCAGCCTACGGGTAGAACCCGAACACGGAAGAAGATCTTCAGTCCCGAAGGACAAAAACTCCCTGCTCGCTCCACCCGCCGCAAGGCGATAGCTGGTTCATCAAGACCTGAGAAGTTAGCGTCCAAGAGGGGAAGGGGAAAATGATCGCTTTGTTATAGCCACTATGTGATGTCAAGTGAACTACATATTTTGTGTTGTTTAGATAATGACCGGAACAATGTCATGTCAATTGAACCGGTACCCGTTGTTTGACGTGGATTTGGTCATCTTATATGTGAACATGTTCATCTGTTTCAACTTATCATTGTGTTGTTGTCAAGACCGTCTTCATTTTGTCTAGTTTATTTTTCTGGGAATAATCGTGCTATAAATTTGTAGCTGTGAAGAATAACTGACAATTGCAACAAATTCTGTGAAGTCCCAGGCCGTACCGCCACTCTATCCGACGGTACCGCATGAAATCGTACCGCCAGGAGTCATGGCGGTAGGGACCTGGCCTTCGGGCGCACTGGGCTGAGCGGCAAATTGCTGCTTGGCGGTAGCTCATGTTTCTGTACCGCCAGGTGACCTGGCGGTAGGAATTCGGCCATCCAGGCCATTTTTTGCGGCCGCGGTTTTTTGGGTGGCGGTATCGGTGGCTCTGGTACCGCCAGGACAGCTGGCGGTACGGCCTGGGGCTTGTAGCAGCTGCAATCTCATCTTGCTTTAGGCACAAATTATGCATAATGCACAACACCACATGTTCTCGAAATATAATCACAAGAAGTTTGTATACAAGTTTATCTTCGGTACTTTGCAAAGAAAAATGATGATTTAGCATCAATGCACAATTTTGAGAGAAATTTACACCAACACAATGCACAACAAGTTTGCATACATAGTTCAACAATAGTACATAGGAAGTTTTATAATAAAATCACAACATTTTTGCCTTAGCGAAATCGACGACAAGTTCTCGAAATAAAACGACAATAAGTTTTGCACCTAGTTCAACATAAGTCCGCTACGGGTATCTCATAGAGACAACAAAGGGTTTACAAGTCCAACACACGGGGCCATTTACATCTCCAATATAATTGTCATGATACTCATCCTCCCGCTCGTATGCATCATCCTCCATGTCTTCATCCTCTGTATCTTCATTCTCAATGTTAGTGCCATAATTTTCTTCATCCACTTGGCCACTTCCATTCATCTCCAATTCAATTTGTTGACTCGAAGGAGGTTGACTCATATCATTCATCTCGACCGCATCATCATGTGACACATTCCGAGTTGGGGGAAATGCATATTGTGAGGGGGAGGCACATTGGTTCAAATCAAAATGCAACCGATCGCCAACAATCTTGGTAGCAAATAACTCGAGTGACTTGTCTTCAGAGGCCGCAACAACCTCTTTGTATGCCTCCCAATCTAACTCGCAAGTGATTGGTATTTTTTTCTTTCGAGGACGATGCCCCGATCCAACAAAATATCTTCCTTCTAGTTCAACTTTCTCCCCCACATCCATCCATTTCAAAACTTCTCTTACTCTTGCCACAACCTCGGCAAACGTCGGACTCTTGGAAAAAATCATCACTTTTTCCCCATCATCAACAAACTCTCCATTGTTACCAAAAAATGATTCCTTATCAATATAATGGACATTCACGATTCTCGCCATCTAAGAACAAATGACAATAAACGCAAAGTATCACATTACCATAAAATATCAAACACTCATAATTTTTTTCCATTACTCATTTGTTTCTAACCACTAAAAGAAAACCCTAGAGCCAACCATAAATCTTAGTACAAATCACATGTATATGGCTATCCCATATGATTTCTACACATTTCAAACACTATATAACTCATATTCCATAGCTAGTAAAGTTGGATTTGGAAGAAATCAACAAATCTAGGGTTTGCCTTAATGTTACCAATGCCACAAAATAGCAAAATTTCAACCAACAAAAAGATGGGATCTGAGAGAGATTACCTCAAAGGATGCAAATACTCCAAATCCACGAGCAAAACCCTCCGATTTGGAGGGATTTGAGAGGGGTGTGAGTGGGGAGGAGAGAGAGATATAGAGCAGCAGCTCGGGTTGAGGGAAGAAAGGAAAATGGGGTAGGGTGAGGGGCTGCGCGCTCGGGCAGGGAACTTAACATTTTCAGATAGCTACCGCCAATTGAAGCGGCGGTACCACGCTTAGTCTACCGCCGGGCCTTCTGGCGGTATCGACTCAGCCATACATCCGTCAACCGCCACGTCGGATCACGAGGCGACCGTGGACCAGGTGCCTACCGCCAACGACCACGGCGGTACCGTGCAGACCCTACCGCCGCTATGTTTGGCGGTACCAGAAAGGGCTAGATTCGGCTAAAAGTTCGAGATGGGGTCATTTTGTGCTAAACTTTGATGTCAGCGCCAGATTAGTCGATTTTGCCTCCTTGGCAGCGACCAGGACCCACAAGACAAGACAGTGACACTGTAGGAGATCCGGGAACACGCCAGGATGAAGCACCGACAAGGCGACATAAGGTGAAACCACCAGGCTGGCTTGCAAGGCTATATTCAACATGCAGATCCATTTGGTAAGGCACGTGATTCATTTCGTTTTCTTCGATATTTGTCTAATTTTCTGTCCGCTTTGACCCACTTTCAATCCAAATTTGGGATAGATTGCATCGGCACGAAGCAAACGAGCTCGGTGTCCCGTTTTTTCGCTCTCTTGTGGTCTCTTGGCCCATCTGTCTGTGGCACACATAAATCATTCTAATTCTTCACTCCTGCCACCCATATAAAATAGCCCAACGACCGGCGAGGAAACCACGCATGTCCCCGCTGCGTCCACCCCGCACCGTTGTGAAGCCAAAAATAGGTCACCCCAGAGCAGAGAGCCGTCGAGTTCAAGAAGCGAGGCGGCCGGATGAAGAAGGCCGTCGTAAATAAGCAGGCTCAGGCTGACAAAGCGGCCGAGGTAGCTGCCCATGCCACTGCCGCCGTTGTCAACTTGGATGTCAGCGCCGTAAAAGCCGCTCAAGCAAGCACCCTAGCTACCCTCTACATGCTGGGTATTGTCGCCGAGCCAGGACTGGCCATAGCGTCCGTCACGGCGGCGGCGTCATCTAGCTCGTTCTCTTCGGTAGGCCGCCCACCCAGGGACCTGACGAACTCCTCCAAATCATCGTCGTCGCCCGCCTAGGAACCATCAACCCCCTCCACATCGCCGTCGTCTCCCTATGCCTATTGTCGCCGAGCCAGGACTGGCCATAGCGTCCGTCACGGCGGCGACGTCATCTAGCTCGTTCTCTTCGGTAGGCCGCCCACCCAGGGACCTGTCGAACTCCTCCAAATCATCGTCGTCGCCCGCCTAGGAACCATCAACCCCCTCCACATCGCCGTCATCTCCCTATGCCTATCTTCCCAACGCCGCACCATGGGGGGGGGGGGGGGCGCTTCTCCCGCTCGCTAGAGATGGGCGATTCAAGGCTGATCGGCGTCACGTTCGTGCCTCCACTTGACCTCAACGCGGTTCCCATGTCCGGTGACTCGCTAGTGACAGGGAGAAAGCAGTCGCGTGTGATCTCTGCGGCCAAACTCCACGACAAGTGCAACCTGCTCGGCGCAATGGGGGCGGACGACTACTGTTGGAACGCGTAGAGATAAACAAATTTTTTTTCCTACACGGTACTTCCAAGATCTAGCCGAGGTAGAAGGCCACGATGATTACCACTAGACGCGCGGTTGCGGATTATCGATGCAGCGCGTCGGGGCAGTGTAGTCCCACGATCCGATCCAGCCGATCCAATCCACGAACGTCGAAGTGCTGAACGTACAACACCTCTGCCGGTATCCACACGTACGAGGAGGAGCTCCAACGGCGGACTGCTAGGTCCGGTGCGACGGCTGGACTGAGTGGGGCTAGGGTTCCCAACGCATGGGAGTGGACTAACTTGCCCGCTGGGCAACCTGCGCCCCTCTTTATATAGCGAATGGTAGTGGGCTTTACAACACTTGTGGCCCATTCCCTCTGTGAGTCCGACTCACAAAATCAGTCCATTTCCGGTTCGGGTCCAACCCAACCAATACATCTGCTCCCGCTCTTAAGTGTGCGACCCTGCAGGCTCATGACGACTTGGACACGATTGGAGTCCAACTCCTAATCGATCAATCGGTAGCGGCTCCTAGCAGAACGTGCCGACTCCCAAGTCCCATTGAGTCATGACGACAAACCTTTCAATGTGATATTCATCTTAGTCCCTTTTGCCTCACGATATACCTTGTCGAACTATAGGCGATGTATCGTCATCCCTTTAATAGTTCAACTCTCTTCTCGATCCGTGATATGTGATTCATCTGACTAACTCTTAGTCAACAGACACAGTTAACACTTAACTGAGTCACGCATGGCCATGCTTCCTGAATCATATCACTCGAGAGGGCCCAGAGAATATCTCTCCATTCGGAGGGGCAAAATCCCATTTTGATTATCCACATCACGCAGCTTGTTTCTCATTGGACCCTAACTCTGCCTTTATAACTGCCTTGTCACAGAGCAGCGTTTAACAGAACCTAAGTCGGTGATCGACAACTCGGATTGTGCGACAACCTCAGGTCTAAGGATTACATTGATTGAGACATGCAAATAACGACTTGCTCGTTGCATCTCAATGTGGGTCAGTCCGACTTGCTAAACTCTTTAGCCAAGTCCGTGATCGTTGGAATGGCATCACCATGCCCATGACAAGTGGAACCGTCTCATCAGCTGTCGAAGAGTCATGTCGACAAATCCCTCGGATGATCCGGTAGGGTTTCGAGTAGAGGAACGATGTACGCGCTGGTGATCTCGACGGCTAACAAAGAGCAAACATTTACCCAGGTTCGGGGCCCTCGTAGAGGTAAAACCCTTAGTCCTGCTTGTCTGATATGTATTATGGCGAAATAGTCGAGCTGTTTACAATGGCGATGCCATGGTGAGGCGTACGGGGTATCCCGTGTATTGCCTAGTCTAGTTGAGGCTTGTATCTTCCTCTCTCTAGATTGGATCTCCAGATTGGATGTTCTTTTCTCTCCTCCCTCCTGGCTTTATATATGCAGCCAGGAGGGGGTTACATGAGTCCTAAAAGATTACGTATATGAGTTCTTGTCTTGACCCGCAAGTCTTGCGGGTGGGCTTCTATTGGGCCTTCTAGAACCGCGGGATATCACCTGTCTTTGGGTCTAGGTCTTGGGCCTTGGACCAGGTAGACTCAACCGATAGGTCCGGGAACCATCCCCACGTCAGTAGCCCCCGAGTGTTTATTCGACTGAGAATCTGTTGAGTGGACACTCAGAGTCCGTTCTTGATTTCTTCGATTGGTTATTCAATCGCCTGTTTTTTTAGGGTGTATACCCTGTGCGCGAAGGGCTCATGTACTCGAGCATCGAGTGATAAATGTGCCTTGTGTTGGCTGTTGTCGCAGAAGGATGTGGCTCAGTCGCTTGACTCTCCCGAAAGATCAGGGCCAATTAGTTGCATCTAGGGCAAAAACGGTTCTGGCCTACACGAATTCGAGACCTCCGACTCGAATCCGGCGAGGTGATCGTTGCGACTGGGCCGTTGAGGTCTTACCGAGTCGAACTTAACCTAAAGGGGTACCCGACGCGTCCGCTAGGATTTTTCTTCGTGTTGTTGACACGGGAAATTTACCGGAGGACGCAGCTTGAGTGCGATTCCAGGCCCAAAAGAGAGATCCTTGGGTCTAACCTTCGTACTCGAAAGAATACGACATCCGGATGTGCCTAGTCGGCCGAACGATCCAGGATAAGGCTGCGTAAATACATCGTGTGGTAGAGTTGCGGGAGCCGCATACTCGCGATTTTACCTTGGTCATGTTCTTGCGATTCTTCGGGTGAAGAGATCTTCCTTCTTGATCTTGCACGAAAGAAATTTCGCGTCTTGATGTGCCCATACGAAAGAGATTTCGTGTAAGGGTGCTTATGCGAAAGAAATTTCGCGTCTTGATGTGCCCATACAAAATAGATTTCATGTCAGGGTGACTATGCGAAAGAAATTTCGCGTCTTGATGCTCGTACGAAAGAGTTTTCGTGTTTGTGAGGTGCGCAATGACGTCACCGCGCACTCGCCTGCTCCCGATGGGACGTGACGTTTGTGGGGCTGGGCACGTAGTGCCCATCGTGTCAGCTTTTGACCGGAAGCGTGCCGTCGTGCGCCCGTTTTTCCGCAGGACGTGCAGTAATTACGCGGAAGAGGTGTACTCGACACGACGGAGGGAGTCGACGCGGTGGAGATGTACTCGACATGGCGGACAGAGTCGACGCGGTGGAGGTGTACTCGACACGGCGGACGGAGTCAACGAGGAAGTCGTGTAGTCGACGAGGCGGATGGCGTCGACGCGGTGGAGGTGTACTCGACACGGCGGACGGAGTCGACGAGGCGTACGGTGTTGACGTGGTGGAGGTCGTTTAGTTGACGCGGATGTGGCGGAGTCGTACGACGACGTGGAAGTCGTGTAGTTGACGCGGACGCTCAACCACCGAGTCCACACAAGATGGAACCGAAAAGTCTTCAATATGTTCTGATTTCGCGAATTCGCCCGCGTAGTCCTATGCGCCTCGTCGAGACGAACAAGTTTGATGTTTTGATTTTCTTCATCCGAGTTAATATGCGGTCTGTACGACCACAATAAGGATCTGGACGAAGAAATCTCACAGAGCTCCTCAGGTACGCGGCCAGCGTGTCATATGCTTCCGACGTGGTAGTACGTCGAGGGCGCCCGTATCACTCGTCGGTTGCGCGACCATTGCTCATTGGGTGCGCGGCCAGCGCTCCCGATGGGAGTAGCCCCCGAGTCTATGTGCGATTATTTGTAATCGGGCATAGACTCAAAAATCTTGTAACGTTGCTTCTTCGATTTGTCGGGTGCACGGCAGTGCTCCCGATGGGAGTAGCCCCCAAGGCTATGTTCGACTCGCAGAGTCGGGCATAGGCTCAAGTTGTTCTGAAGCTAACCCCGTGTGCTTGTCTTCTGTTGGCTCGCGGATGAGGACATGCGTCGACTCCCGGAGGAGGGTATGTGTCGACTCCGAGCGGAGGATCTGTGTCAACTGTCGACTGTCGACTCCGAGCGGAGGATATGTGTCGATTTTCGACTCCGAGCGGAGGATATGTGTCGACTCCGAGCGAGGATTGTGTCGACTGTCTACTCCGAGCGGAGGATATGTGTCGACTGTTGAAGTTGCAGCCGACGTTATGGTTCCTGCGTTGCAGTTGCAGCCATATAATCGGATGTGGTTAAATAATGTAACAGTAGTGCTGTGTCTACCAAAATGTACAGAACAAATTATAGCTCGGGTTAATCTTGGTTGTGATTTTACCCTACGCGACACTTTTGCATCGTACGCTGTGCCCTTTCGTTAGCCTGACAGCCATTGTCTATGCTCCTTGCCGACCTGTCGGATGCTGCTGCAAACCGGGTCGGAGTCAAGGGTCGACGGCAGGCGATATCAGCTACTCGGGTTGTAGCGTGTAAATGCGGTAGTGTAACGCGCAGCATGACGGGTCTCGAGTATTTATGTAGTTTGTGGGGCGCAGCCCCCGAGGGTCAGGTGTAGCTTCACAACAGATTAGAAACACATAAAAAAATTTAAATTTGTCGACTCGTATGAGAGGAACTTATCTTTGCATGACAGTGTCGTAGTCGACGAGGCGGTGCCGAGTGATATCGCCGGAATCGATGAACTGGACTCGTGTGTCGAGTGCGGCTGTTTCGCGCCTCAGCCCCCGAGTGTCGAGTGCGGCTGCGGCGAATTCTCGAGTGCGTCTACTTTGCAGCATAGCCCCCGAGCAACGAGTATGGCTGCGGCGATGGACAGCCCCCGAGACGCTTAGTCGAGAGGTTTCGATGTAGCGGAGTTGTGCGGCGGAGCCGCGATGTTTCCCGGAAGGACCCGACGAGGCGGACCGAGTCGACGCGGCGGAGTCGCGATGTTTGTCCGAAGGACTCGACGCGGCGGACCGAGTCGACGCGGGGGAGTCGCGATGTTTTCTCGAAGGACTCGACGCGGCGGAGTCGCGATGTTTGTCCGAAGGACTCGACGTGGCGGACCGAGTCGACGCGGCGGAGTCGCGATGTTTGCTCGAAGGACACGACGCGGCAGAGTCGCGATGTTTGTCCGAAGGACTCGACGCGGCGGAGTCGCGATGTTTGTCCGAAGGACTCGAAGCGGCGGACCGAGTCGACGCGGCGGAGTCGCGATGTTTGCTCGAATGACTCGATGCGGCGGACCGAGTCGACGCGGCGGAGTCGCGATATTTGCTCGAAGGACTCGACGCGGCGGACCGAGTCGACGCGGCGGAGTCGCGATGTTTGTTGTGTGTACACGGAAGGAAATGTTGATGTCGAGCCCGCGGGGACTAGTATGGCATGTCGCCATGTTTTGTTAACTTTGCTTGGTCTTTGTGTCGACTCGCAAATTGCCGAAATAAGATCCAGATCCGCGATTTGAATTCGCGAACTTGCAGAGATCCAAAGCGTGTCGCAGTGCGCGAGCCGCTGACGGAGATCTAACCGTTGGAATGGGTTCTAAAAAGACGGAGTGGTGCGGGATTCTATTCCACACCTGTTCAACGGTGTGATCTTCGAATTGATGTTCGAGTCGACTATGCGAATTATTTTTCCAAAGTCGCACGGAGTTCCGTCAGATTCTGATAGGCCTTGACTGTTCGGATCATCCACGGAGATCTAACCGTTGGAATTCGCCGATTCTTCTTGGCGCCGGTAGATAATTTGATTTTGCATCTTTCCACTGAAGGAATTTTCCAGACGAGTTTTGAGCCGCCGTTGATGGCGTACGCAATATGTATGTTGCTCCTGTCCTGCAGCCTGCGCGTGAAGAACGGTGTCGATATAGACGATGAAGGCCGTGCGTGATGCCGGCGAGTGCTCGATGAAGTTGAAGGAGACGAAGTAGATCGAATCAATGGGGTCGAGGACCCGAAGCTTGATGTAGATGAGGCCGGCGAGACCGTAGATCCAGCGCGTGTCGTTCCCACAGACGGCGCCAATTGTCGAAGAGTCGTGTCGACAAATCCCTCGGATGATCCGGTAGGGTTTCGAGTAGAGGAACGATGTACGCGCTGGTGATCTCGACGGCTAACAAGGAGCAAAGATTTACCCAGGTTCGGGGCCCTCGTAGAGGTAAAACCCTTAGTCCTGCTTGTCTGATCTGTATTATGGCGAAATAGTCGAGCTGTTTACAATGGCGATGCCATGGTGAGGCGTACGGGGTATCCCGTGTATTGCCTAGTCTAGTTGTGGCTTGTATCTTCCTCTCTCTAGATTGGATGTTCTTTTCTCTCCTCTCTCCTGGCTTTATATATGCAGCCATGAGGGGGTTACATGAGTCCTAGTAGATTACGTATATGAGTTCTTGTCTTGACCCGCAAGTCTTGCGGGTGGGCTTCTGTTGGGCCTTCTAGAACCGCGGGATATCACCTGTCTTTGGGTCTAGGTCTTGGGCCTTGGACCAGGTAGGCTCACCCGATAGGTCCGGGAATCATCCCCACGTCATCAGCCAACACTCACATTAGTCTAGGGTGTGTGTCCAGCACAACCTTGATGACCAAGGACAATCTAGTATGAACAACATGAATACATAGTTCCACAATCGAATCACATATTCAATGACATGTATCAGATGTTCAAAACAAGGACGACTTAATAACTTTATGAATACATTGGGAATTACATCATACATGATTGCCTGTAGGGCATATTTCCAACAACTACATGTACTACGAGGGGGATGATGGCCATGGTGGGGTGCTTGCCGATGGCAGGGATGGATTCTTGGAAGAGACCCTAGCCGAGGAAATCTAAGAGGTACTCCACATCGACCCTGAGGTTGAGATCCAAAGAGGAGGCCGAGGAGACCCAAGAGGTTCTCAGTATCGACGCCAAGCCATTGTTTGCCGACGAGCTCACTCGTGAATCCGCGACACAAAAGAGGCATGCACCAACGTGTTAGCGTGAGGATGAAAGCCTTCTCGCAAGACGAGGACATATTGGTTTGTCATTCATGGATGGAAATGGGGCAAAATGCAACCAAGGGGGCTAAGCACAAAGGGATCATATTTTGGAAGAATGGCCATGATTACTTCCATGAGTAAAGGGTCATAGGAAAGGTCAAGTTTGCAAGTGACCACAATGAATATTCTCTATCCAAGAGGTGGAGTTTCATTAAATAGGAGCGTAGCAAGTTTTTGGCTTGTATAATCATGTTGTTGCTCGGGGTGAATGACTCGGTATGATCTCCCTTCACTTTTCCTATGAATATGTCTTGTTGGCTCCTATGAATATGTTATTTTCATGCCAGTCTATCATATAGGTGCTTCAAGCATTGGAATTCTTGAAGTCCCAACATAGGGGCAAGACATTTACATTGACCCATTGTTGGAAAGAGATCAAGGACTGCCCCAAATGGAAGAACATCATGGCCACTATCCGCAAATGTGGGGGTGATCCGACGGTGATCGACCTTGATCCCCCAAGTGACAAGAGGGCGAGGGGGAGGGCAAGCACCAAGGTGGAGTTGAAGCGTGATGCTTCAACGATTGCTTAAGACACCTTGAAAGTGTTCATAACCCAAAAGGACAAGAACACCGCCAAGAAGGTTGATAGGACAAAGAGAAGCGTTGGGAGAGGGACGAGAAAAACAAAAACTACTTTGAGATCCAAAATAAGAAGTTCGAGATCGATGAGACCAATGCTCGGTCTAGGGTCGTAGAAGTGGAGCTCGCGCAACAAACTCAGGAGGCCACGATCATGACAACCGACTTGAGCACCTTGACCCCAAAGAAGAGGGCCTAGCTTGAGAATAAACAAAAGTATTACATGGAACGAGATTCTTGATCATCTCAATTGTGTGTGGTGCATGAACAATGGCCGAGGCAAATGAGGGCCTTGCACGACACAATTATTTTGGGTACTATGTTCTGTGCCCACACGTCATTTTATTCTGTTCCTACTATAAAAATTGCATCTATTTGGAATGTTCTATGCTTGATCTATCATCTATCTGCTAGACAATTTTATGAAATTTGGGAGAATGATCATCAAATGGGAAAATTCTGGGCTGGGCAGACCAAATAGGTCGCCACGTTGGGTTCACTGGCCTGGGAAGGCCGGACTGGGGCCAGATGACTATCCTTCTTTACGAACCATACAAACAGAACCGGGACCCAAGCAAACACTAAATGGGTCGATGCATTGGAGAAGGCCTAAAGTTGGGAGATGAACCAAAGAGAACATATGGGAAACACCGGCTAATAGAGTCCTTGCCTTGGATCGTACGGACAAAACGGTAGTGTGGTGTGCATCGAGAGGGCAGAGAGGCTGATCTGCGTATCTAATCCCAAATTCATCTTGAAGAACTGAGTAGAGACTTACAAATGGTATCAGAGAGCGCAACATGATTTGGAAGTTCCAATTCATCTCCACGCCACTTGCTTCACCCTTCCCTTCACCGGAGATGATAAATGACTAGAGGCTGGGGCGTCCCTTGGGGCGCCTCTTCATCGTACTGTGGCGGCCTAATCATGTCACATACACATAACCAATAATTTACCGTTAACCATCAACACATGAACATATTTGGATTGACAAATTGGTGTAATTCAAACAAAATATTCTCTATTTCCTTAGAGACCAATATGATGAAGCTCATTCAGCCCAGAACATGTACTGAAGTAGAGGAAAAGATACAATATTTCGTGGGGCCATACTGTAGATATCTAAAACACACCAGTAGTATCTTTATGAGAATTTACACAAATATACATACCTTGACGTGGAACATTCAGAAGAATGAACAAATAAATTGAACTCCTTAATTATTTCACATTTTAGATAGGAAACATGAATTACAGCAAAGTAAACATGAGTTTAATCCATGTCCTGATTCACAATGTAGAAGAACAATCAATAAAAATGGTTGATCTGTCCCCACTATGTACCAAGATTCAAGCAAGAAATGGACTCTAAAGTAAATACAGAACTTGGACATCCGATGAAACCTCCTAGCCTGGCTCCCCTTCAGCCCAAAATCATAGGCGCTATCTATTATTAATAAAAATTGTAGTGGGATCACCTTTCCCATTGATTATCCTAAAAAAATTGAACATTATATATTACATCTCAAAGTTCATGTAGCCATCCCATGGATGGTCAATACAGTCAGATGATTTCCTAACATTAGTGTCAGCTACAACATAATTATTCAAAAATAATTACTCCATGATATTGATTGGATTGTACAGAAAAGGACACTTCTCCATATTGTCTCATGAAAAAATAACCCAAAAATAAGAACAAATATTTATGTAGAGAAGTCACAAGGATAGAAGAAAATATCATATGCGTATCCTATAGTGTGCAATCATTTATATCTACTCACGGGAATGCCTCTGGGAAATCTGCTCTCCTCTGGCCCGAGGATTGTAAACAGTTTTATCACAATCATCTCCATCCTGATTGGAGTATAACCTGGAAATGAATGAAAACTTGGCGGATTGCAGATGCACCATAAGATTTTCAAACAAGCACTGAAACAAGATGCATTTAGTATAAACCAGAGGTTAGTGCCACTATTGATAACTCGGTAACAAATCATCTTGGTTCTGGTTATTTGTTTATGTACAAGTAAATGGGGTGTACAACTGCCTAAAATTGTTTACATAGCCTCGTCTTTTGTATCAAGAGGGTGAAAATAAGGTGATTTTTCTTAATCATGTCAGGACGTTGCTATTAGAGATGGTATTTTTTGTAGCTTGGGATGTTGTGGTGTTGAAACTTGACATGCACTATTCATAAGATCTTACCTGAAACTCCAAAGTTCAAATGTAGGGAACAAAAACTATTTAGAAAGTTGGATATTATGTGTTCAACCGTCTTATAATTACTTCATCTTAGAGTAGTCTAATGGCCTTATAGGATAGATTTAATGTTGATGAGTATTCTCCTGCAGGCGTCCAAGAAATTCAGTGCTAAGTACGATGAGCTTTCTTCAGTAACTTGATGGGAAGGATGAGCCCGTTCCAGTGCTGCAAGTGAAAGCGTAACTGAATAAATGTTAGTTTCTCTACCACCGTCTGTCTACAGTTACTACCGTTCTGTTGTTTTTGAATAATTTAAGAAGCACTCCGGAAATGATGTTCACTTCAAATCATTGCTTAGTAGATATTTTGGGACTGTATACAAGCCTGAGAGTGCTGCCTATTTGCATTTGGAGCTGTCTAAGATGGTTTAGCAAAACAATCTATGTTGTTGTTTACTATTAATTTCTTGTTCACACTTAGCTACCAAACAAGAAAACAAATGAAACGGATATTGTCCAATATATACAAGTTGTACTATTTCTGAAATCCTTAGCAAAATCCAGACATACAAACTAAACAAACCACACTGTTCTGGAAATGCAAATAAATGGGCACTGTATGAAACATGTTTAAGAACAAATATGGGGATACAGAATGGCGTACCTAATGTTTCTTCTCTGCCTAATGCCATGGCAAATGCATTTGCTGTCGTCGAGACCCCATCAAGTTGCCGCCATTAGGGTTTTATCGTGGGGAGTGTCCATGTGTTGGGAGAGAGGCCAGTGTAGAGCAACGCAGTGAGGGAACCACCTCCGCAACGACACGGATGGGCATCGGACAAATTAGGATGCGGGCGCAGCTTGGAGTTCCTGCCTCGCTGCTTAGGGCCATCGTTCACACCATCCCCTGCTCCTCCGCGCCGAATTTTCGTCAAAAACCTTGTATGCAAACAACCAAGAAGTACATAAATTGGAAAATAGGATTACTATCTACCGGGAAGTTCACTTCCCTTCTATTATGCTACTTCTAAATGAACACAATCTGAATATCAAATATCACCCTGTACTGAATGGAACCAGTTTGAGTCCTAATTCCAGTCCACAAAAATATACACTACAAAACTACCAGATGACTGATTTACATTCCAAATTATTCAGAAGCACAACACTATGCATTTTTTAATCTGTACCAAATAATCCCCAAAACTACCAAGAAACCAAAAAAAACTTATCATTATTCCTAAAGGAACTGAAGTACCACAGTGAAAAAAATAAGTAGTGCATTATCAGACGAGAAAGTGACATACTACTAATGGACAAAAGGAGGCGAGAAGAATTAAAGACGGAGACTAATATATGGCTTGTCTGTCGTTTCAGCTGTTATTTCAGCTGCTTGTTTCAGCGGAGACTAATATATGGCCTCCCGCATGGAAAACACCAGATACCTCTTGTCCCTCGGTGTTGGAAGCCCGCTGCCGGCCGTCGAGCATCCATGGTGAGCCCCTCCCGCCCTGCTCCTCAATTCAAGCCCCTGCAGGCAACCCCTCATCTTGCTGCAGCCATCCACCAGGCCGACGAGTCCCCACGGTAGAGCGGGCTCACTTTCCACCGGCATTCGTCGCTGCCATGTGAATGAGTAGAGGCAGAAGGTGTCAGATGGGAGAGGAGGATATGAGAGCTATGTGGAAACGGATCTTAACTGGAGTTGGGAGTGGGAAAGAAAAACCGATAGAAAGAGGAGACGACAGAAACACTCGTACCTGAGATTCAGACGCATCAAAGGTTGCCATAGGGGGTCTTGATCTCGCCGACGAGGAGCAAGGGCGTGTATGTTCTTAATTTATCTGGGGAAATTCAGGGTCGAGGGCTTGTTTAGGCCGGAGGTACGGGCGCAAGGACGACACGGTGATGGCTCAATGGAGGTGGGCGGCGAGGAGACGCACAGATGCGTTCGACTCATTTTTCTTGGTGCTGGCGGTGTGGGAGACGGGGAAGGGGATGGGGACCGTCGTCCTCACTGGAGCCCGAGCCTCTGTTGCCTCTACCTCCGAAGACGCGTACGAGGAGCTCTAGTTCACAGTGGGCCGCTGTAGCCAGAGACGGGGATGAGGAGCTCCAGGTCGAGGTTGGCCGCTGCCACTGCACCTCCAGACAAGAGGGGGGTGGATGCGCAAGCCGGTCGTGAGAGGTGGTGAGACGGGCGATACTTGAGGGGCCAGCGCGTGCGGCGAGCGGCGGCCAGAGTGGAGGCGGCGGATGGAGGAACCCTGTTTCTGTTTTCTGTCTCCTAGAGACGTGAAGGGAAGGGAAAGAGGAGGCGGCAGTAGCACAACAGAGTTCTGGCGACCCCAGGCAACAAAGACGAGACAAAACAACACGCAGACGAAATGGAACCGGTCACAAACCTGAAGCCAGAGAACAAGGACCAATAAGCCGGCGACACGTGGGCACGCGCAGTGTGCTCACATTTCACTCGCACTTACTTGTTCTCAATGGACGCCTTGTCTCTAGAGTGCAAGCCCATCTGTGGAGATCTTTGTAGCGTTGCAAATCAAGGGTATCTGCACAACACCTTGATCGACTCTGTGCAAGCCAATGTGGGAGCGGACCTCGACTCCGTGATCTCAAGGCACGACTCCGAACTAGACACGACCAAGAGAATGCTTAGTGTAGAGATCACGACACTGACGGGCTGTTGCAGACCACACCATAAAAAAAAGTGTGAACACCACTGTTATTTTGGGATATTGAGAGAATCATAACTTGCATTGCTCGAGGCCTCGAGGGCTTGTTTACATAGAGGTACAAACTTGGACTCCAAGACTAATAGAGATAGGTTACAACTTAGACAGAGGAGGAGGCCGAACCGGCTAGGCCTAACCCTAACCGACCTATACTCTAATATCCCTCCGCAGTCTCAACGTCAGGAGTAACAATGTTGAGACTAGAACGTATGTCGGTGAATGATGCAGCCGGAGCCCTTTTGTAAAAAATATCAGCAAATTGAGCACTTGTAGGAACATGAAGAACACGAACTTCGCCAAGAGCCACCTTCTCGCGAATGAAGTGGATGTCAATTTCAATATGTTTTGTGCGACGATGCTGAACTGGATTGGAGGCCATGTAGACGATAGAAATATTGTCACAGTAAACTATAGTAGAACGCTCAATCGATCGATGAAGCTCGACAAGAAGCTGACGCAGCCACACCGCCTCGGCCACAACATGAGCAACCGACCTATACTCAGGCTCAACAGAAGACCTGGAAACTGTTACCTACCTTTTAGAACACCAAGAAACAAGATTATCACCTAAATAAACACAAATTAGGATGTGGACCATCGAGTATTCGGACATCCTGCCTAGTTTGCATCAGAATAAACTGTCAAGCTGGTTGGAGAAGAAGAATTAAGGAGAAGACCATGATCAAGAGTGCCTTTTAAATAGCGAAGAATGCGTTGGACATGAGCAAGATGAGGAGCGCGAGGATCATGCATAAAAAGACAAGATTGCTGAACCGAGTAAGAGATGTCGGGGCGAGTAAGGGTGGCATATTGGAGAGCACTGGTAATGCTGCGATAGAAGGTGGGGTCAGAAGCAGGATCACCGACAGATGATAATTTAGCACCATTGTCGGCCGGAGTACGAGAGGGGTGACAATCAGACATTCCAACACAAGAAAGAAAATCTAAAAGGTATTGGCGTTGAGACAGAAAAAGGGTAGACTTGGTGCGAGAAACATTAATACCAAGAAAGTGATGAAGAGGACCAAGATCAGTCATGGAAAATTCGCGGTTAAGAGAAGAAATAATATGTTTGAGAAAAGAATCAGAGCTAGCGGTAAGAATGATATCATCAACATATAGTAAAAGTAGGCAGTATGTTCGGAAGAGCGAAAAATGAAGAGAGAAGAATCAGATTTGGAGAAATAAAGCCAATAGTTTGAATAAATGTGGCAAAACTTTGAAACCAGGCACGAGGAGTCAGCTTGAGACCATAAAGGGATTTTTGGAGTAAACAAACGAGATTAGGAGAAGAGGAATCTCAAAACCAAAGGGTTGCTGACAATAAACCGTTTCATTAAGGTTGTCGTGAAGAAAAACATTTTTGACGTCTTGTTGGTGAATATGCCAATAGGTGGAAACAACGAGGCAAAGAACAACACGAATAGTGCTTGGTTTTACAACGGGAGAGAAAGTTTCATCAAAGTCAATGCCATCTTGCTGTGAAAAACCGCGACAAACCCAACGAGCTTTGTAGCGAGCGAGAGTACCGTCAGCATGAAATTTATGGCTGCGAGGCGGCAGAAGAGGCGGCCACGGTAGGGGTGTTGGGCAGGGGTACGGCTGAGGGCTGCCGCGACAGAGAAAACGGGAAAAGGTCTTCCACGACAGAGATGAAGGCAGTGGGAACTAGGGTACTAGGGATGTTGGGTTTGGGTAGTGGTTGGATTTGGTCGGTGGTTTTGGTGGCAGCATATGGAAAAATATTTTCATCGAATGTAACGTGACGAGACACAAGAACACAACCAAAAGATGGATCAAAACAACGATAACCTTTGTGATCGTTAGAAAGATCAAGGTGAATAAAATGAAGTGAGCGCGGTTCTAGTTTGTTGTGAGCGGTGGAGGCAGTGTTGGGGAAACAAAGGCAGCCAAAAACACGCAAAGAAGAATAATCGGGGTGAGAAACAGAAAGAGATTCAAAAGGCGAATAAAGAGGGCATGTTTTTGTTGGTCGAATGTTTATTAGTAGCGTAGCGGTTTGAAGGGCGTCAGCCCAAAAACAAGAGGGAAGAGAGGCTTGTAAAAGCAAGGTGCGAAGAATGTTGTTAATGGAACGAAGAGAACATTCAGCTTTACCGTTTTGGAAAGAAGTATAAGGGCAAGAAAAACGAAGAAGAATACCGTGAGAGAAAAAAGTTACGGTTTTGAGTGTTATCAAATTCACGACCGTTATCACATTGAATAAATCGAATCGGCAAACCAAAGTGAGTAAGAACGTACTGCCGGAAGTTGAGAAAAATTGCATGCACATCAGATTTAGCACGAAGAGGAAAAGTCCAAATATAATGAGAATAATCATCCAATAATACAAGATAATATTTATAACCAGAAACATTAGGGACCGGAGAGGTCCATAAATCACAATGAAGTAACTCAAATGGAAAAGTGCTATAAGTATTAGAGGTCCCAAAGGGTAATCTAACATGTTTGCCGCATTGACAGGAAGTACAGAGCGAGGGATTATGAGAAGCAATAGAACTAGGGATACAAAAATTTGAAAGCAAGGATGATAGAGTGAATTTATTTGGATGGCCTAGACGACGATGCCATAAATCTACTGATGCAAGCATGGCATGAGGGGTGGATGTAGGCGCGCCATGAAGTGGATAAAGATCACCCGTGCTATTGTACCAGGCGAGAACCTCCCCCGTTTTCAGATCCTTCATAGACAAACCAAAGGGGTCAAAAGCCAGAATAACTTTATTGCCAATGCAGAATTGTCGAACAGAAATAAGATTTTTGATTAAAGAAGGGACAAGTAGAATATTACTAAGAAGAAAATTGGCAGAAGAAGAAGATACGTAAGAATTGCCGGTGCAAGAAACAGGAATTGTGGAGCCATCGCCGATAGTGATTGTGGAAAAAGGTGAGGAAAACAAGCTGACAATAAATTCATATTTGAAGACATATGCGAGGATGCACCAGAGTCGAAGATCCAATCCGTACCTTCGTTATTTAGGGTAAAAATTTTCATGGCGTTGATGAAGGCGGCTTGGTCCCATGTCAGCTGCTGCGGAGGAGCAGAGGGGCTAGGAGCTTGCATGTTGACTTAGGGGAGAGGTGGTAGCTGGTTGTACGCGTACGAGGCCTGCATGTTGCCGTAGGCCGGCATGCTGTAGTAGTTGGGCAGGAGTCCTGGCGCACCGGGAGGTGGTGTAGTGGTGGCGGTGTAGACGTGCGCAGGTGGCCGGGGTCCGAGAAGCCCGAGGGAGCCGGTGGCCGGACGAAGACCGGGGTTCCACGAGCCCTTGTATGCAGGAGGAGCGCCGTACGGTAAATGGGCCGACTAGGGCATGGACCAAGATTGGACAAGACCGGTCCATGGATCTTGCTGTGGCGGCCATGTCGGTGGAGCGGGAGGCGACGAAGTCGTTGACAAAGCACGGGCGGGGCTGGCAGGACGAGGTTGAGGAGGCCGGTATATCGGGTTCTTGCCTTTGTAGTTAGGGCTCGGACGCCAGCCTGGGGGCGGTTGGGGAGCCGACGTGGAAGGCGGCCGGGGCAGCGCAGGGGCTGGAGCGGCAGCGTGAAACACATGCGGCTCCCGTTGTGCTTTGCAAGCTTGGTTCTTCTCTTCCTGCTGAAGGAAAGATCATACCTCCTTGAAGATGGGGTAGGGCTTGAGCATGGGGATGAAGGACTGTTGCTTCTCGAACTGGTCACCGAGGCCGACGGGGAGGGCGTTTATAAGAGTGCGATCCTCAACGCGATCGCTGAGTTCGCAGAGTTCGCCGCCGATGGCCTTGATCCGCTAGCAGAAGACGGTTACCGGGGCATCTCCCTGGGTGATGGTGCGGAGCTCGGTGTTGAGTGCGTTGATGCGCGCGTCGGAGTTGTCCTGGCTGTTGAAGGGAGGCCCAGAGCTCGGCGGCGGTTGCGTCATCATTGGAGACCAAGTTGAAGAACTCCGTAAAGATGCGCGTGTAAATCCACTGGATGATGGCGAGATCATCTTTCACCCAACAAGGATCGGTGGGATGCGGAGGGTAGGATGCATCTATGTGGTGGCGGAGGCCGCAGTGACCGAGGTGGATGGAGAAGATGTGGCGTCAGTGATAGTAATTGTGGGAGCCGAGATCTAATGAGATCGGGACGAAGGAGGAGATGTCGGCAATGGTGTCTGCGAGAGAGATCGTGAGGATTTGGGGAGGTATGGCTAGGGTGGTTGTAGATGAGGAAGAAGATGGAGGGGGTTCACCGGCAGCGCGGAACTCAGACAAGGAGAAGGGGGACCGAGTCGGCAGGGGCAGCGGCGCCGACGGCTTTGCCATGCTAGGTTCAGAATACCTAAGCATGTGATACCATGTTATTTTGGGATATTGAGAGAATCATAACTTGCATTGCTTGAGGCCTCCAGGGCTTGTTTACATAGAGGTACAATCTTGGACTCTAAGACTAATAGAGATAGGTTACAACTTAAACAGAGGAGGTGGCCGAACCGGCCTGGCCTAACCCTAACCGACCTATACTCTAATAACCACGGTGGGAGGGCTACTGATGCCGCGAACCTAGAAATCACGGGATGGATATGTCGCCTCCGATGGGCGCCGGTGTTCACACCACTGTCGGGTCCTTGAGATCGATTTCGCCACCGGCACCCACAAACCACGTGAATGTTTTTTTTAACCTGTTGAACATTTTACTGAACCCCGTGAACGATTTTTTAACAATTGAACATTTCTTTTTGTACCGGTGAACTTTTTTCTTAACCCGTGAACATTTTTAATATGCATGGAAAACATCATGGTTAAGAAAACATTTATCAATACATAAAAAATGTTCGGGATGGTTTAAAATTATTCATGTATTTGAAAATGTGTTGTCCTTGCATTTGAATTTGTCTGGACATCTCGAAAAAGTGCTCACATCCTCTGACTTTGCCCCGCCTGTCAATAATCTAGAGTTAGCCTGTAAGAAATCAGATAATCTCGTTCGCTCAAAGAATTATTTAGCATTTGAAAATTCACGTAATGGGTTTAGGCCGAGCTAATATAAATAGTAACAATATTTATACTAATTTTTTGTAATTCTTCTTTATAATTTATTAACTATTCTATAATTACATTTGTATCTTAGTTAGCATATGTAACCCAGTTTTTTCTGTTAAGCATAAATTAGGTGTTTTTGGCTACCATCGTAAATAACTTGTCTTGTGATAATTTTAAATTGTATGGGAGTTAATTTTTTCCAAACATTTCCGTAATAATATGTGAACTGAATTCACTAGCCTTTACAGAAGAATTGAATCTCTTAAATGTGAGAACATAAATCATGTAAAAAATTGCATGCCTCCATGTAGTAATATGTGACACACCCATACTAGTATACATGCACTTTAGTGTGTGTGTGTGTGCGGGCCATGTGTGTGCATTAATATACTTAAAAATCTTGGTGAAGATATCTAATGTGTATGGTCTAACAATGAATTTGATAGACAGTCTCTAGTGTATGGTTAAGTGTAAGCAATTAGGATGTTCTAGACGAGAATATTGCCACCAAATGTTTCTCCGTTGCTTTACTTGTTTTTCTTGTAGATTTGTTTTACAAGTTGGGGTTGGGTTCAATAATTAGTTGCTAATGTGCGGGTGTTCTGTACTTTGTTTTGAAATACATCACCTACAATAATCACCCAAATATATTGAAATGTCGCACATTTTACAACTTCACTCATGCGATTAGATTATTTACATGCTCGCCCATGGAAATGCTTGACATCCTAAACGAACTCAGCCACCAGGAGGCGATTTATCTCATCTTGAGTAGAAATTTTCTGATCAGGTGCAAACCTTCAAAGAGTTTATGTTGGATGGGCTTTACATTAGGGACGAAGGCGTGCAACTGGTATTTGGCGATCTCTCGAGGAATGTCAGGCATGTTAGAAGGCTCCCATCCGAATACATCTGGTTTAGCCTAGAAGAACACCATGAACTGTAGCTTATGCTTTGGATTTAGGGTTGTCCCCACCTTCGTGACCCCTAGTGGGGTTGTAAGGCTCCAATATGACTTCCTTTGTCTCACGTGGACATATACCTTTGGCTTTGAGTTTTTCATATAATGGATAAGAGTGTGGATTTGTTACCCCGGGGGCAATACCACCCCACTTGTTGTCGTCCGATGGTTGCCTCGTGATTCGTACTATGATGTCATGTATCTATCAAGACCAACATAATTGGCTTCCTAACCCTGATCAACTCACCTAGTAGACTGTAAACATGTGCGTGTAGCATTGGCATTGTTAGAATCTGCTTAGCATTCAGGACGATGTCAGCGGAGTGCATATTTACTGAGTGAACCGTGCATGTGATCCAAGCCCTATTAGCAGTGTTTGTATCAGTCCCTAATCACTATGGTTCATACGAGACAACAAGTGAACTGTGTAGGTGGTTCAAATATCAAAGATGATCTAACGACAATGAGAGGGGTGGTATTGCCCTCGGGGGTAACTCCACATTTCTGTAATGGATAAACCTACGAACTTCATGAGCTCAAGCGGCAAAGACACCACCACGAGATGCGTCCTTGATGAAGCCATAGACGAAGATAACCCGTGGTGCGCGACATTGGGCTGCCGCTCTAATAAAGATATTTCCTTTTAAATTATGAAGGAACTACCGTAGTTAGTTGACAAACATATTAGCAACAGTCCAAGGTGTACTCTTAGCTTTCTTGACCGATGGCATCCCACAAATCCCAGACCTCGAGTGCAACACCCATTTTTATGACCGCAGTCGTTGCGCTCCACCCGAGGCTAAGTCTCGATGGAGACAAGTCTCCTTGATGCACAAAAACTCTCGTCCATCTTGTCTTCCCTCGTCATGATCTCCCGTTACTAGGAATTCAACGAGACTCCTATAGTCGACAGTTGTATCTAAAGCCAATCTACACTAGTTTGGTGCCACACACGTGCTCATGAGTAAACCCTAAAATAAGACCGAGAAACATTTTGCCGCCGCAACTTTATTGAAGCAGGTCAGCATTGCTTTATTTAGGTGATTTGACAACCGACCCACAAACGACCCCAAAAGGATGCAACCCGGCTTGGTGCATGACACAAACAGGTTTAGAGTCCACCTCTAAATGTACTCCATCCGTTCCAAAATACTTTACTCCTAAATGAGTTTATCTAGACAAGTTTTTGTCGAGAAATATACTATTCCACATGTATGATGGCCCCCCAACACTATCACTGCCGTCAAAGTGTTGGAGATTCATGCGAGATTTTTTTAAAAGAAGCCCTTCCACCTTAGTCCAACTTAGAACTTAAGTCCATTTTATCTTTACGGAACACCCCCATCTTTTCGAGGTTATCTATACGGGTCCTCTCATCTCTGCTTCACCAGGGGACAAACAAAAATGCTTTCACTAATATTTTGAACTTCACTTTTTTCTTTGAAGTTTATACATGTTTCATCTAAATATTGTTTATAGTTAAAAAAACGTTGATAATAGACTATATTTTAATAGGTTTTACCGCAATAATTTCATACAAGATTGAACATTAGTTTTTTCAAAGCTTTTAGCATTATCAAGTACCAAATCAGAAGATTTTTAAAATGGAATAGACACTTAATTTTTTCAGATTCGTTAAGAATTTTTACAGAAATATTCGATAATATTTTTTCATAGAATTTTTTTTAGCATGAATGTTCAACAATTTTTCATAGAATTTTTTCTTCCAAATATTCATATAAGTTTCAGATGATTTTCACAGATATTCAGCAACTTTTCATCCGAGTTTTGTACATGATTCATCCTCGAATCAAACATAATTCAAAGGGGCCAGTCAAGATTCATGTAAATTTCGCATACAAAAATCTATACAAACATAGTAAATATATAGAATCCATACATGTACCAAAGTTTCATCGATCTAGGACAAAATCAATCACGGTGCTTCAGTGCCTGTAAGCCACACCCGAAAGAAACTACATTGAATCTTAATCGGATCTGGTTTTTGGAAAACTTCCATTCTAACATTACAAAAATTCCATATCTATTCCATAAAAAAAAATTCGAAACTTCACACAAAGTGTTCCACGTCCAACAAAGATTCAAAACCAGACAAAACAATTGCATAGAGGAACACTTTGTGAGCCAGAGGAACCTATATATAGACCACCGCCATACATCATCAGTTCATCGACCAAATACAAATCATCCGGATTCGCCAGCATACGTCCCGCCGTGCATTTGGTATGCATATATGCACTCAGTAGCCACGACAGGGCTGTATGCTGGCGATACCGATTGTTTTGTTCTACATCCCCCCTTTAAGATTTGATACATCATTCAGTTCATCGACCGAATACAAATCATCCGGATTCGCCATCATACTTCCGACCGTTCTTTTGATATGTATATATGCACTCAATAGCCACGGTCGGGCTGTATGATGGCGATGCCGATTGTTTTGTTCTACATCCCCCCTTTAAGATTTGACAAAATGTTTGATACATCATTCAGTTCACCGACCGAATACAAATCACCCGGATTCGCCATCATACGTCCGACCGTTCTTTTGATATGCATATATGCACTCAATAGCCACGGTCGGGCTGTATGATGGCGATACCGATTGTTTTTTTCTAAATCCCCCCTTGAAGGTTTGACAAAAGGTTTGATACTACGTATATATTTGTCTGCCTTGTATGCGACGAAACTATGTATATGCATGGATCAACTGGTCTGATGTGCACTTATTATAAATTTAACGTACCTTGTTCTGTATTTGAAACGCGTGGAGTTATTATTTGGAACATAAAGGATATAATGGAAAACAAAATAAAACAATAGAAAACATAAAGGAAATAATGGAAAACATAAAGGAAACAATAGAAAACAAAAAAGGTAACAATAGAAAACAAAATAAAACAATAGAAAACATAAAGGAAAACAATAGAAAACATAAAGGAAACAGTAGAAAAAAATAAAACAAGAGAAAACAAAAAGGAAACAAGAGAAAACAAAATAAAACAATAGAAAACCTAAAGGAAAACAATTGAAAACAAAATAAAACAAGAGAAAGCAAAAAGAATACAAGAGAAAACAATAGAAAACATAAAGGAAAACAATAGAAAACATAAAGGAAACAATAGAAAACAAAATAAAACAAGAGAAAACAAAAAGGAAACAAGAAAAACACAAGATAAAACAATAGAAAACATAAAGGAAAACAATAAAAAAACATAAAGGAAACAATAAAAAACAAAATAAAACAAAAGAAAACAAGAAATAATTAAAAATAGGGCATTCGTCCCGGTTTTTGCAAACAACCAGGACGGATGCCCCCACCAACGAGCGCGCTCCATCTGCCCCATCCGCCCGCTGCGGAAAAAAAGTGTGAGGCATCCGTCCCGGTTGGTAGCAAAAACCGGGACGGAAGACCCTTTCATCCCGGTTGTTGCTACGAACCGGGACGGATGCCCCTCTCTATATAAATCGACAGCCTTCCTCCCCAAAATCATAACTCCCCACGCAGGATTTGGATCGCGACGCCGCCAGGCTGCCCGTACGTCTCCCGCGCCCACGCCGGCGTCGTCGTTGCCCGTGGAGGAGCTCGCCATCGACCAGTGGAGGAGCGCCGTCGCCTGCACCCGCACCCGCGCCCGTCGCCCACGCCGCGCCCGCCCGCCTCCACCGCGCCCGCGCCGTGGATGAGCTCGCTGCCACGCCAACGCCGGCCTGCGCCCGTGGACGAGCGCTCTCCGCTCGCCCCATCGCCCCTCGCCGCCGATCTTGTCTCCGATCGCTCCTAGCTAGAAAAGTTAGAATTTTTGTTTAGTGTGCTTTTGTTTTTAGAAATTTTTGACTGTTAGAAACGTTAGAATTTAGTGTTATAAAAACTAGAAATTTTAGTTTTAGAGAATTTAGGTATTTGTACTTAGAAAATTTTGGTGTTAGAAAAATTAGAAATTTTAGTGTTAGAATTTTTTTTACTTAGGAATTTTTAGTGTTAGGAATTTTCACTTAGGAATTTTTAGTGTTAGGAATTTTAGTGTTAGGAATTTCACTTAAGAATTTTTAGAAAATTTCACTAAGTTAGAAGAATTTCACTAAATTAGAAAATTTCACTAAGTTAGAAAAATTTCACTAAGTTAGAAAATTCACTAAGTTAGAAAATTTTCACTAAGTTAGAAAATTTCACTAAGTTATAAAAATTTCACCAAGTTATTTTACTTAGTGTTAGAAATTTGGAACTGTTATGAGGCACACAGACCGATGACCATCTTGTTCCTGTTAAGAGGTACTACATGCGGTGGTGATCCGAGGAAAGGAACGAATGCGAGGGTTTCTGGATTTGTTTGGAACTAAATAATGTCACATATGTAATATGGTTCATGAGATCCGGATGAAGTTGAACACTTTAGTGCACATTCGTAATGGTGACATTCCTCAGAAATCCCTTCCGGGGTTATGAAGAATATCCCCATTATGTATGTGCACAAAAGGGTCTAATTTTTTCCGGATCTGACTATTACAAATATGATTTTGTTTAGTTTCAAAGATGTCCAGAAACCCTTCCTTCTCCCGCATCGCCACCACGTGTACTTACCTCGTAACAAGCACAAAATGTGAAGGTCCAACTTCACATCAAGGCCCGATGACCATCTTTTTCCTGTTAAGAGGTACTACAGGCGGTGGTGATCCGGGGAAAGGAACGAATGCGAGGGTTTTTGGATTTCTTTGGAACTAAATAATGTCACATATGTAATATGGTTCGTGAGATCCGGATGAAGTTGAACCCTTTAGTGCACATTCGTAATGGTGACATTCCTCAGAAATCCCTTCCGGGGTTATGAAGAATGTCCCCATTATGTATGTGCACAAAAGGTTCTAACTTTGTTCGGATCTCACTATTACATATATGATTTTGTTTAGTTTCAAAGATGTCCAGAAACCCTTCCTTCCCCTGCATCGCCATCACGTGTACTTACCTCGTAACAAGCACAAAATGTGAAGGTCCAAGTTCACATCAAGGCCCGATGACCATCTTGTTCCTGTTAAGAGGTACTACAGGCGGTGGTGATCCGAGGAAACTAGGAAGATGAGGGTTTCTGGATTTCTTTGGAACTAAATAACGTCACATATGTAATATGGTTGGTGAGATCCGAACGAAGTTGAACCCTTTTGTGGACATTCGTAATGGTGCCATTCCTTAGAAATCCCGTCCGGGATTATGAAGAATGTCGATGTTATGGATGTGCACAAAAGGGTCTAACTTTGTTCGGATCTCACTATATTACATATAGTATTTTGTTTAGTTTCAAAGATGTCCAGAAACCCTTGTCTTCATCCTTCTCCGGATCACCATCACGTGTACTACCTCGTAGCAAGCACAAAATGTGAAGGTCCAACTTCACATCAAGGCATAGGCATGAGTATGGCTAGCAGATCAGATCCACTCTTTCCTAATAAACTCGTGACTCGAACGGGGCATAACATCCTTCCAGATTATCCAGTCATGTGTGAAAACATTGTAGATCACTTCCTCTTCTTCAATGTTTTCACACATGATATGGATAATCTGGGATGCTACATCTGTTATGTCCCGTTCGAGTCGCAACTTTACTCGGCAAGACTCGATTTGATCTGGTAGTCATACTCCTTACTAAAGTTCAGAAACCCTTGTTCCCGTTAAGAGGTACTATAGGCGGTGGTGATCCGGGGAAAGGATGAAGATGAGGGTTTCGGTTGGAACTAAGGAACGTCGCATTTGTAATATTATTGTTAGTGAGATCAGAAGAACTGGGTTGCACCGTTTGGTGCATATACATAATGGTGATATTTTTCATAGCCCTGGACGGGGCTTTGAAGAATATCACCGTTAAGTATGTGCACGAAATGGTCCAACTTTGTTCGGATCTCACAAACACTTACATATGTGATTTTGTTTAGTTTCAACGAAGTTCAGAAACCCTTGTCTTCATCCTTCTCTCGATCACCATCATGTGTACTACATCGTAACAAGCACAAGATATGAGAAAGGCCAATTTGATCCTTTGTGTTTAACTTTCATCTTATTTATGTCATATTTCTCCATTTACTATTTTTTACTAAGTTAGAAACACTAAGGTATTTTACTTAATTACGGAATATTTACTTAGTCCGGGCCTGTTTTTAGTTCATGTCTCTGTTGGACCCGCCGGGCGATGTCCGGGAATGGGCCCCGCCGGGCTGGCACTGGGAGGTCCTTAGTACCGGGACACGCGACTTGGTGAGAAATCCGGGTGACGTGGTCGACCCGGATATTCTTTGGTGGCCATCGCGTGGGCCACGGTCGGTGCGGAGAGAGCCGGCCCCTGACGAGGTGGTACAACAGTGTATCAGAGAGGAGGACGAGCACGTCCGTCGCTACATGTATTTGCTCGATAGGGAGTATAGCAGCGGTTGGTCGATTATTCAATGCTACCGACGCTGCACATTCTCATCATCGGAAAAGCAGCGTTGCGTCCACGCAGCTCGAGGGTGATGATGCACCGCCGATGATGCACCCGGTGGATGATATCACGGAGATGACAACTTGTGAGCTCCACGTGAAGGTCGTCAATATAACCATCAAGGCGACGGTCGGCTATGTCTTACCAATTGGCAACGAACCAACTCAACATAGTCTTCCGGTTCCACGGGGCTACGCTGTTGTTGGGGTCGATGAAGTTGTCAACGGATTTGAGCGGGCGAAGCTTCAATTCTCTGATGGTGAAGACGGAGTGGTGGCTGAACTCGGAGAAGCCAAGAATTTGACCGTTCTATGGCTAAAGGAATGCATTGTGCTTCCAAATCAGACGGCAAGGTCATCGACTCCTCACCATTCTCTAGCGCAACAGTCTCCAGGGCGGTCGTCTCCGCCGTGCATGCCGTGTCCACCGCGGTCGCCTACGCCGTGCATGCCGTCTCCAGCGCGGTCGCCTACGCCGCCGCGACAGCCTTCTCCGCCCACTAAGTTTCTGCCGAAACGTAAAAGATCACCCAAACGTCAACGGTCACCCCTCCCGAAGGTACCAAAGGAGTTAACCAAGTTACCTTACGACTATACTCCTGAGAAAACCAAGAAAATTGCAAGGGACGAATACGAGGCGTGGAAATCGAAGCCGAAGGAGCCGACAAAGGCAGATTTCCCTGACACCGAAGAAGATGTAGAACGAGCATGGAAAATGCTGAAGACTCTTCATCAAACCGAGCCGAGTCTGTCATCTGACGATGACCGCTCTATTCTGAAGTCACACCAGGAAATGGTGCGGTCGACGAAGAGTACTAGCGCAAGCGCGAAAAGCGGGAAATCAGTTGCCCAGCTCGGAGAGCAGAAAAAAATATCCATCTCCCCGCTCAAAGTGATTTCCAATACCCAGGTGGGGCCGAGCACTAATGCTGACGAGAAAATTGATCCGGAGTTTATTGAACTGTACGGAGAAAGGGAAGCTGCTGCGGGTTTGTCCATTGCTGAGTATATGCAAACAATAGACTACTTCCCCGCTGCTGAATGTGCGTACAAATACCAGCACGGGAATCCTCTCGCCAAACCCGAGGAGGTAAAGGATCTACCAACCAAAATGCGAAGAGTGCATAATTGGTATATGGAAGCCGCTCAGAAATCTCAGGACTGGATATGTCTCACAGTTAGAGACGAGCACTACGGGTATGGAGATGGAATGATTCTGATTCAATTTTCCGAATTGGTCCAGTTATTCCAGCAGCAGGCCCTCGACAAATCTATCGTTAATTAGTGCCTATTGTCTGTAAGTACTTATTTCTCTAATTAAGTCTCTAGCTAGCTCACCTCGTTCATTGCATATTCATATATATATAGTACACTCATTATATTATAATTGCAGAATGAAGATTCTCGAATGCAAAAGAGGACAAATCTATGATTTTGGGTTCATTGACCCACATTTTGTTAATCATGAGACTTTTGAGCTATCTTCCAAGGATACAAAAGATAACATTCTGAGGGAAATAAGGTTTCAACAACACCGACGGAAAATACTATTTCCTTACAACTTCAGGTGAGTGTTACTGTGTTGTACACATTATGTTTCCTTACTCGATGTTCAATGTATAATTGATGAGTTCTGCGTGCGCAGTTTCCACTATATTCTGCCAATCTTCCACTATGGAACCTTTCCTTTCTTTTGTATATGATGAGACTTCTCAAAAATGTTACTTCATGGTCTAAAACTACGAACAATATTTTATTGTGACAGATCTGCTGGAAAACTCGGAAATATTAGCTTTTCCGAGCTAATAGATAGATCTTACTAGATGCCCATTCACTATTTTTTATCAGATTACCGAGGACAAGCGACAGTTCTTCAGGTCTATGGAATCTCTCAAATAGTGATCACATTGTGGGAAGACAATTGGTCAGTCTTACATTTATTATTCCTTGGCTTGTAGCAACCGATCCATTCCATGAGAATCCGACTTGCAGCTTGAAGATTCAACAAGATTGCGAGGTATTGCTCACAGACTATTGGTCAGTTAAATTTACTACCAGCAGTCATAAGAACTCACTTCCCTTTCATTCATTATGCAATATTAATTTCATGGATCTGAAAAATAAACATAAATTCTTATTTATACAGGAATGTAGTATGCTTTAGTCATTTCGTTGCCTCAATGCAAATATTCCATATGAACTCAGAACATGCATAATATCAATTTGCTTCGCATTCAAAGCGCACATATGTGCAAAACAAATAGGCTGTCGGCTATCTTCCGTCTTAGCAGAGATAATTTATTCTGTGCATGAAATAAATATGACTTTTCCTTTTGTCTTTCTTTATGAAGTACTCTGTCAGTCCCATGTTTGTTTTTCAGCCACCGTCCGTCCAAAATTAAGTGACGTGGATTTAGTTCAACTTTCTACTAAATCTGGGACGGAGGTAATATGTAACCTATACAATGTTACAGAACCAAAGGCTGAGGCGATGATTATTCTATTATTATATGGATTTTCAAGCAAACTGTAGTTAAAATAGCTTATAAGCGTGGTTTACATCTCTTAGCTTGACTTTTTTTCTTCAAATGTTCCGCAGCAACGCGCGGGGAATCATCTAGTCTTCTGAATTATACGAACCAAAAAGAGAGAGGGGACATGCCACTCGTATGTGAGTTGTACAAGGGGGGAGGTGGATGTGTATTCATGCGTCCTCACTAGTCATTTTATTCAGAGATCTTACCTTCTCATGCAATGGAAGATTCCGGGGTTATTCAGCTGTCCTGTTGTACCCATAATCTCATGGCTTCAGTTTGCAACTCAAAACAGTTTTGATCCCAGCAGCGACCAGATTATAACTGAAGGTACAACATATCTTGGTTGTCAACTTTTTCAATGGCAAATTCCAAGGTACGCTGGTCTTTATGGTGCAATTTCCTCGAGCAATTGGCTACAAATGCAACTAGTTGGTGGTCATGTGAAAATCCATGTTGCATTGTTCTTCAGCTGGGAGGTAACCAGTACTATTGACAGTGTTCTAACTCTCAAGAACATTTCTGGCAGGTCCACTATTGTGCTGAAATATGTAGAGGTTGAGAATTCTCTTGATGTGACAATGCCATTACTGAGCAATCATCAATCATAAGTTTGGGTTCGCTATCTTCATATTACCTACATCGTGCAGTTCTGGCATAAGCTGATGACATTGGAAATTGAAGGGCCGGAGGATGATAGCTTAACGTGTACTACACGAGTGCTCATTTCATGGGATCCAGGAGGTTTGAACCCTATTCTTGCTCCAACCTGGGTTATAACTCAACTACAGTTTTTGCACCGGGCATGGGACCCTGGTATCTGGGCACTTCTATGTTTTTGCGGTGTTTTTGCGTAAGCTGTAGCTAAAGGAGAGATCATGGTTGAAGCTCCGACCTACTGCTACTACCACTACATTGTTGTCTTCCTCGGCCAGGCTTCTCCGGCCAGGACTACTTCATTAACATTGGATCGTCTTAGGGTCAAGCCGAATTTTGTGGAGGGGGGATTGTCAACTACCTCCCTAGATGGGCTAGCTTGTGGGCCACCATCTTGGTCGTGGCCTGCTCGCGAACCGGATGCGGAGGAGGCACAAAGACATATATACAAGCAGAGCGGCCACAATGAGACAGGGCTTGGAACTGGAATGGAACAGCGGCTTCGGCCAAGGCATGGCGTGGCGCGTGTAGCGTGTTCTGTGTGTTGGTGTGTTCATCTTCTTCCTCTAGATTCTCCTAAATTTCATGAATTCTTCTGAGATTCCTCTGTAATCCGAACTGTCCAACTAAGAATACAAGTAGTGATGTGACCGAGAACCCCCTCGGACTCTGCCCGTGCGACGAGCTCGACCATAGCCGGCGACGCCGCAAAACACGTCGCGAACGCCTAGCTCCCTCCCATTCGCCATCACGGAACTGTCGGGGCAACGGGCGCCCTCGCTCCTCCTTGACACCGGCGGCGATTATGTACGCGTGAGAGTGAGTGCAGTGGGAATTCAGTCTGTGATGTCGTGTGCTCGATTCTAGGGTTCCACGGTGAACCACTTATTTCCTGTTGGGCTGAACATTTTGCATCTTGGGCCAGGGTCCGTCTATGGCGCGGTATGATTTTGTGACTAGTATGAATTGCACTAGTCTTGTTTTTGCACTAATGTGAAATCCTGTAGGCGGTCGAAGCCTTATCCCCTCCCTCTCTTTCCCCTGCTATCGTAGCCCTTTGAGAGTCCACCGTCGTCGCTGGTCCGCTCCGGTCATCCCCGCCGCTAGCGCTCGCGCTGATTGGTGTGGTGATGCCTTAGGGTACCGGCCCGCTTTGTATAGAAGTAGATTAGGGTTTAGGTGTAGTTGTTTCTCTCTTTCGTTTCTTGTCCAGGTTCTGGTTGGCGTGATGCCGATGAGGTCTTGCCTCCAGATGCACCCGAGCCACATCTGCGAGGTGCTTCTGCTCGCGTTTTTCCGACTGAAGCTCCGGTGGTTGGAGCTGAGTCTGGAGGAGGAGGGTGTTGCGACCTCGTTCCCTCATAAGCTCGAAGGCGGAGCTCTGGTTCTGGAGCTTGACGCTTGCCAAGTTGAGAAGATTGGAAGGTACGACCATCTGCTTTCGCTGATGGCCGTGGTGGCGAGGAGCGGGAGTGGTCTGCGTGTGCTTCTCCAAGATTCGAGGTCTGGTGGTTCGATTCTACGCTGAAACTCCGAGAAAATCACGCGGTGGCGCTCTTTGCCGCTGCAATTTGGGGCCATGATGGAGGCCTATCTTCTTCCTCCAAGACGGAGGCAGTTCCGACCACGCGCTGGATCTCGGCTTCGAGGCGATTCCAAGTGGTTTGTCCCCGGTCTCGTCACGATTGCAGGCGTGGGTGGTTGTTCTCGGATGGGAGAGTCCGAGAGCTCTGTGCTCCGCTCTCGGTGCCGCACACACCTGGAGAGCGCCAGCGAAGGGTGACGACGATCCCCTTGGACTTGATTGCTTTTCTTCTTTTAGTTCCAGGGGATTTTGTGTAACTTCACAGGGCCTTTTTTCGAATTCGAGGTCTTTAGTGCAAGAGATGTATAGGGCCTATGTGAACTTTGTACCTGCCACATGTTGATCAATATGCAGCCTTGGGGTCTTTGACCCCACTCTTTGTTCAAAAAAAAATCCTGTAGGCCCATAGATTTTCTAAAATGAAGGGCTCATATTCATTTGGGGGTACCACAGGATGCCCCATCAAGTAAAGTCAGTTTGCCAACTCAAATTCTAGCACATCGTGTATCTGCGAGCCAGAGAGGGGCCACCTGACCGTGACAAATCGCTCGGTCATGACCACTCACTACTGGAAACAGAGTCTATGCCGTGTATCGGAAATACTCGGCGAAGGACGAAAAATACTCGGCATACAGTTTGCCGAGTGCCACACTCGGCATATGACACTCGGCGTCGTTCAGCTCGGCGAAACAAAGTTCGCCGAGTGTACAAACACGGGCACCTCGGCAACCTGTTTATACACTCAGCATAGTAACCTGTATGCACGACCTGCCACGTGGCTCTCTCGTATGCCGAGTACAATTGTTACGCCGAGTGTCTTTTGCGGATTTGCCGTGGTCGATTTATACGCCGAGTGCCCGCAGCAGAGGACACTCGGCACAAACGTGCTACGCCGACGTTTTCTGGTATGCCGAGTGTCCTCTGCAGGGCACACTCGGCGTACAAGATGTTTGCTGAGTGTGAAATTATGCCGAGTGTTATTTGGCGTGTTGTCGGCGTACACGGTACTATGCCGAGTGGCCCGTGATTTGGCACTCGGCACAGACGTTGCTAGCCGGCGAAATTCGATTTTCCAGTAGTGACTATAACCAACTGAATTAGTTACTACATACACAGATAGACTTCGACGTCGCTGGCTTACACGTCCTAGCACTAAAGAAAATTCATCACCAATTCTGGTCAATTATTCGCCAACTCAAATTCTAGCACGTTGTGTATCTGCGAGCGGGAGAGGGACCAGGTATTAGTGACAAACCGCTCGGTCATGTCCACTATAATCCACACAAGAAAAAAGAAGGCCAGCGGCCACACGAGATCAAAACCGACTTGGAAGCTCCCCCGGGGCAGCATCAGCCGCCAAAGATCGCTGGCGACCATAATGCCGACTGCAATCGCCAGAATAGGGTAGACCATCCCTCGCTGGTATCGCGCTCTGAAGTACCGTTCGATGGCATCCGCCTTGCGCTTTTCGGGCGCGGCGTCCCAGTACACGTCCATGACCCTATGCTTCCACCACGCGATCTCCTTCGTCGCCCACGCATCGTGCTCCTTCCAGCTGCTCATCCCGAGCTTTTGTAGCGAGCGGTAGGCTTTGACGACTGGAGCAAGATCCGCGGCCAGTGCGCGGTAGCGGTGGTAGGGCGTCTTGAGGATGTAGCGGCGGTGAACCAAGGAGTATACGCCGGAGCGGTCGACGATGAGCAGGCTCGGCCGGCTGCTGCCACCGCGGAAGCCCTTGCGGAGTCCGAACCAGTACTTGGCTGCGTTGAACTCCGGTTCCATGGCTTGCTGGACTCAACTAGCTTTGTCTAGATTTTCGATACGCGTGCGCGCGCTAGATTTTTTCATGGACGTAACCAGCGTCGTATGCGTGTATATGTAGAAACTGGCCGGAACAGTTCATTATGAGCCTAATCCAACTCGGACTTGCTCACAGGTTCGAATCAGATAGCCAGGTTCCACCGAACCATATCATGCGTAACTCATACTCGGAATCCAGCATGTTCGTAATACTCGGGAATTTTCGGCCAGATTCCTCATGTTTTATATGATGAGTACTGTCGACTCATCGATGAACTCAACGAACATCTGCAAGAGAGAAGGTGTGCTCACATGAGTAATTCGAACCCGTTCACTTATGTATATTTTTCCGGCTAAATAATGCGACCCAACGCGAAAGCCAACGCGAGCCCCCCAGCCCACCTCCGTCTGCCACTCCGACGGCAGCGTCCACCTAGCCTCACGCTTGTGGTCACCTGGCCCCGGCGGCCACCCGCCTCTCCCTCCTTCCGCTGCTCCGACCATGGGTTCTCTGTCCGGCTCTCGGCGATTTTTTGGATGATGACGAGGAGGGCTCGACCCGCTCCTACTGCGAGGTCCTGCGCAGCAGTTCGCCGCCGATACCCTAGACGGTGCGCGCGCCTTCTCCGATGCATGCACATCCAGGCTGACGTCCCTGGACTTGGCCGGCTGCTGCTTCAATTGCACCAAGCCGGGGCATATCTCCACGGACTGCACGGGAGATACCAAGTGCCTCAAGTGCAAGGAGAAGGGCCACCACGCCAATTGAACTGCCCTCGTGCGGTGGACGTGCGGCCGGCGAGGTTGACGCCGATGAGGGATCGCCTGGGTGCGCGGCTCCCCCTGCGCCGTCGCAGGAGGAGGTCGTGTAAGATGCACGAGCTACATCTAAAGAGAATTGCTAAATTGCGTAGGAATTCACGGATGGTGGCCGTTCCGCCGCTCCTCCCTCAATCACCATTGCCGTGTTCGAGTTTCATTCATATTCCGTTCCTAGCCAAACCACCACGCTACAAGCCAGCGGGTATTAAACTATTAATAGCTACCGATCCACGTCGGATCGGCCAAATGACCCGGTAATTTGCGAACGCGGTTTGGCCTCTCGCTTGGCCCAGCCGGCCCATCTCCGAGAGCTACCTTGTCTTGGTCCAGCCCACCGGCAAGACGGTGTATAGTTGGTATGGTTGACAATCTCCCTCTCTTGAAAACCGGCTTGACCCCAAGCCGGCGCACGAGGAAAAGCTTGACGAAGAGCTTCCAAATCTTTCCATGTAGCCGTTGCGGCGATGCATCGCTCCATTGCACCAAAACTTGCACCACGGCATGTGTACCACGAGTGACAACACGCCTGTCCAAAACAGCAAAGGGAACATGTCACAATCGATGCTTGAACTAGGAAATTCAGATTTTACCGGGTGCGTAGAAGGGATGAACTTCTTCAACTGTGACACATGGAACACGGGATGTATCTTGCTGCTATCCGGTAAATGAAGACAATAAGCCACATCTTCCACACGCTGAATGATGGTATAAGGACCAAAGAACCGAAAAGCAAGCTTGTGTGATATCCTCTGAACGATAGACGATTGCACGTAAGGTTGGAGTTTGAGAAAAACTCGTACCCCCACGGCGAACTGCCTCTCAGTGCGGTTTTTATCTGCTTGATGCTTCATACGTTGCTTTACACACACCAAATGCTGTCGCACTGATTCTGAAATCAAAGCTCTCTACGCTAACCATTCTTGCACATCGACAGGAGCCAAAAAATCATCTTCTAATATGCCATAGTAGCGAGGAGAATACCCATATAGAAACTCAAAGGGAGACTTACGCAGCGACGAATGTCAATTAGTATTGTACCAGAATTCGCACAATGAAAGCCATTTGCTCCACTTCTTGGGATGAGCACAAATTAAACATCGCAAATAGCACTCAATTTGTTGATTATCACGTTCCGTATGCCCGTCGGACTGAGGGTGGTAAGAAGTACTCATTACTAACTGTGTCCCAGTACGAGAAAAGACTCTCAGGCAGAACCTGCTCGTGAATATACGGCCCTGTCCGAAACCAGTTGTAAGGGCATATTGTGCAACTTATAAACAGTGTCCACGAATACGTCAGCAATATCTGAGCACTATAAGGATGGAAAATGGGAACGAGGTGGGCATACTTGGTGAAAGCATCGACGAAAACCACTATAGAATTGAATGAATCAGACTAGGGCAGTCCTTCAACATAATCCATGGTAATTACCTTCCAAGCTCCCTTTGGTACTGGCAATGGCTGCAACAACCCTGGGTCTCACACGTTCAGGTTTAGCTTGCTGGCATATTAGGGGCATGACTTCACCCGGAGCTTGATATAAGTCCTCATGCACACCCAACGGAACAGAGATCAAATTCTTTTATACGTTACCGGGAACCCAGAGTGACCTCCCAGGGGGGCTGGAGTGAAAAGCAGCAAAGATCTTAGAATGGAGAAGGGGCACATCACCAACCCAAATTTTGCCATGCACTCGCAAAACCCCTTGTGATAAGGTATAAGTACCATCAGAATGCTCGGGATACAAGGCCAATTTACTCAAAAGAGCTTGAGCTTTAGGATCCTGAGAATAGGAGTTAATAACATCCACAACCAGACTAGTTGGACAGAAGAAACAACGAACAAATGGCAAGACGGATGGATCTGTCTGGACAAGGCATCCGCGGCACCATTTTCACATCCCTTTTTATAGACAATGCTATACCGAAGGACCATTAACTTTGTTAAGGCCTTGTGTTGCTACTCAGTATATAAACGTTGCTCATTCAGGTTACTTTTATGATCAGTTCTGATAATAAACTCCTTGGTTTGAAGATACGGCCCCCATTGTTCCACTGCCTACAGAATAAGCGGATATTCTTTTTCATAAACAGACACAGTGCTGGTTTTGGGGCCAAGTTCCTTGCTAACATAGAACAAAGGATGGTTATCCTGCATCAATACCGCACCAATACCCTTATCATTGGCGTCAGTCTCCAACACAAACACTATGCTGAAATTTGGCAAGGCTAGAGCTGGAGCAGTAACCAGAGAATTCTTCAATAGTTGGAAGGCTTCATTCTCCACATTTATCCACACAAATACTTTCCCTTTTTAACGTGTTAGTGAGTGGTTTGCTAATCACACCATAGTTCCTGATAAACTTCCTGTAATAGCCAGTAATTCACAAGAACCCTCGAACTTCCTTGATTTTGTGGAACTGCCCATTTTTCAATAGCAATAATTTCCATATCATCAATAGACACTCCACTTTTGCTCACAACATGCCCTATGTATGTGGTGCGATCTTGAGAAAAAGCACATTTAGATCTCTTGTCCTGCCAGTGTTCTTGGAACAGTAACTGAAGCACTTGCCATAGGTGTTGCACATGTTCATTCAAGGATTTGCTGTAAATAAAAATATCACAAAAGAAAACCAAAGCACATTTTCTTAAAACTGGTGCAAGAGTCGTATTCATTGCGCTTTGGAACGTGCCAGTTGCACCAGATAATCCAAACACCATAACCTTGAACTCAAAATGACCGTTACGAGTCTGGAATGCAGTTTTAAATTCTTCTCTATCAGCAAGCCGGATCTGATGATAACCAGCACGGAGATCTAACTTTGAAAAATAACAAGCACTAGCCAACTCATCTAATAGCTCATCAATGATAGGTAATGGATATTTCCCTTTGACTGTAAGCGCATTGAGATGTCGATAATCCACCACCATTCTCCATGTCAGATCCTTCTTTTTGACAAGCAGTACAGGAGATGAAAAGGGGATGTTACTTGGTTGAATGACCCCTTGGGCAAGCAACTCTTTAATTTGCTTCTCAATTTCATCCTTCATAGAATGTACTGCGCGATATGGCCGTCTGGATACAGGTCTAGCACGAGGTATCAATGGAATGACTTGAGCATGGGTGCGACATGGAGGTAACCTGTTGGTTCAGCAAAAACCTCTGAAAACTCATTTAATACTGACTGGACGACAAGAGGCGGGGATTCAGGTTCTTCTAACTCCACCAAGGTATAGGCAACTATCCCTGTACACACACAAACAACTATAACTCTTTTTCCATGGTGGGGAATTTTCATCCATTTCTGTGCCCAATCCACCTCCATTGGACTATGTTGTACTAGACAATCCAGTCCCATAATGGCATCGTAATGACCGGCAGAAAACGAAAAGTAGTTCTAGATGTTTGACCACTAACTGTCCAATCAGCAACTATTAATTGTGTATCACACGACAAGAATTCTCCATTGGCCACCTTAACTGACGTGGGTTTCATTGTTGTTTTGCCTTGGAATTTATCACACAAAGTTGAATTGATAGAGTAATGTGTACTGCCGGAATCTACAAATACTGAGAGAGACACCCTTTGAATCTTCACCATTAACTGCAGAGTTTGTTCATCAGGAATTCTGCCTATGGCGGCAGCAGATAAACACATTGTCACAGACTATTGAGAAGTGTCAGTATGGGAATCAACACACTCGTAATACACCGGTTCTTCAGTATGGAGATAATCCAACATTTCCTGCACCACATGTAACTGCACAGAACTTTTATAGACATGATCATGAGACCACACTAGTGTAGAACGGGGCTTTTGCTCACTGGAGAGCACCCCTTTCTCCCCGGCTCGGCCACCACCTGGTGCAAACGGCTGTAGAGGTGGGGCCGGGGCGAGCAGGGCGCGTGATGGGGGGGGGGTATTTTGCCCCGGTTTGAGCCACAAACCGGGGCTAAAGGCCCGCAACGAGAAGCTCGCGTCGGGGGGGGGGGTCTTTTGCCCCGGTTGGAGCCACCAACCGGGGCAACCCCCCCTCCCCCACTATATAAACCCTGCCAGCTCTCTCCTCTCCTCATGCCACTCACTTTGGAGGACATATTCTAGTTGTGTGGTGTGTGATCACTTGTTTTTCCCTCCTATGCACAAGAGGTGTTCGATGAAATGCCCGGGAGAATAAAGTCATCTCAGCTCGCAGAAAACAAACAAGATTTAATTTGTCCAAACCACACTTAATTAAATAAGCTTTCTCGTCCTTCTTTCCTCCTCGGTCGAGGTACCAACTTGAACCTTTCATTTGTGGATGTAACATTGGTCATTTCTCTATTCAACGTGTTCTGTAACAGTTCTTAATTTGTCGATGTATGTTGACCGACGCTCTGCCGCGTTCATGAAAGGTGTGGGTTATTTTCTCGAGGTGACCCAGGCAAACAAGCGGAATAATTTTATGTGTTGTCCATGTGCTGTATGTCGGAATCAGAAGGAACACTTTTCTCACAGATTCATCCACTTCCACCTGTTTCAATCCGGTTTCATGTCCGGCTATAATTGTTGGACCAAGCACGGAGAAAGAGGGGTTATGATGGAAGACAACGAAGAAGAAGAGAATGATGAAAACTATCATGACATGTTCCCTGAATACGGTGCTGGTACTAGAATGGAAGATAACGATGAAGTGGAAGCATAAGACTGGGAACCAGATGAGCCCATCGATGATCTTGGCCAGGCTATTACCGATGCAAAGACAGAAAGCGAGATTGAAAAGGCGAGGGTGAAGTTCGACCAGATGTTAAAGGATCACAAAAAATTGTTGTATCCAAATTGCGAAGACGGGCAGAAAAAGCTGGGCAGCACACTGGAATTGCTCCAATGGAAGGCCGAGAACGGTGTGACTGACAGCGTATTTACAAAGTTGCTGCAAATAGTGAAGAAGCAGCTTCCTAGAAACAATGAATTGCCCGATAGTACATACCAAGCAAAGAAACTTGTATGCCCCTAGTATTAGACGTGGAGAAGATACATGCCTGCATTAATGACTGCATCCTCTACCGCGGTGAGAAGTATGAGAATTTGGAACAATGCCCGGTATGCACTGCATTGCGGTATAAGATCAGACCAGACGACCCTGGCGATGTTGAGGATGAGCGCCCCAGGAAGAGGGTTCCTGCAAAGATGATGTGGTATGCGCCTATAATACCACGGTTGAAACGTTTGTTCAGAAACAAAGAGCATGCAAAACTTTTGCGATGGCACATGGAAGATCGTAAGAAAGACGAGATGTTGAGACACCCCGCTGATGGGTCGCAGTGCAGAAAAATCGAGAGAAAGTTCCCGCGCTTTGCAGGTGACGCAGGGAACTTATGGTTTGGTCTAAGTACAGATGGCATGAATCCATTTAGTGAGCAGAGCTGCAACCATAGCACCTGGCTTGTAACTCTATGTATCTATAACCTTCCTCCTTGGTTGTGCATGAAGAGGAAGTTCATTATGATGCCAGTGTTGATCCAAGGCCCGAGACAACCGGGCAACGACATTGATGTGTACCTAAGGCCATTAGTCGATGAACTTTTACAGTTGTGGCGTGAAGAAGGTTTACATGTGTGGGACGAGCACGAAAAAAAATAATTTAACCTACAAGCATTGTTGTTCGTAACCATCAACGATTGGCCTGCTCTTAGTAACATTTCTGGACATACAAACAAGGGATAGAATGCATGCACACATTGTTTAGATGACACCAAAAGTGTATATCTGGATAAATGTAAGAAGGTTGTGTACCTCAGATTTCGTCATTTTCTTCCGTGCAAGCACCCCTTAAGAAAAGCTGGCAAGCATTTTAATGGTGAGGCAGATACCAGGGAGACGCCTATCCTCCGACCTGGCGATGATGTATTTGATATGGTGAAGGATTTGAAAGTAATATTTGGAAAGGGTCCGGGCAGACAAGCTGTTCCGAACGAAGCTGACGGACACGCACCCATGTGGAAGAAGAAATCTATATTTTGGGATCTACCCTGTTGGAAAATCCTAGATGTCCGCTCTGCGATCGACGTGATGCACCTGACGAAGAATCTCTGCGTGAATCTACTAGGTTTCTTTGGCTTGTATGGGAAGTCAAAAGATACATCTGAAGCACGGCAGGACCAGCAACACACGGAAGAACAAGACAACAAGAATCCTGAGCGGTTTCAAGGTGGTCCTGCCAGCTACGCTCTTACCAAGGAAGAGAAGGAAATCTTTTTTTTTTGAAGCACTAAGTAGTATCAAGGTCCCGTCTGGCCTCTCATCGAATATAAAGGGAATAATAAATGTGGCGGAGAAAAAATTCCAAAACCTCAAGTCTCATGACTGCCACGTGCTGATGACACAATTGTTTCCGATTGCGTTGAGGGGGATTCTACCAGAAAATATTCGACTACCCATTGTGAAGTTATGCGCATTCCTCAATGCAATTTCTCACAAGGTAATCAATCCAGAATGTCTATCAGCGTTACAGACAGATGTGGTCCAATGTCTTGTCAGTTTCGAGTTGGTGTACCCACCATCCTTCTTCAATATTATGACGCACCTCCTAGTTCACCTAGTCAAAGAGATTACCATTCTCGGTCCTGTGTTTCTACACAATATGTTCCCCTTTGAGAGCTTCATGGGAGTCTTAAAGAAATATGTTCACAACCGTGCTAGGCCAGAAGGAAGCATCTCCAAGGGTTATGGAACAGAGGAGCTAATTGAGTTTTGTCTTGACTTTCTTCCAGACCTTAAGTCGATTGGTGTTCCCGAATCGCGGCATGAGGGAAGAATGAGTGGAAAAGGCACGCTAGGAAGGAAAGCAAAGATATTTATGGACGGAAATTCTTTCACTAAAGCACACTACACAGTTCTACAAATGTCCACCTTGGTGGCTCCTTATATCCAGGAACACAAGAATATTATACGGTCCAAAACCTCGGGGCTGTCTGAATCCTTGATTAATGATGAACACATGGATAGTTTCAGCGCCTGGTTGTAGACAAAACTCCTGAATAATAACATTGTTGGAGATAAGCTCTACTTGTTGGTCAGGTCACCATCTTCGAATGTACTGACTTTCCAAGGGTACGAGATAAATGAAATACATTTTACACGATCGCACAAGATAAAAAGAGTACCAACCAGAATAGTGGTGTCCGTTTTGATGCAACCGGATACAATTTTAGAAAGGACACATATTATGGTTACATAGAGGAGATATGAGAACTTGACTATGGACCTAATTTCAAGGTCCCTCTGTTACGGTGCCAATGGGTCAAGATGACAAGAGTAAAGGTAGACCAGCAATACGGAATGTCAACAGTGGATCTCGACAATCTTGGGTACAGAAGCGAACCGTTCGTCTTAGCCAAAGATGTGGCTCAAGTTTTTTATCTGAAGGACATGTCTACTCAACCGAGGAAAAGAAAAAAAAAGAATTCTAATACATCATGCGGTAAGCCGAAGCGGCGCGTAGTTCTTTTAGGGAAAAGAAACTTTATGGGAGTGGCGGACAGGACAGACATGTCAGAAGATTATAATAACTTTGAAGAAATTCCGCCCTTCAGAGTGAAAACTGACCCAAGCATCGCGTTAAATAATGAAGATGCTCCATGGCTACGACAGAAAAGTAAACAATGGCGGCACTAGTTGGTGATAACGTATTAAACCTTCATGGTTCATGTAATATTGCTAGACTATTTTGTAATAATGTATCAAACATTGTAGATTATCCATATCATACGTGAAAACATTGCATATCTCTTCCTCTTCTTAAACCATTCACAAACTAGCTTTTTTTAAATGTTTGAAAATTAAAAAATTGTTAGCAGTTTAAATAGTTAGAACAATTATTTAATAAAGAAATGTATTTGAAATCTTTATGCAATTTTAAACACTTTTCATATAGAAAGTTTCTTCAAACTCAAAACCATTCGTAAACTAGGGTTTTTTTAAATGTTTGAAAATTTAAAAATTGTTACTAGTTTAAATAGGTAGAATAATTAATTTTCTTAAACAGAAAATATATTTGAAATGTTTATGCAATTTTAAACACTTTTCATATTGAAAACTTCTCCAAATTCAAAACCATTCGTAAACTAGGTTTTTTTAAATGTTTGAAAAATAAAAAATTGTTACGAGTTTAAATAGTTAGAATAATTATATTCTAAAACAGAAAATGTATTTGAAATGTTTACGCAATTTTAAACACTTTTCATATTGAAAGTTTCTCCAAATTCAAAACCATTTGAAATGGTATTTGAAACGTGGCAGTAAAAAAAATGGGCGGCAGGAAGAAAAAAAAACTGAAATTTTGGGCCTTTTGCCCCGGTTGGTAATCCGAACCGGGGCAAAAGGGGGGGGATGAGAGCCATCGTGCGCCCGCGCACCTCCCCCCTTTTGGCCCGGTTCATGTTACCAACCGGGGCAAAAGGCCCCCACCTATATAACCCCGGGCGGTTGCTCCGCCCGGGGCAAACCAACAGTTTTGCTAAATCCCGGAGGCGCCGAAATCCAGAGCGACGCCGTGAGGCTGCCCGATTTCGCTGCCGCCGGGATCCTCGCCGCCGCTCCCCGCCTCCTTTACGCTCGTTCCTGCGCCCGTGCTCCTCCGCCCGCGCCCTCCTCCCTCGCATGTACGCCTCCGCCCGCGCCCCCCTCCTCGCCGTCGGCCTCCTCGCCTCCTCCTGCGCCCTCCTCCTCGCCGCCGCTCCCCCCTCCTCGCCGTCGTGCCCTCCTCCTCGAGGTGAGGTCGCCCCACCTCACCGCCGTGGCCTCATCCATGCACAGTACTTGTATTTTTTTTGTTAATTAGTTTGATTATATTGTTAGTTTAGTATTAATTAGTGTTATTTAATTAGTTCACTTAGCGATTTAGGTTTTAGACTTAGAGATTTAGTTAGTTCAATTTTAAAATTTAGGACTTGGACTTAGAAAAAATTTAGGTTTTAGACTTAGAGATTTTTCTTTTTAGAGTTTTGGACTTAAAGAGAATTTTAGGTTTTACACCTTAGAGAAAAAATTAGGTTTTATGCAATTGTATGCTATTAGCTATTAGCTATATTTTGATTAGATTTTGTGCAATTATTGCGAATTGATGAAATTGATGCTATTAGTTAGTGCGACTATGACAAACTTATGATGTTATATATTTTTGTAGCCATGGCGAGAGCTCCCGTGCGACGCAGTGCGCGTGTTGCCGGTGGGCGCGGCACCGTCCCCGTCGAAGAAAACACAGTCGTACCACGTGGCGGACGTCCACGTGGATCGCGTGCAGCGCGTGGACGTGGTGGTGGCGTAGCCATCAAGGAGGAGGAAGTGGCGCCTCTAGCTTGTGGACGTGGACGCGAAGCACGGGGGAGAGCACACGGTGCACGGCGCAGCGCTGTTGCTGCGGCGGAGGAGGCTGCGGCGGAGGAGAAGGATGACGGTCTCCGGCTACCGGAGTTCTACGTCCACTTGTTCCGCCCACTGCAGAACATGTTTCGTCTGCCACAGAAGATATCGGAGATCCTCCTCGAGCGCGGCGGGCCCTTTAGGTTTAGCCTCCAGTTGGAGGGCTGCCACAACGGGCCCGTTCACGTGTTCCTGCAGCGACGTGACGATGACCTCTACCTGCGGCATGGGAGGGGGCAGTTCCGGCGCATGTACAACCTGGATGTGGGAAACATGCTCACATTTAGGTACATCAACGACGATACGGGGGACAACATGCTGGAGGTGTAGATCTTCGACGGCACCCTACTCCGCCCCCGTTGCTGCTAGGATAGCTCGTCTGACAGCACCTCTGCTTCCGAGGCTAACGAGTCAAACTCCGGCGAGTCTAGCTCGGGCAAGGCTGCCTCCGACGCAGAGGCGTAGTATGTTTGTGTCGCTCTATGCTTATGTCGTACTATGTGTGTGTTGTACTATGTTTAATTATGTCATCGTGTCGAACAATATTTGTATTCGTGGCAGACTATATGTTTATGTTATTGTTGGTTTTCATCTGTGTTTTTGTTCGGTAATTTTTCATCTTTCTTACTATAAATGTTTATTATTTGAAAGTTCATTGAATTTTTAATGCACTTGAAGTATTAGTGCACTTGAAGTAATGCACTTAAAGTATTAGTGCACTTGAAGAAAAATAGAATTTCTAATCTTCTCCAGAGAACATGAAAACAGAAAAAAAAAACTTTTACCCCGGTTGGTGTTACCAACCGGGGTAAAAGGGCATCGGCCTGCTCGTTGAGCAGAGTCCACGTGGGAACCCATTTTACCCCGGTTAGTAAGCCAGTGGGGCATAAGGGGGCCTTTAGCCCGGGTTTGACAACCCCGGTTGGGAAGCCGGGGCATAAGGCCCATCCCAACCGGGGCTAATTCCCTGTTCTCCAATAGTGCCACTTCTCACCACACGTGAAGCAGAGGCCCTTAGCCTTACGGTAATTGTGTAATTGTTGCCATCATCCATAGCAGGTGTTTTATGTGTCATAGGAGTTCTCCTTTCCTCAGGAGGTTTTGTGGCAATTGGTTTGGAGAAGGCATTCCAACGGCGAGGTGCAGTCTGCTGATACGAAGGCGAGGAAGGAGCAGATACAAATTACGAATCATCATACAACTCTTCATATAATAATTCCAATTCAATAGCGGCATCCAAATAAATAGGCTGCTGGATCGCTACCGGCATCCTGATAGCTGGTTTCAATCCCTCGATAAATCGTGTGGTATAATGCACCGAATACTTCATATGCAGACAATTGATCGAACAACTCACATAAACGATCCACATAATCAAGCACAGTGGTCGTCTGAGAAATCTGAATGAGATGGCGTAACGGTGTGCGATGTTGATTCCGCCCAAATCGCACGAGAATAGCTGCACAAAACTCTAGCCAAGTTGCATTAGGAATTCTTCGGCGAGCAGCTTCTAACCAACGGGCAACATGGCCTTCAAACTTAGCCGCCGCATACTTGATCCACTGATGAGACGGTGTAGCCCAAAATTGAAAATAATCTTCACATCTGTCCTGCCATAAACGCGGATTGGTGCCATCGAATTGCGGCAATTCCATCCATAGACCAGTATCAAAGACATCAATAGTATCCAAAGAATTCAAATCAATTGGAATCGAAGACTGTACCACAGCTTGGCCAGGATGCATAACTCTTGCCGGAGGAGGGACGTATGGACAATAGTCCTTCCCCCGGTGCAGCTTTTCAGTGCGGTTCCCATGAGGTCCATGCTCCGCGGCAGAGACGGATGTGCCCGCAGTAGGCTGAGTCGGAACCAACGCCTTCCGATTCTCATCAAGGCTCGATGTAGTCGACACTAACATCCCTAAAACTAACATCCTAGTAATTAATATCCCTAACCCTAACAGCAGCCCTAAATACTATGGAAATTTGAAAAAATTGGGGCAGATCGGAGGAGCTGACCTGGTGCCGCTATATGGATGGAGGAGAGAGGGGCTAGAGTAGAGCTCGGTGGGGGGAGGGGAAGAGATGCAGTTGGAGGAGAGGGTGGAGGGTGGAGCCAAACAGGGAGGCATGCTGTGGAGGAGGGGGAGGCTGGTGGCGGTGAGGAGGGGTGGCAGCGGCTCGGTGGGGGAGGGAGGAGGAGGGGGACGCTAGTGGACGACTGGAGGGGGAGGGGAGAGGAAGATCGAGGAGGGGGAGGTGGATCCAGAGGTGAAGGGCCGCGTAGGGGAGAGGCATAGGTGGAGGAGGGGGAGGCTACCGACGCGGAGGAGGAAGCTCGCGGAGGGGCGGGGTGGCGGCGGCTCGGTGGGCGTCGGCGTCGGAGTGGGAGCACTGGTGGTGGCGGCTCGGACGGGGACGGAGGGCGACAAGGAATGGAACGAATGGAGGAAAAAACAGGGGAAACTTGGGCCAAGTGCCCGACTCTGGCCGCCATATTTGTGCCGAGCACAAGGCTTTGCCGACTGCCAAACATTGGGACACTCGGCAAAGTCCAAGCAGAGATTGTCGGCGTCGGTTTTTCCGAGTGTCTACGGAAATCATACTCGGCAAAGTAAAGCCAAAATTTAATTACTTTCACCTTGGTATTTATTTAAATATAAAAATAAACATATATTAATTAATATTAGTTCATATACCAAGTTCTAAGTTTTAGGTGCCATCCCGACACTCCAATAGTTTGTTTGCGCGTAGTTTCGGGCTAGCAGTTCCGTCTTTTTCTCCGGAGAGGGACTCCGGAGCGTCTGAATCCCACAAAAACCAAGGGTTTTCCATAACATGTGTATTAGAGTGTGTCATGGGTCTTGGATACCCAACATTCCATCACTCTTTGTGTTAGGTCTTCACCGGCGTCGGATTCTCTCTTCCGGTTTCCAGGAGTACTCACACCCTGAATCTCCCGGATCCGACGGTACGGAGGGAATCTTGCCAAGAGGTGGGCCCGAACATTGTCTTGGGTGTTTTTGGGCCTAACATAACACAACCAAGCAACTAGTTCCACTTTTATACCCCCTTCCGGCTCACGTAGAGGGGCTATAGTTCCGTCTTTTTCTCAAGCAGGGCTAGGGTTTGTCCAGAGAGGGGCTCCAGAGTGTTTGAATCCCACCGAAACAAAGGGTTTGCCATACCATATGTGTTAGAGTGTGTCATGGGTCTTGGATTCCAAAGATTCCATCACTCTTTGTGTTAGGTCTTCACCGGCGTCGTATTCTCTCTTCCGGGTTCCAGGACTACTCACACCCCGAAACTCCCGGATCTGATGGTACGGGTGCAATCTTGGCAAGACGTGGGCCCTACCATTGTATTGGGTGTTCCTTGGGCCTAACATAACACAACCAAGCAACTAGTTCCACTTTTCTACCCCCTTCCGACTCACGTAGAGGGGCCCGAACGGCAGTTCCATCTTTTTCTTCGGCGGAGCTAGGGTTTCTCCGGAGAGGGGCTCCGGAGCGTATGAATCCCACCAAAACCAAGGGTTTTCCATACCATGTGTTGAAATTAAAGTATGGGCACCTAGAAGGGGGTGAATAGGTGCTACGACCAATTTTAATTTTTCTTTCGATTTAGGCTTGACACAAAGGTAAATTCTCTAGATAGTGCAACTAAGGTGAATTTACCTATATGACAAGGATAGCAATAAATGCAACTAGTACAACACTTAATGCAACAAGTACAATTAATGCAACAAGTACAAGTGAGTAAAGGATAAGGGAACGAGGTAGCAGAACCCAGTCACACCGGAGACTCCGGACAATCTCTGGTAAGACTCCGGTGTGAGTACCGCAGGCGACAGCAGAAAGTCCTTAGCCGTTTCTTCAGAGGCAGCTCCTACACCGGAGACTCCGGACAGTCTCTGGTAAGTCTCCGGTATGGATGCAGTGGGCGACACCAGAAAATCCAGAGACTTGGCACTAGGTAAAATCTCCACACCGGAGACTCCGGTCTGAGAGTCCGGAGACTCCAGCCTGGAGAAAACTCCAGCAGCCAGAATTCCTGGTGTATTGCCCCTTTTTGAAACACCACACCAGCATATCAAATATGTTGTTTAGCCCTGAAATACATCAACACACTTAAGGATACATGTGTTGTTAACAAACACCAAAACAAGATGATTTAAGCGCGTTTGCACTTTTAGTCTCCCCCTTTTTGGTGTTTGATGACAACACACATATTTGCAATAAAATCACAGCTAGGCTATGTTTGAAAAAGATAGAGCACTCACAATGTGATCTCCCCTATATTTTACAAACAAAGCCCTCTTGAACAACCACTAGTGAATAATAATACATACATGCATAGAGACAATAGATAAAGCAATAATAGATAATAATATGAAAAGATAGCTTCACCACGTGGTCTCTCACACACATAACATCCATTGTTTACTAGAAAAGCAAAGCAACTAAGATAACGGGAACACAAGCCATAAAAGGAAAATCAAGTTCGAAGACTTGTGTTCCGAAGCAAATAAAAGCAAAGCAAAGCAACCCATGCAAAGCCCGGAGAAGACAAAGCTACTTCTCCCCCTTCGGCATCGAGACACCAAAAAGGGCAAAGAGCACTACACATCCCAAGGTCTCAGTCATCGTCCTCATAGTCATCATCTTCATAATCCACCGGGTCCGTTGCCTCATCATCATCATCTCCTTCTTCATCTCCCTCATCATCCTCAGCATCAGAACCAGAGTTGAAGAAACCAAGGTCCTCCTCATCATCCTCAGGCTGATCCTCAACATGTTCTTCTTCCTCAATCTCAGGGGCCCTGGCACGGTGGGTCGAAGAAGAAGGAGCCTAGGTGACATCCTCAAAGTCACCCCACGGGAACTGATCAGTGTTCCACTCCTCATATGACATAGTCACAGAAGCGGTGGGAGGAGTGGGTGGAGTAGTGGGAGGGGTACCCATAGGAGGAGTAGCTCCAAGTCCAGCGTGGTCATGCAACTTGGAGATCATCTTCTTCAGCTCACGCCTCTCGTTATAGGACATGGTTCTCCTTGTGCACTACAACTGTCATGCACAAAATGTTGCGCTGGAACCAAGAGGGCTTCTTCGTCTCATCCCGAGTCTCCTCCCTGCTAGAGCGGCGAGTGGGAGGGTCAGCATTCTTCCTCCTAGAGCGAGGAGGCGCCTCAGCTTCCCCCATGGGGGTGTCAACATCAGGAAGGTGAGAGGACAGAATCTGGAGAGAACCCACTGGATGCTCAGTCTCCGTAGCCAAGCCACCAAACTGGTCAAGAATGAGCTTCATCACATAAGGAGCATACACGGGCACTTTCTTGATCTCAATCATAGTTGAGTAGATCTCCTCCTTGATGAAGTGCATAACATCAATCTCAAAACCCTCTCCATCAGGACCAGCAAGGTGACACTGGAAGGCCTAGTAGAGGAGGTTCACAAGACCACCATGAATAGCATCCACATTCCCAGCCTTGGGAGCAATGTTGCAGCGGAAGAGGCGAAGACAGATGTTGTAAACTCTCCTGAGATCCTTAGCGGTGTCGGTGCTAGATATCTTCTCATACATCAAAGCCATGTGTCTCTTGTCATAGGCCACTCCATGAATATGCATACGATGGTCATTCCCTTCTCCCCAAGGGTAACCAAGAATCTCAGAAAAACGCCTCATAGAAGACTCACACTCAATAGACCCTGACATCCACTTCAAGGTAACATCCTCATCTTCACCAAAAGTGACAGTGGCAAAGAACTGCTGAATGATAGAGACATTGTAGTTCTGCTGGATGCCAACAAGATGCTCAAGACCCAGTTTCTTAATGATCAAGATAGCCTCCGCAAAGTACCCAGAACTGCCGAGAGCCTCTAAGTCTAGAACTTTCTGGGGACATACAGGCTGCCTGAAACGGGAGTATATCTCCTCCATGATCAACTCAGACTGCCTCCTCCAATAATAAGCAGTCTCAGCTGTGCGGGCCATGGTGAAGAAAGGTTGAGCCCGCATAATCCTGTGCTCCTTCTTGCTCATGGAAACCACATAGGTGATCCTGTCATACTTGGCCTTCTTCTCCACTTCAGCCCTCAGCCTAGCCTCATGCTTCTTTTTCTGACGCGTCTCAGTCTCAAAGGTGTTCTTCTGGCCAAATTTACCAGTAGCTTCATCAGTGATGAGATAGTTGCGGGAATGACCACGGTAGGAACGCTTGTTGGGGTTAGAGGCCTTTGACTTCAACCTTTTCCCTGAAAGCACACACAAAACCAGAAACACAACAGCAGAGAGAAACCAAATGAGCATACATGTCCAATAAAAGTGCAGAATCAAAACAAAAGCATTTAGAATCAGTTTTGGGAGATTCACACCGGAGTCTTCGGTCCAGCAGACCGGAGTCTCTGGACTGGTTGTCAGCAGCAGATATGAATCTGACACAACTATTTCCTAGGATGGTTCTATCAGTTTCTACCAGGTTTCAACAAACTAGAGTGATGCTACCAACAGCAGGTACAATTTCTCCACAAAATAAATACCTCGACCTTAGATCTAGAGGAAAAACAAACAAATGGGGAGAGGAGATGTTGTACCCTTGTCACCCTGGCTTGTCATTGAGCCTCCCTCAGATGGGAGAGGCAAGGGGAGGCGGGGGAGGCAGTTCCCGGCGGTGGGAAACGGCCGGGGAGGAGCTCCTGGCGACGGCGGCGGCGCAGCAAGGTATTGGGGTGTGGGGGAAGTGGGGAATGAAACCCTAACTTCTATCAGCCCCCAGTTTTTATACTGAGAAACCCCACACCAGAGTCTCTGGTCTTAACACCGGAGTCTCCGCACTGGTCGGAGAGTCCGGTGTGGCAGACCGGAGTCTCCGCACCTACGCCAGAAAAACCCCCCAAACGGACATGATATGCAAGAACCAATAAAACTTGTCTAAAAAGGTAGGTTTTGGCAAGGAAAGGTAAAAACAACATCAGGGAGGGAATCTTATACTCAAGAAAGACTAGAAAACGATTGGAAATCAAATTTGAGTATATCATCCGAAAATGCCAAAACCCACAATTAAGAACCAACTCTTCAAAGAAGAGGTTGGTGGCCTAGGCCACCATGTAAGAGTTCATGGTATGCAACCGCGAAGATATATCTTGGGGGCATTGCCATTACTCAACATTGAAGCTCACAATTCAACATTAGAAAAAGAGAGATAACAATGAATTTTTGCTTTGTGCATAATGGGGGGAGGGAGAACCCAATGTGTTAGGATAACACTCCCCCTATGTCCATGCCTACACCTACGCTCGAACACGTTTCATCTATAGGGGTGTGTGCAACATCTTCAAGTCAAACTCCTAGATTCAATGACATTTAGCTCATTCCTCAAGAACAAGAATCTTGCATCATCAAGTGGCTTCGTGAAAATATCCGCAAGATTGTCCTTGGTGGGCATATAAGATAGTGCAATATCCCCTCTTGCCACATGGTCTCGGATGAAATGATGGCGAATCTCAATGTGCTTCGTTCTTGTATGTTGTACGGGATTGAATGCAATCTTGATGGCACTTTCATTGTCACACAAAAGAGGAACCTTATCCAAATGAACTCCATATTCCTTGAGAGTTTGCCTCATCCATAGCAATTGAGTGCAAGCACTTGCGGCGGCTACATACTCGGCTTGGGCGGTGGAGAGAGATATGCAATTAATTTCGCTTCTTGGAAGACCAACTCACCAAGGACCTACCAAGAAATTGGCAAGCCCCAGAAGTAGACTTCCTATCATCTTGATCACCCGCCCAATCGGAATCCGTGTAGCCCTTGAGAGAAAATTGTGCCCCCTTTGGGTACCACAAACCAAATCTTGGGGTATGAACCAAATAACGAAAGATCCTATCGACCGCCATCAAATGGCTATCCTTAGGAGCCGCTTGATACCTTGCACACACACCTACACTCAAAACGATATCAGGCCTAGATGCACAAAGATAGAGCAAAGAACCAATCATAGAAGGATACAACTTTTGATCCACATCTTTACCCTTTGGATTACGTGATAGGTGGCACTTGACTTGCATAGGAGATGTCTTGATTTTAGAATCTTGGAATTTAAACCTCTTGATCATGTCTTGGGTATACTTGGCTTGATAAATGAAAGTCCCACGAGCCAATTGCTTGATCTCAAAGCCAAGGATGAATTTAAGCTCACCCATCATAGACATCTCGAACCTGTCAGTCATAAGCTTAGAGAACTCATCATTGAAAGATTGGTTAGTTGAGCCAAAGATAATATCGTCCACATAGAGTTGGCATATAAAAAGCTCTCCCTTTACTCTCTTGGTGAAGAGAGTGGGGTCGATCTTCCCAACTTCGAAACCACGGTCATCTAACAATTCTCTAAGGTGCTCATACCTTTGTCAAGTTTGTTGACATGGTTAGGGAAGTTGAGGTTCACGAACCCCGGAGGTTGCTTAACATATACTTCCTCTTTGAGTGGACCATTTAAGAAAGCACTTTTGACATCCATTTGTTGCAATTTGAAATTATGCGAAGATGCATAAGAAAGGAAGATACGGATGGACTCAAGGCGGGCCACGGGTGCATAGGTTTCATCAAAGTCAATGCCTTCAACTTGAGTGTAACCTTGAGCAACCAATCTAGCCTTGTTCCTTATGACAATTCCATGCTCATCTTGCTTGTTCGTGAAAATCCACTTAGTGCCAATAACATTGTGGCAATCTTTGGGCTTCTCAACTAATCTCCAAACTTTGTTGCGCTCAAAGTTATTGAGCTCATCATGCATTGCTTCAACCCAATCGGAGTCCTCAAGAGCTTCAAACACTTTCTTCGGTTCCACCATAGAGATATGAGCTTGATGCTCACTAAAATGTGCCAATTGCCTTCTTGTGGATCTTCTAGCTTGAATATCCTCCAAGACCTTGTTGTCTTGGGCATCAATATGCTTCAAAGATCTTCTTATCCTTTTGACACGACGGGCTTCGATCTCCGCATTATTGCTCGGAGGGATCACTTGATCATCTTGATCATTTGGGTCCCCATCTTGTCCAACTTGGCCTTGATCATCATCATCATCATCATCAACAATATCTTCAACACTTGCTTCAACTTGAGGAGAGCATGAAGAGTATGGTAGATCTTGGCCTTGACCTTGACTCGCATTAGTGAGAGGAGTGGGTACGACTTGTGTAGTGTCTTGGTCAATGAGAGGAGGGTCTTGAACATGTTCTTGGTTAGGTTCAATACTTGGATCCTTGGCTTGTTCTTCTATTCTAGAGGAGGGCTCCACTTGAGTAGAGCATAGTCCTTCTCGAGTCGCCATAAGGTGTCCCTCAATGGGGCGGAAAAATCCCACACCCATCCTTCCTATGGCTTCTTGAGGTATTTCAACATCTACATTAGAAACATGAAATTGCGCCACTTGGGAGCCATCATTTTCCTCAAAAGCCACACTACAAGATTCTATGACAATCCGTGAGGCTTTGTCAAAGACTCTATAAGTGTGGTATTCGGCACCGTAACCAACAAATATACCCTCAATAGTTTTGGATTGAAATTTAGACAACCTAACACACTTTATCAAATAGAAGCACTTACAACCGAATACACAGAAGTAGGAGACGTTGGGCTTGTTTCCGGTGAGGATCTCATATGGAGTCATGTCCAAGCCTTCGCGGATGTAGAGGCGGTTGGAGGAGTGGCATGCGGTGGATATGGCCTCGGCCCATAAATATTGGGGAGAAGTGTACTCCGCCAACATGGTCCTTGCCATATCCAAGAGAGTGAGATTCTTCCTTTCGGCAACACCATTTTGTTGAGGAGTGTAAGTGGCGGAGTATTGATGACGAATTCCTTCTTCACTAAGGAATTCATTCAATGTATAGTTCTTGAACTCTGAACCATTATCACTCCTAATAGCCATGATTTGCACATTATGTTGACGTTGCACTTGGTTGGAGAAGTCGATGATGGTTTGTTGAGTCTCACTCTTGCACTTGAAGAAATAAACCCAAGTGTATCTTGAATAATCATCGACAATCACCAAGCAATACTTTTTGCCTCCAAGACTTGCTTCGGGCACGGCACCAAAGAGATCAACATGGAGAAGCTCCAAGATCCTCTTTGATGAAATAATAGTCTTGGCCTTGTGCACCTTATCATGCATCTTTGCTTCAACACACGGCCTACAAACGCGATCCTTTGAAAAGGAAACATTTTCTTTTAGTCCGACAATAAGGCCACCTTTGTGAAGACTTTGCAAAGTTCTCATGTTGACATGGGACAAGCGGCGATGCCACAACCATCCCACGTGTGCCTTTCCGAAAAGACACATTGTTTGAGAGTTGGTAGACTTCGAAAAGTCCACCATAAACAACTCATTTTCAACATGTCCCACGTAAGCAACGTCAAGAGTCTTGCTCCTCAAAAGGACCACCATATCAACATAAAAAAAGATGGAGAAAACCATCTTTCCAAGAGAGCGGACAGAAAGTAAATTGTAACCAAGGGATTCGACAAGCATGACGTTCACGATAGTGATATCGGGAGCCACCACAAACTTGCCGAACCCGGATACCTTAGACGAGGAGGAGTCTCCGTAAGTGACGGTTGCTTGTATGTCATTTGGGCGCAACTCCGTCACAAGTTCTTTGCTTCCGGTCATATGGCTAGTGCATCCACTATCAATTATCCATTTAGTCCCACCGGAAGCATAGTCCTTCAAGAGATCATTGACTAGAGTTAGGACCCGAGGAGGGTCCCTTCATGTTAGCAACAAGGGTCTTTGGAACCCAAATAGTATAGTCAATGAAACCCTCAATAGGACCAACATATTTAGCTTGCACAACACCATAATAATCAACATATAAGAAATTGTGTGGATTGTTAGTTCCCGCGGAGGTGCTACGAGTAGTGACGTCCCTCATGACACTACTACTCGAGGCAACATTGTTTACTTTAGCGGGTGTGCTACGAGTAGTGTTGTCCCTAATGACAATACCACCCGAGGCACCATTTTGGGTCTTCTTCTTGTTCTTCTTCTTGGCTACATAGCCAAGACCTTGCTTGCCCACTTGTTGCCTTGGAGCACTCAATTGTGGTCTAGCAATGACCACATTAGAGCTAGGGGCAACCAATTGTGGGGTAGGGATCACAACCTTTTCAACTTGAGGGCCTTTGCCCTTGAGCCTTGCTAGCTCATACTTCAACCTAGCATTTTCCTCAATAATATTTGCATGATCACAAGAAGAAGTAGAGGTGCTAGGGTTGTTAGGTTGATTAAGTTGAGTTTGAAGTTGTTCATGCAACTCTTTGAGGGAAGAGTGTTGGCTTTCCAAAACTTTGTGAGCTTTGGTTAGCTTATCAAACTCCTCGGCTAGTTTACCATGACCAACCCCAAACTAGACTTTATCCTTTTTAGCGTTTTTATATTTAGCAATAGAAAGATCATGTTCCCTAGTGATGTTAGAGACAAGTTCATTATGAGTTAATTCAATAGATTCAAGTTCATCCTCTAGAGAAACTCTACCGGCATGCTCTTCTTCAAGAGTCATAGAGAGGGATGCAATTTCATCCGCATCCCTTCTCTCAGCCTCACCTTTCTTCTGAAGAGCCTCTTGGGACTCTCCCAATTGCCTCATGAGATACTCAAAGTACTTCTTGGTCTCCCCTTGCATGTTAGACATAAAAAGTTCCAAGGAGACCCTTTCATCTTCTTCTATAAGACTATCAAGATGTTCTAGTTCACTAGGGGTCTTAGAGTTGGAAGAAGGTGATACCTCCGTGGCCTTAGCCATGAAGCACTTGGCATTTCGTTGAGGATGATCGTCATTGGGGGATTCAAAGAGGGATGAAGATGATGGAATAGAAGCAATAGCTAGAGCGGCCACTTCCCTTGTGGTTTCTTCTTCTTCATCACTCCCGGAATCATACTCCTCTTGAGTCAAGAGCACAAACTTGGTGGGAGACTTCTTGTTGAATGGTTTCTTCTTGAAGTAAGGTTTCTTGTACTCAACCTTGGACTTTTCCTTGCGAATAAGCCTGCCACTACGGAGCTATCTATTCTCATAGGGGCACTCCGCAATGAAGTGGTGCTTGTCTTGGCAATTGAAGCAATACCTCACTTTTTGAGCCCCATCATTTCCATAGTGAGACTTGGTCTTCTCCTCAAAAAATTTATTTCCCTTGGGAGGATTATTCCAAAACTTTTGCACGGTGAGAGCAATGAGATCCTTAAGCACGGGATCATAGTCTTGTTCCTTCAAGGGAGGCAATGCTTCTTCTCCTTCTTCTTCATACTCAACCTCTCTTGACAAAACCTTGGCCTTCAAAGCAACGGATGCTCCTTTGTGCATTCCAATGGCCCTAGCATGGTTGTCAAGAGCATTCTTGGTTTGCACTTGATATGAGCACATTTCTTGCATCACTTGAGTTGAGGTCATTGAAGAGAAATCATGTCTTCCTTGAATGCTCTTCATATCCGCGCCCTCAAATGGCATTATAGCAATCATGTACTTCCTCTTGATACAAGCATCATCAATGTACTTGGCACCAGCATTTGAGAAGGCGGTGGCAGAGTCTTGAGTCTCCGGTACATGTCCACATGGTCCTCTCCATCATGCATATATAAACCTTCGGCCTCATTGGTCAAGGCATCATATCTATTCCTTTGCATGCTCTCATTGCCCACAAACATGATGACAAGAGTGTCCCATATTTCCTTGGCGGTGGAATATTGTTGAAGATGTGGCATGTGGTTAGGACCCACGGCTTGTTGAAGAATGGACAAAGCGGTGTAGTTGAGTTGACAATCTACGGCTTCTCTTCTTGTGAGGTTCTTGGGGTCATGAGGCTTGTATCCATCACGAGTGATCCTCCAAAGATCTATACAAGAAGAGTTCAAGTGAGTCTCCATGTAGTATTGCCATTCATGAAAAGAAAAAGCATCAATTTTAGGTGGATCTCCCCTAGGGATTATATGAGGATGAGGGTCGGGTGGATCGGGAGAATATCGTCCTTTTACGGCATGCTATTCTTCTTCTCCATCCGTGCCCTTCTCGGTGGAATTTTCGGCGGAAGCATTTTTATGTGTATCACCATCTACCCCTATCTTAGCGACCTCCGGAATGGTTTCCGGAAGAGAAGTCTCGGATACCTCCGGTCCTTTGGCTTTGAGGAGTTGCGACAAGACTTGACGCAACTCATCAAATTTAGCGTCTATGGATGAGGTCAATGAGGTTCTCAACTCATTGAGATCATCCATGGACACCCTTGCCTTGGACGATTCGGTATCCGATTCTTCTGCCATACTAAAACTCTTAGGCCGTTAAGCCCAATAGAAGAGCCGAGGCTCTGATACTAATTGAAAGTAAAGTATGGGCACCTAGAGGGGGGGTGAATAGGTGCTACGACCAATTTTAATTTTTCTATCGATTTAGGCTTAACACAAAGGTAAATTCTATAGATAGTGCAACTAAGGTGTATTTACCTATATGACAAGGATAGCAATAAATGCAACTAGTACAACACTTAATGCAACAAGTACACCAATTAATGTAACAAGTACAAGTGAGTAAAGGATAAGGGAACGAGGTAACCGATGGTGGACGCGGAGACACGATGTATTCCCGAGTTCCTCCTTGTTAAGGGAGTACATCTCGTTGGAGGGGTGTGAGCTCGCCATGAAGGCCTACTCAACGCCACAAAGGCCTCACCCTATTCACCGATGAACTCCGCCACAAAAGCCTAGTTCACCTTCCACTATTGAACCCCTTTGAGGCGGGGATCGATTCCTTTACAAACAAGTTTGGGGCACACACCCACAACCAAATTGGGGGCTCCCAACACTCACAAATCACCAAGAGTAGCAAGAAGCCTAGGTTCTCCACAAGAGGAAACCCTAGGCCAAGATCTCTCAAGCAAATGCGAGGGGAAATGAAATCCGGTTGGTGAAGACGTAGATCAGGGGCTTCTCCTTAAATCCTCCAAAGATCAAGGCTTTTGGGTGGATGGATTGGGAGATCTAGCAAGGTGGGGGAGGTCCAACAATGGTGACTTTAATTCTGGACGAGTTGACTCAAGGTAGGTGGAGGGGAGGGGGTATTTATACCCCTCATAAAGTCTAAGAGACATTGGAGCTTTTCTGCCAACTTCACACCGGAGACTCCGGTGTAAAGGCTGGAGACTCCGGTCTGAACTTCGCGCAGAACCACCAGGCCGGAGACTCCGGACAGTCTCCGGTGTCCCTCCTGACTGGATGCAGCAGGTGACACCAAGTGTGCAACACTTGGAAAAACTCCAGGAATCTTCATTGCGGAGACTCCGGTCTGGAGGACCGGAGACTCCGGTCTTGGCGTTGCGGTTGGACCTAGAGAGTGTCTGGGGTCGAGCGGAAACAGCAGAACCCAGTCACACCGGAGACTCCGGACAATCTTCGGTAAGACTCTGGTGTGAGTACCGCAGGCGACACCAGAAAGTCCTTAGCCGTTTATTCAGAGGCAGCTCCCACACCGGAGACTCCGGACAGTCTCCGGTAAGTCTCCGGTATGGATGCAGTGGGCGACACCAGAAAATCCAGAGACTTGGCACTGGGTAAAATCTCCACACCGGAGACTCCGGTCTGAGAGTCCGGAGACTCCGGCATGGAAAAAACTCCAGCAGCCAGAATTCCTGGTGTATTTCCCCTTTTTGCAACACCACACCAACATATCAAATATGTTGTTTAGCCCTGAAATACATCAACACACTTAAGGATACATGTGTTGTTGAAAAACACCAAAATAAGATGATTTAAGCGCGTTTGCACTTTCATGTGTGTAAGAGTGTGTCATGGGTCTTGGATGCCAAATATTCCATCACCCTTTGTGTTAGGTCTTCACCGGCGTCAGATTCTCTCTTCCGGGTTCCAGGACTGCTCACACCCTGAAACTCTCGAATCTGACGGTACGGGGGGAATCTTGCCAAGAGGTGAGACCTACCATTGTCTTGGGTGTTCCTTGGGCCTAACATAACACAACCAAGCAACTAGTTCCACTTTTCTACCCCCTTCCGGCTCACGTAGAGGGGCCAGAACGGCAGTCCGTCTTTTTCTCCAACGGGGCTAGGGTTTCTCCAGAGAGGGGCTCCGGAGTGTCTGTATCCCACTCAAACGAAGGGTAGTATATAGGGTAGTGTGGCTGAAGAAGTATCGGGAAATAAAAAATGTGCGAAATGGAGAGGGGGAAAGACAGAAGAGGGAACCACTATTGCTTCTTAGATATGTGAGTGTTGTCCATCAAGGCACTCGGCAAAGCTTTGAGCAGTAGGGCGGGAAGCGTTGGCGCGAAGGGGAAAACTTCTCCCCAAAACTATGCCATGTGTTTGTCGAGTGGTTTCCCAAGGCACTCGGCAAAGCTTCGAATAGTAGGGCGGGAAGCGTTGGCCCGAAGGGGAAAACTTCTCCCCCAAACTATGTCGTGTCTTTGCTGAGTGTTGTCCATCAAGACACTCGGCAAAGATTTGAACGTAAGGGCGCGAAAGTGGCAAAACTTTCGCGCCTATTTATTGCCGAGTGTCCGTTACATAGACACTCGGAAAAAAGACAACCCTGTTTTGGAACAGTCAAATCGCAAAGCCCCGCCATGTGGCTCGTATGTATGCCGAGTATACCAAGTGTGCCGAGTGCGTTTTATGGATTCGCCGTCGTCCATCGGTATGCCGAGTGCCTGTTGCAGGGCACAATCGGAATACATGTGCTACGCCAGCGTGTTCTTGTATGTCGAGTTCCTGTTGCAGGGCACACTCGGCGTGTCGTTTGTTTGCTGAGTGTGTTCTCATATTGACATGGGATAGGAGGCGATGCCACAACCATCCCACATCCGCCTTTCCGAAAAGACACATCGCTTGAGAGTTGGTAGACTTCAAAAAGTCCACCACATACAACTCATTTTCGACATGTCCCATGTATGTGACGTCTAGAGTCTTGCTCCACAAAAGGACCACAATGTCAGGTTCAAAGAAGACGGAGAAACCCATCTTTCCTACAGAACAAACTGAAAGTAAATTGAAACCAAGGGATTCGACAAGCATGACATCAATAATATTGATATCCGGAGCAATCACAACCTTGCCGTACCCCGTTACCTTGGACTTGGACTTATCTCCATAAGTGACAATTGAATCATTTGTATTTGGGCGCAACTCCGTCACAATTTCTTTGCTTCCGGTCATATGACTAGTGCATCCACTATCAATTATCCATTTAGATCCACCAGAAGCATAGTCCTACAAGAAATCATTAACTAGAGTAGGGACCCGAGGAGGGTCCCCTCATGTTAGCAACAAGGGTCTTTGGAACCCAAATAGAATAGTAAATGAAACCCTCAATAGGACAAACATATTTAGCTTGCACAACACCATAATAATCAAAATATAAGAAATGATGTGGATTGTTACTTCCCGCGTGGTTGCTACGAGTAGTGTCGTCCCTAATGACAATACCACTCACAAAAACATTCTTCTTAGCTTGGGAGGGCTTGGCCTTGTTCTTGTTCTTCTTGTTCTTGCTCTTGGCAACATAGCTAAAACCTGACTTGCCCACTTGTGGTTTAGGAGCAACCACTTGTGGCTTTGGAGCAACTTGTGTCTTAGAAGCCACAAACTTCTCAACACACGGGCTCTTGCCCTTGATTCTTGCTAGCTCTTCCTTCAACCTAGTATTCTCCTGAATAATATTTGCATGATCACAAGTAGAAGTAGAGGAACTGGGCACATTGAATTTAAAAAATGACTCTTTGAGGGTAGAGTGTTCACGCTCCAAGGCCTTGTAAGCCTTGGTGAGCCTCTCTAGCTGCTCGGTTAGTTTACATGACCAACCCCAAACTCAATCTTCTCCTTTTTAGCCTTTTTATATTTAGCAATAGAAGGTCATGTTCTTTAGTGATATTAGAAACCAATTCATTATGAGACTCTTCAATAGATTCAGCTTCCTCTTCAAGAGAAACTCGGCCCTCATGCTCTTCCTCAAGAGTCATCGAGAGGGGTGATACGTCTCCAACGTACCTATAATTTCTGATGCTCCATGATCATATTATTACAATTGCTACATGTTTTCTCCCTTATTTATAGCATTTTTATACATTTTCCGGGACTAACCTATTAACAAGATGCCAAGTGCCAGTTCCCTGTTTTCCGCTGTTTTTGGTTTCAGAAAAGTTGTTCTGGAAACATTCTCGGAATTGGACCCCACAAAGCCCGAAGTGCCTATTTCCCCCGGAAAGCATCCAGAAGACCGAAGGAGAGTCGAAGACAGGCACCAGGGGGTGCTACGCCCTGATGGTGCCAGAAATTCTTGATGCTTGTGATGGCGTGTTGGGAACACAAAGAGGAGGGTGTGATGAGTGCAGCGGTAAGAATTTCCCTCGGTTAAGAACCAAGGTTATCAATCCAGTAGGAGGAAGAGGATCTCGGGAAGGTTGATGCCACTAACGGTGGTGATGGCGCCTCACCGGTGTCAGCAACAACGTGGAACCTGCACACAACACAACTAAAATACTTTGTCCCAACGGTACAGTGAGGTTGGCAATCTCACCGGTCTTGCTGAAAACAAAGATTCGGCGTATAGTGTGTAAAATGGTGTATGCTTGCAGTTAGTAAAGAAAACAGGAAATTGGTGTGGTGTCGTGGTGGTATCACGGCAGATGCCATAGGATGGCTAAAGGTTTGGGCCGATGGACACTGGAGGTGATCGGGGAGGGATCACACGGCGAGTAGCCGCGTGTAGGATATCTCAAGCACTGCAAACAACAAGATCTTACCCATGTTCAGGGCCCTCGTGTGGAGGTAACACCCCTACTCCTGCCTTTCTCTCTATATGTGTGTAATCCGAGTAGCCACAGTACAATGTATGCCTCTGGGCCGGGTAGCCACTCAGCGGCTCTCTCTAGCTCTAATGCTGTCTCTGGTAAAGATGTGAAGTGAAGCAACGTAGTCCAACGTCCCTCGCGCAGGAGGAGGCGGGGCACCTTATATACTGGTGCCCAGCCGAATAGAAAAAGACTATAAGGTACGACTGATGGGACAGGCACATGATGCATGTAAAATGCATACATGAACTTTGCATATTATTAATTGTTTTTCCTACATATTAGCAACTTATATTCATGTTTATAATGATTTGAGGGATTTTCTAAACAATCCCCCTTCTTTTGGTTCTAACCCTGTTTTTCCAGAAAACGTACTTTTTAGTGTTTCAGACTTTCCGGGAGCTTCGAGACTCCAAAAAGGGCAAGGCCAAAGAGCACGGTTCAGAATTTTCGAGAGAAGACCATGGGCCAAAAGGCCAACCAGGTGAAAAGAGGACCCTCCACGCGGCCAGATTCCTTGGCCGCGTGATAGGCCCCCTTTTTGCCCCCGTGGCTCCGATGACGTCGATCTTTCTTCTCCCGAGTGTCTCGTGACCTAAAAACGACTATATAAAGGGTCCCTTGGCCTTTTCGAGGAGGGGGTGGCGCCGAGAGACGAAACCACGAAATAGAGAGATAGAAGGCTGCCGCCGGAGAAGATCGGAGGGGGGAAACGCCGCCGGGAGCACCCCCGGAGGCCTCCACCCCCCTCCGGCGTGTTCATCATCAACATCTACAGAAAGATCAGCTCCATCTCTCCACTGTAATCTCTTGGAAAACACGATGTATGATGCAATACTATATTCCCTTGATGTATTGTGTCTCCCCGTCTATGTTTGAGTAGTGAATTGTTCTTGGCAATGGTGAAATAGTTCGTTGATTGGTTGCATAAAAGTTTGTTATCTTCTATGATTGTCTTTATGTACAATATATGAGTGCACACATATGCTGGGGAATGCATGTAAGGTGATCACCGGTAGCATAATGGAGTGGTGGTGACTTGGGAGTGACAGTAACCTGAGACCGAGCCACAAAGTTAAGTTATTGGGGGATATATATATATAGGGGACCTTAGAACGTAAGGCTATGGTGGGACTTTATGTCTTAATCAATCTTGTGCAGTCATTTACTTGGCCACATGATCCATCATAAGGGGTTGTAGATCATTTACTTGACTATACCTATTCATGGCTCCTTCCTAGAAGAAACAACTAAGACTAAAACATGTGCTTCAATAATTGTGACAACCACACGAACGAAACACCTATTGCTAGAACACTTGCTCCCTTGAGATACTTGAGATATTTGCTGCTTGCTACTTGTGAAACTTGCTTAGAAACTTGCATTTTAAACTTGCTTCACTAGTTAATAGACAAACCACACTCCACGTCACTTGCTTTTAATTAGTTAGTTCCATTTAGTCAAACTTATTGCTTTGCATAAACAACCATATAAGAGGGTTATAGGGCTTTAGAGAATAGATAGCTTACCTTCAGCTCCTCGTGGGTTCGACACTCAAATACTTATCGAAAGGTACTACAATTGATCTCCTGCACTTGGGAGTCATCAAGCACTTTTCTGGCGCCGTTGCCGGGGAGCGTTGTGCTAAGCTTTTATTCTTGTTTGCATTTCATACTAACAGATAAACCTAAAACACAAAAAAAAATTATAAAATGGAAAACAACCAAATTTTTTAGAACTGTATAATATCTACCTTGAATTAGGACATGAAGTGTTTGAGGAGAAATTGAAAAATTATTTGCACAACAATCATATCTGTGGTAGTACTAATTCTTTGAACACCTTTATTGCTAAGGAAAACCTTGAGCTTGGGGAAGTTTGTCTTGATGAATATGATATTTTTAGTCCCCCTACTATTGAGGATAAAAATGATATACTTGCTGATTCTATGGAAAGTTTTAAGCTTGGGGAAGTTGGTTTTGATGATCATGATATTTCTAGTTCCCCAAGCTTGGAGGAGAAAATTCACTTTGATGATGCTATGCCTCCTATATATGATGATTGCAATGAAAATTATGAATGTTTAACTCCCACTATCACTAATGAGGATTTTACTTATGTGGAGAGTAGTGATTCTTTTATGCATGTGGCTCATGATAAGAATGTTTTATGTGATATTCATATTGTTGAATCTATTCATGATGCTACTGAAAATTATTATGAGAGGGAAACATGGTTACACATATTTCAACAATATTAAGTTTCCCCTCTTTATGCTGAAAGTATTGAAGTTGCACTTGATCTACCTTTCTATGCTTGCTATTATGTGCTTCTTTTATTTGTTTCATTACAAAATTCCAATGCGTAGGAAATGGGTTATACTTAAAAATAAATTGTTTAATATTTTTTGGTGTGTTCCTTATACTTTAATTTCCTATTCGGTTTGAACACACATTTATGTCTTTACAACATGTAAAATGCCTTTACCTACTGTTATGTATCATTTAGTTTAAGATTTTCATTTTATAAAAAAATTTGGGAAAGTAAATGAGAAGGATGAGTAATGGAGAAGTTGGGGTCGACCTTGAACATGTGTTGTTCATGCCAATGAAACCATTGCAAAGTCTCTATCATTAAAACTTTTTCCAAAGCTAAAAACAATAAAAATATTAGTTCACTACTGTAACATCACATTTATGTCTTATTTCTCATTTTAAATGGCAAGAATAATCTTATATGAGAGATAGGATTAAACAATAGTAATTAGCTGTCAATAAAACAGATTCCTGAAGTTCACTGCGAAAAATGTTTAAAATCACAAAAGTGGAATTTTGACCTGGTAATTTACGAAAACAATATTTAGTTATCACTACATATTTCATTAGTTTTAAGTTTTCTGATTTGAGCAACTTAAGTGCCTCTAAAAATTCACTCTTTACGGGCTGTTCAGTCTTTCGCAGATTATGTCTTTATTTTGCATTGCTCTCATTACTTGTTTTTTGTGTGGTTCTTTTGATCAAGGAGCAATGCACAACTGTAGTAGCAGTAGTTAATATTTAGAATCAACTCATGATGTGTCTTTGCTGTACCTATGTGGATTTTATTTATGGAGGCACTAACCCCTCTAATCAAGTTTTATGTTGAGATTTGTGTAAGAAGAATTTTTCAGGAGGAAGAGTTGAGTGAGATGAACAAAGATCAAGAGGGACAAACAATCAAGCTTGGGGATGTACCCCTGGTCTCACCCTACATGTATCAAATAAGTACAAGAATCCAAGCTTGGGGATGCCGGGCCACCTCACTCCAACCATCATGATGTTAAGTAAGTAAAGCCTAGCTATATGGCTATAAAGAAAGCGCTTTACGGGAGGTAACCCGGTTGTTTTTGTTTGAATTTTCCTAGTGTCGTCTTGCTGTATCAAGAGATTAGTTTTTTTGTTTTAATTATGGAGTTATCAATAAAGAGTCAAGTCAAACCCATTTGGACTTATAAGTTGCTATCCTAGTGCATGAAATTTCTGTTTCAGCACGAGTCTGCTCACCGTATGATTTTACGTTTTTTATTGGTACGTTGGATTGAGCTAATTTATTAGTATGTTCTTCAACTTTTCGTCCTCTGTAAGAACAAAAATTGGCTTAATTTTTTGACGAGTCTAGCTTAGGGAAAAACGTTCGTTTTTCTGCTGTTGCTTTTCTGGACAGATTCTGCCTTCTTTTGTTTTATGCACTCTTTGGGCTTGGGAATCGAATTTCCATGATTCTTTCAAGCAAGAGAGTGAACATACAACATAATGAACCTTATTGTCTATCTACTGGAGCATTTGATTTGGAATTTTGCACAGCAAGCATGTGATTTGTTTGTCCTTGCTAATCTCACCCCACACAAAAAGAATGGGAGAAACATGTTTTGTGAAGTTTTTTCACAGGGAATAGAGGATCTGCGCCTCAACACATCCAAGAATGGTGAAAGCCATAAGCTTGGGGATATGATGAACACCCCACTGGAGCTACACTCTTTTGGTTAGCACACGTCTACTTTCTGTTTTTCTAAGCAAACCATTTATCGTAGAGACTTGAAGCGTCTATTTTTTATTTTTATTTTTGTTTTGATAAGACCACACCCATCATTTTATATGAGATTGAGCTACTGGAGTTTGGGGTTGGAATGTATTGGATGCTAGTATTATGACTTGGAATAGGGATGCCATGGTTGATTTAAAGAGCTACATATGTTTGCATGATTTATAGGCTTTTTATGTGTAGAATTTGCAATAATGTTGTCTTGAGCTATCTCTTATTCATGTCATTGATGTTAATTGCTGGTTTATTTAGTTTTTCATGAAATGAGTAGTTATATGGACATATGCATGCATAGTATCTGGTCAACTATCTCCCTCTTTCTAGCCAAAAATTTAAAAATTCCAACAAGTAAAAACTTGTTTCCAACACTCCTTAGCCAAGTATTTCCAGTGAGTCCACCATATCTTCCCATTAGCTTCATTGCTATTCCGAGTATGTTCACCATGTTATTGTGTGATTTATGTTCTAAATTAAGATATTCACTTTATTAATTGTCATGGGTTGAACTTGGGATAGGACTCTCACGAACTTTTGAAGGCACACTTTACTTTTTATGCATCTAATAAACATGACCCAATAATGGGAGCCACAAGTTTTGCGTTTGACAAGTGTGTGGTTGGGAGCTAGCTATAAATGTATATCACCGGAAAGCTTTCAACATTGCACACAAATTTACATTTGGTTGATATCATGTACTTTTGTTTTTGGACTCCTGCCATGCCGAAATGAAATAGAGGAATAGTAAGTTTTGATGAGTAAGTATCTATATGACTAGAGAAACGCATTGGGCCACTAACCCAAGCCATGCTTTATCATGGTGGAAATTTACTTACAGCTTGAGTGACTCTACAACACATCCTACAATAAAATAAGAAGCTATGCATAATAGTGAATGAAAATAAAAAGGATGATGAGTCTACTCCGTTTGTTTGTCTTGTCATTGTGACATGGGCTTGTTTCCATGTCATGGGGCAAGAGGTACCTCTTTGCGGTTCTTTATGATGTCATTAATACTTATTATGATTGTACAAAGCTTATTAGGAATCTTAAGTTGAGTAATCATGGAGTAGGTTTTCACACTCACGGGGCATGAGGCTTTCAACCACCTTGTCATTCACATTACTTCAACATTCACCATTTAAGATGCTAGTGATAAAGGGGCAATGAGAGTCCTAGATCAATGGATACCACATTTCAATTAGTAATTTTAGTTGAATAATTTAGAGGCTAAATAAGACTTGATCATGTTTTACCTCTACTCAATTTTCTCCAAAGTGTCCACCATATTTTATATTTTCCATTATGCTATTCTTTGACCAATATAGGATTTTATTTTTCATTTTGTGTATGCATTTGGTCCATAGTGCTTTTATTTCATTATACACTTTGTGAACTTTCATGAAGCATCTTTGCTTGTATTTGATATTTCTTACAACATGAATTATATATTGCTACTCATTTCTAGTATTAATCATTTGATTATATGTAGCATGAATAATCCTCCTTGATATCCCATGATTGTTTCAATATGCAAAGTCCATGTTAGTTTTATCACCTTCATACTCGAGGACGAGCATGGGTTAAGCTTGGGGATGTTGATGCATGTAAAATGCATACATGAACTTTGCATGTTATTACTTGTTTTCCCTACATATTAGCAACTTATATTCATGTTTTATAATGATTTGGGGGATTTTCTAAACAATCCCCCTTCTTTTGGTTCTAACCCTGTTTTTCCAGAAAACGTACTTTTTAGTGTTTCAGACTTTCCGGGAGCTTCGGGACTCCAAAAAGGGCAAGGCCAAAGAGCACGGTTCAGAATTTTCGAGACAAAGACCATGGGCCAAACTAGAGGGCCAAAAGGCCAACCAGGTGGCAAAGAGGACCCTCCACACGACCAGATTCCTTGGCCGCGTGAGAGGCCCCCTTTTTGCCCCCGTGGCTCCGATGTCGTCGATCTTTCTTCTCCCGAGTGTCTCGTGACCTAAAAACGACTATATAAAGGGTCCCTTGGCCTTTTCAAGGAGGGGGCGGCGCCGAGAGACGAAACCACGAAACAGAGAGACAGAAGGCTGCCGCCGGAAAAGATCGGAGGGGGGGAAACGCCGCCGGGATCACCCCCGGAGGGCTCCACCCCCCTCCGGCGTGTTCATCATCAACATCTACAGCAAGATCAGCTCCATCTCTCCACTGTAATCTCTTGGCAAACACGATGTATGATGCAATATTATATTCCCTTGATGTATTGTGTCTCCCCGTCTATGTTTGAGTAGTGAATTGTTCTTGGCAATGGTGAAATAGTTCGTTGATTGGTTGCATACAAGTTTGTTATCTTCTATGATTGTCTTTATGTACAATATATGAGTGCACGCATATGTTGGAATGCATGTAAGGTGATCACCGGTAGCATAATGGAGTGGTGGTGACTTGGGAGTGACAGTAACCTGAGACCGAGCCACAAAGTTAAGTTATTGGGGGATATATATAGGGGACCTTAGAACGTAAGGCTATGGTGGGACTTTATGTCTTAATCAATCTTGTGCAGCCATTTACTTGGCCACATGATCCATCATAAGGGGTTGTAGATCATTTACTTGACTATACCTATTCATGGCTCCTTCCTAGAAGAAACAACTAAGACTAAAACATGTGCTTCACTAATTGTGACAACCACACGAACGAAACACCTATTGCTAGAACACTTGCTCCCTTGAGATACTTGAGATATTTGTTGCTTGCTACTTGTGCAACTTGCTTAGAAACTTGCATTTTAAACTTGCTTCACTAGTTACTAGACAAACCACACTCCACGTCACTTGCTTTTAATTAGTTAGTTCCTTTTAGTCAAACTTATTGCTTTGCATAAACAGCCATATAAGAGGGTTATAGGGCTTTAGAGAATAGATAGCTTACCTTCAGCTCCTTGTGGGTTCGACACTCAAATACTTACCGAAAGGTACTACAATTGATCTCCTGCACTTGGAAGTCATCAGCACACTGCAGAACAGAGCACGCCACCGGCTTCTCGCTGACGCGGGTGCGGGAAGTCGTCGCGCCGTTCGGAGATGGGACCTGTCCACCTTGTCAGTGAGATAGGGTAGCCCCTAGACCTGCCCTGTCCCCTCTGTCAGTGACAGGACTTGACAGGCGCCTACCGCACTGTAGCCACGCCGTAGCACGGAAAATCACGCGCTCCGTAAGTTGAACCGCACGCCGGTACGGACGCAGGATACGCGGGATCCCTTGTCAGAACGGCTCCATTGACTTCTGGCCCGAGTAGGATCACACTCCCTCTACTCGGACCAACTCCTCTACTCTGACGAACATAACTTCCTTGATTTCTCCTCTTGGCCATTGGTGGGTACGGCCGGATAGAAACCTACCGGGTAGCAAGTACCGGGTAGCCATCTACCCGGTCAAACAGCACCTTGACCTTGCCTTTAGCACTTGCCTTACCCCTACTCGGGGGTAACCCCCCGACATGTGGTTTGTTTAACTGTGTGGAAAATGGGCCGGGGTTCATAGGTTCACTGGTGGTGTATCTCCATAAAAATAACATGCTGGGTGAACAAATTACAGCTGGGCAATTGACAAATAGAGGTTGCACCGTAGTGCACATTATAACATGATGACTACTATGATATTTAGTGCTGGCATTACAACAAAATACATAGACCTAAATCCATCTTCATCTTTGACAAATAATCGACCCTCAGGTTATCATCCGAACCTCCTTAGGTATTAAGTTGAAAGCAACAGATAACTGCATTAAACAATGTGTGTAATGTAAGCAATGATTGTACACGCGGGCACTCACACCGCTGTTTTCTCCCTTGTGGCAACAACACCTCCTCCCCCGTCATGTTTCTGTCACTCGAGCATAGGCGAAAAGGAGGCATGAACCCAATATCTAGCATAAATACTCCCTCTTGGAGTCACTAGGAACTACTTGGCTAGAGCAACCACTAGCAACGGAAAGCATGCAAGATCACAAATAACATATGCAGTAAAGACTATAATCAACTTGGCATAATTTCAATATTCATCGGACCCTGGCAAACACAGCATATAGAATTACATAAGATCAATCTCGATCATGATAGGCGGCTCACGAGATCTAAACATGGAGGCATATGAGGAGAAGGAAACTATCTAGCTACTGCTATGGACCCGCAGTCCAAGGATCAACTACTCACGCATCACTCCAAAGGCAGGCATGGTGATGTAGAAGCCTCCGGTGATAATTTCCTCTCCGGCAGGGTGTCCGGAGACAGCTCGAGAACCCCCCTGATCTAGGGTTGACGACGACGGCGGTTGCGGAACTTTTCGGGGATTTTTTATCAGGTGTTTAGGGTTTTCCATCCGGGGGGAATAAATAGGCGAAAGGGCAAAGGCGGTGGAGGCCTAGGGGCCCCACACCCATAGTTGGCGCGGCCAGGGGGCGCGCCATCTATGGTGTGGCCCCCTGGTGCCCGTCTTCGACTCTCCTTCGGTGTTCTGGATGCTTCCGGGGAAAATAGGCACTTTGGGCTTTGTGGGATTCAATTCCGAGAATGTTTCCAGAAAAACTTTTCGGAAACCAAAAACAGCAGAAAACAGGGAACTGGCACTTGGCATCTTGTTAATAGGTTAGCCCCGGAAAACGTATAAAAATTCTATAAATAAGGGAGAAAACATGTAGCAATTGGCATAATATGATCATGGAGCATCAGAAATTATAGATACGTTGGAGACGTATCAGGAGGGCCACACCATAGGGTGGCGCGCCCTCCCCCCTTGCCGAGCCAGCTATGGGTGTGGGGCCCCCAGGCCTCCACCGCCTTTGCCCTTTAGCCTATTTATTCCCCCCAGATGGAAAACCCTAAACACCTGATCAAAAGTCCCCGAAAAGTTCAGCAGCCGCTGTCGTCGTCAACCCTAGATCAGGGGGAGCTGGAGCTTTCTCTCGGCACCCTGTCGGAGAGGAAATCATCATCGGAGGCTTCTACATCACCATGCCTGCCTCTGGAGTGATGCGTGAGTAGTTCATCCTTGGACTACAGGTCCATAGCAGTAGCTAGATGGTTGTCTTCTCCTCATATGCCTCCATGTTTAGATCTCGTGAGCTACCTATCAGGATCGAGATTGATCTTATGTAATTCTATATGTTGTGTTTGCTGGGATCCGATGAATATTGAACTTATGCCAAGTTGATTATAGTATTTATTGCATATGTTATTTGTGATCTTGCATGCTTTCCGTTGCTAGTGGTTGCTCTGGCCAAGTAGTTGCTAGTGACTCCAAGGGGGAGTATTTATGCTAGATAGTGGGTTCATGTCTCCTTTTCGCCTATGCTCGAGTGACAGAAACGTGACAGGGGAGGATGTGATGTTGGCACTAGGGAGAAAACAATGGTGTGAGTGCACACGCGTACAATCATTGCTTACATTACACACATTGTTTAATGCAGTTATCTGTTGCTTGCAACTTAATACCTAAGGGGGTTCGGATGATAACCTGAGGGTGGATTATTAGTCATAGATGCAGATGGATTTTGGTATACGTATTTTGTTTTAATGCCCGCACTAAATATCATAGTAGTCATCATGTTATAATGTGCACTACGATGCAACCTTTATTTGTCAATTACCCAGCTTTAATTTGTTCACCCAGCATGTTATCTTTATGGAGAGACACCATTAGTGAACCTATGAACCCCGGTCCATTTTCCACACTGTTAAACAAACAACAACAATTTCCTGCTTTCTTTACTTACTGCAAACATACACCATCTTCCTCACTATACGTCTAATCTTTGTTTTCAGCAAGACCGGTGAGATTGACAACCTCACTGTACCGTTGGGACAAAGTATCTTGGTTGTGTTGTGTGCAGGTTCCACGTTGTTACTGACACTGGTGAGGTGCCATCACCATCGTTAGTGGCATCAACCTTCTCGAGACCTCTTCCTCCTACTGGATTGATAAACTTGATTCTTAACTGAGGGAAATTCTTACTGCTTTCTCATTAAACCATCCTCTTGGGGTTCCCAACACGCCATTCATAGAAGCAAGAATTCCTGGCACCATCAAGGTGTAGCAAGAAAGTTATGTCGCCAACACAAGCATTAAGGAACTTTTGGCGTCGTTGCCGGGGAGGAAGAAGTCTTCTGGAAAGGGGAGTATCTCACTCTCAACCTCTTTATTTTGTTTATTGTCTTTTTTTTTTGTTTGTCTTGTTTTTCTTCTCTAAATTAAAAACACAAAAAAATTAGTTTACTTTATAACTGTTATTCATTTGCTGGCTGTTATTTTTGCTTTTATGCTCTTAGTTTAATCTCTAATCATGATTCTACTCAAGTTTACCTTGAAAGACGTACCAATAGGTAGCGGTGATATAATTGGGACATATAATATTGAAGAATTCTTTAATTATGTTAGTAAGCACGATGAACTTGAGGATAGATCCTTAGCTGAACTTGCTCCAGATTATGAAACTGCTGCAGCATCTCTAGTTTGTATGCTAGAAGCTAGTTTTGTTAACCTTAATCTCACAATACAACAAATGTTCCTCAACCTTGATAACATTAAGGATAGCGAAAAAAGAGAGTTTATCCTAGAAACTTTGTTTAAAGTATTTGGTGATGTTGCCGTTGAGGCTAGAAAAGTTTTTGATCGATTTGAGATGTCAGACTCATGTGTAGATGTTAATAGCACACCGGGTAAAGCCAACGATAAGGAAATTAAAATACCAATACCCTTTAAATTGGTAGGAATGCATGAAACTCTAGAAAAGAATTTTGATTGGATTGTTCCTTCAAACCCATTTAATGAAAGTAGTGTGCCTAAAAGTGCTGATAAAGGGACATCTAAAAATTCTATAGATGAAATACCATTCATTGTTGAGAATATTTATAAGCTTAATTTTGATGCTTATTCACTTTAAAAATACTTGAGTTGCTTTCTATGCCTAGCTGAAAGGCGTTAAAGAAAAGCGCTACCGGGAGACAACCCGTTTTATTTCTCTTATTTCAATCAGTTTTCCTTTGTTTTCTTTTGTGTGCTTTGCACCTGGGTGTTGTCTATTTACTTAGCAACCCCGGCGTATCTTTTCTTTTGTGTTTTTGTTGAGCCAAGTAAAGCCTCTAGTGGAAAGTAGAGACTATATTTCGGCTTTCTGCGCAGGAACAAATTTTCTTCTGTACACTGTTAAATACGTATAAAATAACCGAAAATTCAAAATGACCTAAGCTTTTTTGTGCGTAATCCTGGTCTGTATACGCAACTTTTCTTAGTTGAACACATTTTGATTTGAGGAACATCAGATTTTCAAAAAAAATTATCTTTACCCGTTGTCCTGTTTTGAAACATTTCTGCCAATAATTGCATTTGCATCTTAATCTCTTTCTTTTAGTGTTCTTTTGAGAAAAAGAGTTTTAAAATAAGTTGTGGCAATATTTAATGTGTTTTTTAGTGTTAGGCTTGTGTTGAAACTGAACCATGAGAATTTATTATTTCGATTGCACTAACGTTGCTAATGAAGATTGTGAGAAATTTGGTGTGAAGTAAGTTTTCAAGGGTCAAGAGAAGAGGATGATATCATGTGACCAAGAAGAGTGAAAAGCTAAAGCTTGGGGATGCCCCGGTGGTACATCCTAGCAAATTCCAAGAATACTCAAGCGTCTAAGCTTGGGAATGCCCAAGGCATCCCCTTCTTCATCAACAAATTATCAGGTCACTTCTACTGAAACTATATTTTTATTCGGTCACACCTTATGTGCTTTACTTGGAGCATATTTTATTTTTACTTTCAGTTTGTTTTTATTTTTCCAATAAGCTTGGTTGGACCCCCATCATTCTCTTATTGGAGAGTGACACGCTCCGCTTTTTCATGGGAATACGTTGTATTCTTAATATTTGTCTCGCTGCTGCATTTATTTAGCTCCTGTTTTGCATGCATCTCTTATCAGAGCTATTATTTTTAGTAGTGTTATATGAGTACTCTCATGTTTGCTTTCTGTATCATAAAGAGTATTTTTGTTAAAACATATCTTGTATGGTGCTTGTTGGGAAAAGAAACTGTTGCTTGATGTAGAATTTATAACAGTGCAAGTAGAAGCTTGTATAGACTGTGGTTAGAACTTTTTCATGCCATGCTAAATGTTATTTTAGTTTAAAGACTTGTGGTCATTGAGTAGAATGAATAGCCTCAAATATCTGAGAGTATTTAATATGTCTTAAAAGATTCATGAGTTGTTCTTGTCATAGTAAAGCATCAATTTGTGGTATTCTCTTTCGAATGTTTTATTTGGTTGACTTGGCGCATGCTCACACCATGTTTATGACTACAAACCAGTCACTAATAGCCTCCATGACCACTTAGTTTTTGAACTTGTGATGCCGCTTATGCTTTAATTAATGACGCTTATGTCGTTGTGCATGATTATGGCTCTTATCCTCTCTTGATTTGTCGCCCCCAGTCTTTTGCTAGCCTTCACCTGTATAGAGTATGGAAGTCTACTCGTGCATCCTAACTCCTTCAAAACCAAAGTTTTCCCATTGTGTACACCATACCTACCTACATGTGGTATTTCACTGCCACTCCAAGTAAATTGCTCATGTGTACCTTTAAAACTTTCAAAATTACTCCTGTTTTGTGTTCTTGTTTTTGCTCATGAGGACGTCAATAGATAATCTTTATCTCACTTGTTGATTGGATCTCACACACTGGACTAGTGGCTTCATCCGCTTATCCAAATGATAGAAGAGTTGGCAGCAGGGTGCCCAGCCCCAAATTAATACAAACAAATTCTCTTCACTATTTTTGCCCCTGATTTATCAGTCAAAGCATAATTGTGTAAAAAAAAGAGAAAGAGGGATGACCTTCTACCCCAGTTGCGTCCTTCACAATGGGAGTCACTCTTGTGAATCCAGTTGGCTTGTGACGTACTGTATTGTCTGTTTACTAATCGTTGACATTAACATACACATCTCCTAAAATATAGACACTCATCCACGGTATGTGATTGTTGGCAGGCACCCAAGGATTCGGTTAGCCATGGTTTGTGAAAGATGGATGGGAGGAGTGTCAAACTTTTAATACGTTTGTTGAATAAAATAAAAAGCTCTAGCACATGAGTGATCCCTTCTTCCCTCTGTGAAGGACCTTTTTTTATTTTATCTTGAGTCTCCATCTTCTAACTTTATGCACAGTTGAGAGAGCATTTTTGTCATTCTGAGTTCTACATGCATTTTTCCCATAAACATCAATAATTACTTCATGATGTGATATTATTTGTTCTTAAATTATTTTTCTAGTCTTCCTCATGAACTTTGAAAGTGTCCTGGCATTTATGTTTTGTCCCACTCTTAAGGACTAGCGAAATACCACTTTTCCATGCTTTCTCTATACCTGAAGCAAATATTTATCTTTCTTTGCATTATTATCCATGATCCTTTATTTAAGATACTATTCATGATGCAAAGTGATTGCTATGCTTTATTATTAAAGTTCTATTTATCATTTTTTGTGTTTGAAGTTCTGTGATCTCAGCGTACATATGCTTTTACATTATAATGATCAAGTTTATTATAGTAGGATGCCACCTCAGAAATTATTGTGTTTTATCGTTTACCTACTCGAGGACGAGTAGGAACTAAGGTTGGGGATGCTTGATACGTCTCCAACGTAACTATAATTTCTGATGCTCCATGATCATATTATGCCAATTGCAACATGTTTTCTCCCTTATTTATAGCATTTTTATACGTTTTCCGGGACTAACCTATTAACAAGATGCCAAGTGCCACTTCCCTGTTTTCTGCTGTTTTTGGTTTCAGAAAAATTGTTCTGGAAACATTCTCGGAATTGGACCCCACAAAGCCCGAAGTGCCTATTTTCCCCGGAAGCATCCAGAAGACCGAAGGAGGGTCGAAGACGGGCACCAGGGGGCCACAACATAGGGTGGCGCACCCTCCCCCTGGTCGCGCCAGCTATGGTGTGGGGCCCCCAGGCGTCCACCGACTTTGCCATTTCGCCTATTTATCCCCCCCAGATGGAAAACCCTAAATACCTGATAAAAAATCCACGAAAAGTTCCGCAGCCGCCGTCGTCGTCAACCCTAGATCAGGAGGGTTCTGGAGCTGTCTCCCGGCACCCTTCCAGAGAGGAAATCATTACCGGAGGCTTCTACATCACCATGCCTGCCTCCGGAGTGATGCGTGAGTAGTTCATCCTTGGACTACGGGTCCATAGCAGTAGCTAGATGGTTGTCTTCTCCTCATATGCCTCCATGTTTAGATCTCGTGAGCTGCCTATCATGATCGAGATTGATCTTATGTAATTCTATATGTTGTGTTTGCTGGGATTCGATGAATATTGAACTTATGCCAAGTTGATTATAGTCTTTATTGCAAATGTTATTTGTTATCTTGCATGCTTTCTGTTGCTAGTGGTTTCTCTGGCCAAGTAGTTGCTAGTGACTCCAAGAGGGAGTATTTATGCTAGATAGTGGGTTCATGTCTCCTTTTCGCCTGTGCTCGAGTGACAGAAACGTGACGGGGGAGGATGTGTTGTTGCCACTAGGGTGAAAACAGCGGTGTGAGTGCCCGTGCGTACAGTCATTTCTTACATTACACACATTGTTTAATGCAGTTATCTGTTGCTTGCAACTTAATACCTAAGGGGGTTCAGATGATAACCTTAGGGTGGATTATTAGTCATATATGCAGATGGATTTTGGTCTATGTATTTTGTTGTAATTCCCGCACTAAATATCATAGTAGTCATCATGTTATAATGTGCACTATGGTGCAACCTTTATTTGTCAATTGCCAAGCTGTAATTTGTTCACCCAGCATGTGAAAGTAAAGTATGGGCACCTAGGGGGGGTGAGTAGGTGCTACGACCAATTTTAATTTTTCTACACAAATATGCTTGACACAAAGGTAAATTCTCTAGATAGTGCAACTAAGGTGAATTTACCTATATGACAAAGGAAGAAACTAATGCAACTAGTTCAACAATTAATGCAACAATTACAAGTAAGTAAAAGATAAGGGAACGAGATAACCGATGGAATCACGTGGAGACACGATGTATTCCCGAGTTCCTCCTTGTTAAGGGAGTACGTCTCGTTGGAGGGGTGTGAGCTCGCCACGAAGGCCTACTCAACGCCCCAAAGGCCTTGCCCTATTCACCGATGAACTCCGCCACAAAGGCCTAGTTCACCTTCCACTACTGATCCCCTTTGAGGCGGGAATCGAGTCCTTTACAAACAAGTTTGGGGCACACACCCACAACCAAATTGGGGGCTCCCAACACTCACAAATCACCAAGAGTAGCAAGAATCCTAGGTTCTCCACAAGAGGAAACCCTAGGAAAAGATCCTTGAAGCAAATGAGAGGGGAAATGAAATCCGGTTGGTGAAGACTTAGATCGGGGCCTTCTCCTTCAATCCTCCAAAGATAAAGGATTTTGGGTGGAGGGATTGGGAGGCCTAGCAAGGTGGGGGAGCTCCAACAATGGTGACTTCAATTCTGGACGAGCTAACCCAAGGTAGGTGGAGGGGAGGGGTATTTATACCCCTCATAAAGTCTTGGAGCCGTTGGAGCATTTCTGCCAAACTCACACCGGAGACTCCGGTGTAAAGTCCGGAGACTCCGGTCTGAGTATTTTCGCAGACCCCATGGACCGGAGACTCCGGACTGTCTCCCGTAAGTCTCCGGTGTCGATACCACAGGCGACACCAAGTTCACCACCTTGAGAAACTCCAGTAAAAACTTCAGTGCGGAGACTCCGGCCTAGAGCACTGGAGCCTCCGATCTTGACTTAGTCGTTTGAGCTCACGGAGTGTTTGGGGTCAGTCGAGAGCAAAGAACACTGGCACACCGGAGACTCCGGACAGTCTCCGGTAAGTCTCCGGACCGAGTACCACAGGCGACACTAGTTATGACTTAGCCAAATTCATCAGAAGAAATACCCACACTGGAGACTCCGGTGTATCTCTGGTAAGTCTCCGGTTTGGGTACCCTAGGTGACACCAGAAATGAGTTAGTCAAATTCTTGAGAGCAAACACCCACACCGGAGACTCTGGTGTATCTTCGGTAAGTCTCCGGTCTCGGTACCGTAGGCGACACAAGAGATCCCGAGAAATTGTCCTGGTGAATTCCTTCACACCGGAGACTCCGGTCTGGAAGACCGGAGACTCCGGTCTAGAGTAAACTCCAGCAGAGAAAATTCCAGAGGCTTTGCTCCTTTTTGTAACACAATACCACCACATCAACACACTTAAGGATACATGTGTTGTTAACGAACACCAAAACAAGATGATTTAAGCGCGTTTGCACTTTCAATCTTCCCCTTTTTGGTATTTGATGACAACACACATATTTGCAATAAAATCACAGCTAGGCTATGTTTGTAAAAGATAGAGCACTCACAATGTGAGCTCCCCCTATATTTTACAAACAAAGCCCTCTAGATCAACCACTAGTGAACAATAATACATACATGCATAGAGGCAACAGATAAAGCAATAATAAGCATAATATGAAAGATAGCTTCACCACGTAGTCTCATCACACACATAACATACATTGTTTACTAGAAAACCAAATCAACTAAGATAACGGGAACACAAGCCATAAAAGGCAAATCAAGTTCAAAGACTTGTGTTCCGAAGCAAATCAAACCAAAGTAACCCTTGCAAATCCCGGAGAAGACAAGCTACTTCTCCCCATTTGGCATCGAGACACCAAAAAGGGGCAAAGAGCACTACACAACCCAAGGACTCAGTCATCATCCTCGTAGTCCTCGTCCTCATCATCGACTGTGTCCGTTGCTCCTCCCTCATCATCTTCGTCTTCCTCTTCATGTTCTTGTTCCTCTTCCTCATCAGAACCACTATTGAAGAACTCTATCTCCTCATCATCCTTAGGCTGTTCCTCAACATTCTCCTCTTCCTCAGTCATAGGGGCCTTGCCACGGTGGGTCGAAGAGGAAGGAGCTGAGGTGACGTCCTCAAAGTCACCCCAAGGAAACTGGTCAGTGTTCCAGTTCTCATAAGACATAGTCACGGACGCGGTGCGAGGAGTGGGAGGAGTAGTGGGAGGAGTACCCATAGGAGGAGTTGCTCCAAGCCCAGCGTGGTCCTGGAGCTTGGAGATCATCTTCTTAAGCTCACGCCTCTTCTTATAGGCCACATGGTTCTCCTTATGCACTAGAACTGTCATGCACAGAATGTTGCGCTGAAACCAAGACAACTTCTTTATCTCATCCTGTGTCTCCTCCTTGCTAGAATGGCGAGAGGGAGGATCTGCATTCTTTCTCCTGGACCCAGAAGGAGCCTCAGTCCCACCCATGGGAGTGTCAGAGTCAGCACGACGTGACAGAACCTGAAGAGTACCAATAGAGTGCTCAGTCTTGCACTCCAAGCCCGAAACCTCATCAAGAATCAGCTTCATCACATAAGGAGCATATATTGGAACCTTCTCGATCTCAATAACAGCTGAGTACATTTGTTCCTTGATGAAGTTCATGACGTCAATCTCATACCCCTCACAATCTGGACCGGCATGGTGACAACGGAAGGCCTGGTAGAGAAGGTTGACCACACCACTGCGAATAGCATCCACATTACCCGCCTTGGGAGCAATGTTGTTGCGGAAGAGGCGGAGAAGAATGTTGTAAACAGTCTTGAGGTCCTTAGCGGTGCCAGTACTTGAAATCTTCTCATACATCGGTGCCATCCTCTTCTTATCATAAGCCACACCATGGATATGCATGCGTGCTCCGCAATTGTCACCCCAAGGGTAACCCAGCAGCTCAGCCGGCCTACGGACAAAGCACTCACACTGAAGGGACCCGGTCATCCAGGTAAGAGTGACATCCTCATCTTCACCAAAAGTGACAGTGGCAAAGAACTTCTGCACTGCCGAGATGTTGTAGTCCTGCTGAATCACAACAAGATGCTCAAGTCCAAGCTTCCTCGTTATCCATAGAGCCTCCTAAAAGTACTCAGACCTGTAAAGTGCATCCAAGTCAAGAACTTTCTGAGGACACACCGGCTGCTTGAACTGAGAGAAATTCTCCCTCTGAATCAGCTCAAACTCCCTCCTCCAGTAATGAGAACTCTCCGCAGTACGGGCCATGGTGAAGAATGGCTGGGCCCGCATGATCCTGTACTCCTTCTTTCTCATAGACTTGACAGAAAGTATCCTGTCATACTTGGCCTTCTTGGCCAACTCATTCCTCAACCGTGCCTCAGCTCTCTTTCTTTGACGCTGCTCTGTTGCAAAAGTGTTCCTCTGACCAACCCTGCCAGTGGCTTCATCAGTGACATGATAGTTGCGGGTGTGGGTACGATAGGCACGCTTGTTGGGGTTGGAGGATTTTGTCTTAGTCCTTTTCCCTGAAAGCACACGCAGCCAATACACAAAACCATAAAGAAAAACAAAACAGTGAGCATAAATGTCCAAAGATGAGTGCAGAAATCAAACAGAAACGACATAATTCAGTTCTGGGAGATTCACACCGGAGTCTCCGGTGTGGCAGACCGGAGTCTCCGGACTGGCAAACCGGAGTCTCCGGATTGGGCGTCAAAACTGCTAAGTGAATCTGACAGAACTAGTTCTAAGTTGTTTCTATCAGTTTCTACAAGGAAAAAATATGCTAGGGTGAACCCTAAACAGCAGTAAGTACCATCTCTCCAAAACAAATCACCTAGTCCTTAGATCTAGATGCAAAAATAAGAAAATGGGGAGGGGAGAGATGTACCCTGGTCACCCTGGCCTGTCATGGTGCCTCTCATGGATGGGAGAGGCGAGGGGAGGCGAGGGAGGAGGTTTTCGGCGGTGGGGACCGGTCGGAGGGGAGCTCTTAGTGACGGCGATGGCGCAGCAATGTATTGGGGGGCGGGGGAAGTGGGGATGAAAACCCTAACTTCCCCGAGCCCCCACTTTTTATACTGCGGACCCCCACACCGGAGTCTCCGATCTTAACACCGGAGTCTCCGGACTGGCCGAAGAGTCCGGTGAGGCAAACCGGAGTCTCCGGACCCCACGCCAGAAAACTCAAAAAGATGGAAAGGACATGTATGAGGCAAATAAACTTGTTTAAATGGGAGGTTTTTGGCTGGGAAAGAACAATAATCAATAGGGAGGGAATCTTATACTCAAGAAACACTAGAAATCATATGAACATCAAATTTTTGAGTATATCATCCGAAATGGCCAAAAACACTCAAAAGAGCAAAATATTACCAAATAAGAACCAACTCTTTAAAAAAAGAGGTTGGTGGCCTAAGCCACCATGTAAGAGATCATGGTATGTCACCGCGAAGATATATCTTGGGTACATTGCCAATTCTCGACATTGAAGCTCACAATTCAACATTAGAAAAAGAGATAACAATGAAATTTTTGCTTTGGGCATAATGGGGGGAGGGAGAACCCAATGTGTTAGGATAACACTCCCCCTATTGCCATGCCTACACCTAAACCCAAACACGTTTCATCTATAGGGGTGTGTGCAAGATCCTCAAGTCAAACTCCTAGAATCAATGACATTTAGTTCATTCCTCAAGAACGAGAATCTTGCATCATCGAGTGGCTTCATGAAAATATCCGCAAGATTGTCCTTGGTGGCACATAAGATAGAACAATATCACCTCTTGCCACATGGTCTCGGATGAAATGATGGCGAACCTCAATGTGCTTCGTTCTTGTATGTTGCACGGGGTTGTAGGCGATCTTGATGGCACTTTCATTATCACACAAAAGAGGCAACTTATCCATATGAACGTCATATTCCTTGATAGTTTGCCTCATCCATAGCAATTGAGTGCAAGCACTTGCGGCGGCTACATACTCGGCTTCGACGGTGGAGAGAGATATGCAATTTTGCTTCTTGGAAGACCAACTCACCAAAGACCTACCAAGAAATTGGCAAGCCTTGGAAGTATACTTCCTATCATCTTGATCACCCGCCCAATCGGAATCTGTGTAGCCCTTGAGAGAAAATTGTGCCCCCTTTGGGTACCACAAACAAAACCTTGGGGTATGAACCAAATGACGAAAGATCCTATGGACCGCCACTAAGTGGATTTCCTTCGGAGCCGCTTGATACCTTGCACACACACCTACACTCAAAACGATATTGGGCCTAGATGCACAAAGGTAAAGCAAAGAACCAATCATAGAACGATACAACTTTTGGTCCACATCTTTACCCTTCGGGTTACGTGATAGGTGGCACTTGACTTGCATAGGAGATGTCTTGATCTTTGCATTTTGGAAGTTAAACCTGTTGATCATGTCTTGGTTATACTTGGCTTGAGAAATGAAAGTCCCACGAGCCACTTGCTTGATCTAAAAGCCAAGGAAGAATTTAAGCTCACCCATCATAGACATCTCGAACCTTTCAGTCATAAGCTTAGAGAACTCATTATTGAAAGCTTGGTTAGTTGAGCCAAAGATAATATCGTCCACATAGAGTTGGCATATGAAAAGATCTCCCTTTACTCTCTCTGTGAAGAGAGTGGGGTTGATCTTCCCAACTTCAAAACCACGGTCATCCAACAACTCTCTAAGGTGCTCATACCACGCACATGGTGCTTGTTTAAGTCCATAGAGCGCCTTATCGAGCTTGTAGACATGGTTAGGAAAGTTGAGGTTCACGAACCCCGGAGGTTGCTTAACATATACTTCCTCTTTGAGTGGACCATTTAAGAAAGCATTTTTGACATCCATTTGTTGCAATTTGAAATTATGCAAAGATGCATAAGCAAGGAGGATACGGACGGACTCAAGGCGGGCCACGGGTGCATATGTTTCATTAAAGTCAATTCCTTCAACTTGAGTGTAACCTTGAGCAACCAATATTGCCTTGTTCCTTATGACAATGCCATGCTCATCTTGCTTGTTCTTGAAAATCCACTTAGTTCCAATAACATTGTGGCAATCTTTGGGCTTCTCAACTAATCTCCAAACCTTGTTGCGCTCAAAATTATTGAGCTCATTATTCATAGCTTCAACCCAATTGGAGTCCTCAAGAGCTTCAAACACTTTCTTTGATTCCACCATAGAGATGTGAGCTTGATGCTAACTAAAATGTGCCAATTGCCTTCTTGTGGATCTTCTAGCTTGAATATCTTCCAAGACCTTGTTGTATTGGGCATCAATTTGCTTCAAAGCTCTTCTTATCCTTCTAGCACGACGAACTTCGATCTCCTCATTATTGCGAGGAGGGATCACTTGATCATCTTGATCATTTGGGTCCCCATCTTAACCAATTTGGCCTTGATCATCATCATCATCATCATCAATAATATATTCAACACTAGCTTCACTTTGAGGAGAGGATGAAGAGGATGGTTGATCTTGGCCTTGACCTTGACTAGCATGAATGATAGGAGTGGTTGCATCTTGCGTATTAAATTGGTCAATAAGAGGAGGGTCTTCAACATGTTCTTGGTTAGGTGCATTACTTGGCTCCTTGGCTTTTTCATCTATTGTAGAGGAGGGTTCCACTTGAGTAGAGCATAGTCCTTCTCGAGTCGCCATAAGGTGTCCCTCAATGGGGCGGAAAAATCCCACACCCATCCTTCCTATGGCTTCTTGAGGTATTTCAAGATCTACATTAGAAAACATGAAATTGCGCCACTTGGGAGCCATCACTTTCCTCGAAAACCACACTACAAGATTCTATGACAATCCGTGAGGCTTTGTCAAAGACTCTATAAGTGTGGGATTCGGAACCGTAACCAACAAATATACCCTCAATAGTTTTGGATTGAAATTTAGACAACCTAACACCCTTGATCAAATAAAATCACTTACAACTTAATACACGGAAGTAGGATACGTTAGGCTTGTTTCCGGTGAGGATCTCATATGGAGTCTTGTCCAAGCCCTTGCGGGTGTAGAGGCGGTTCGAGGAGTGGCATGCGGTGGATATGGCCTCGACCCATAAATACTGGGGAGAAGTGTACTCCGCCAACATGGTCCTTGCCATATCCAAGAGAGTGAGATTCTTCCTTTCGGCAACACCATTTTGTTGAGGAGTGTAAGAGGCGGAGTATTGATGACGAATGCCTTCTTCACTAAGGAATTCATTCAATGTGTAGTTCTTGAACTCCGAACCATTATCACTCCTAATAGAGATGATTTGCACATTGGGTTGACATTGCACTTGGTTGGAGAAGTCTATGATGGTTTGTTGAGTCTCACTCTTACACTTGAAGAAATATACCCAAGTGTATCTTGAATAATCATTGACAATCACCAAGCAATATTTCTTGCCTACAAGACTTGCCTCGGGCACGGCACCGAAGAGATCAACATGGACAATCTCCAAGATCCTCTTTGATGAAATAATAGTCTTGGCCTTGTGCGCCATATCATGCATCTTTCCTTCAACACACGACCTACAAACGCGATCCTTTGAAACGGAAACATTTTCTTTTAGTCCGACAATAAGTCCACCTTTGTGAAGACTTTGCAAACTTCTCATGGTAACATGGGATAGGCGGCGATGCCACAACCATCCCACATCCGCCTTTCCGAAAAGATAAATTGTTTTAGAGTTGGTAGACTTTGAAAAGTCTACCACGAACAACTAATTTTCAACATGTCCCACGTATGCAACGTCAAGAGTCTTGCTCCTCATAAGGACCACAATATCAACATAAAAAAAGACGGAGAAACCCATCTTTCCAAGAGAGCGGACGGAGAGTAAATTGAAACCAAGGGATTCGACAAGCATGACGTTCACGATAGTGATATTGGGAGCAATCACAACCTTGCCGAATCCGGATACCTTAGACGAGGACGAGTCTCCATAGGTGACGGTTGCTTGTATGTCATTTGGGCGCAAATCCGTCACAAGTTCTTTTCTTCCGGTCATATAGCCAGTGCAACCACTATCAATTATCCATTTAGTCCCACCGGAAGCATAGTCCTGCAAGAGATCATTGACTAAATTTAGGACCAGAGGAGGGTCCCTTCATGTTAGCAACAAGGGTCTTTGGAACCCAAATAGTATAGTCAATGAAACCCTCAATAGTACCAACATATTTAGCTTGCACAACACCATAATAATCAACATATAAGAAATGGTGTGGATTGTTAGTTCCCGCGGAGGTTCTATGAGTAGTGTTGTCCCTCATGACACTACTACTCGAGGCAACATTGCTTGCTTGTGCGGGTGTGCTACGAGTACTGTTGTCCCTAATGACAATACCACCCGAGGCACCATTTGTTGGTCTTCTTCTTGCTCTTCTTCTTCTTGTTCTTCTTCTTGGCTACATAGCCAAGACCTTGCTTGTCCACTTGTTGCCTTGGAGCACTCAATTGTGGTCTAGCAATAACCACATTAGAGCTAGGGGCAACCACTTGTGGGGTAGATATCACAACTTCCTCAACTTGAGGGCCTTTTCCCTTGAGCCTTGCTAGATCATCCTTCAACCTAACATTTTCCTCAATAATATTTGCATGATCACAAGTAGAAGTAGAGGTGCTAGGGTTGTTAAGTTGATTAAGCTGAGTTTTAAGTTGTTCATGCAACTCTTGGAGGGATGAGTGTTGGCTCTTCAAGGCTTTGTGAGCCTTGGTTAGCTTTTCAAACTCCTCGGTTAGTTTACCATCACCAACCCCAAACTCAACCTTATCCTTTTTAGCCTTTTATATTTAGCAAGAGCAAGGTCACGTTCCTTAGTGATGTTAGATACAAGTTCATTGTGAGTTAATTCAATAGATTCAAGTTCCTCCTCTAGAGAGACTCTACGATCATGCTCTTCCTCAAGAGTCATAGAGAGGGATGCAATTTCATCTGCATCCCTTCTTTCAACCTCACCTTTATTCTCAAGAGCTTATTGGGCCTCTCCCAATTGGCTCATGAGATGATCAAAGTACTTCTTGGTCTCCCCTTGCATGTTAGACATAAAACGTTCCAAGGAGAGCCTTTCATATTCTACTCTAAGACTGGCAAGATGTTCCAGTTCACTAGGGGTCTTAGAGTTGGAGGAAGGTGATACCTCCGTGGCCTTAGCCATGAAGCACTTGGCATTTCGTTGAGGATGATTGTAATTGTGGGATTCAAAGAGAGATGAAGATGATGGAGTAGAATCAATAGCTAAAGCGGCCACTTCACTTGTGGTTTCTTCTTCTTCATCACTCCCGGAAATATACTCCTCTTGAGTAAATCGCACAAACTTGGTGGGAGCCTTTTTGTTGTATGTTTTGTTCTTGAATTGAGGTTTCTTGTACTCAAACTTGGACTTGTCCTTGCGAATGAGCTTTCCACTACGGATTTCTCTATTTTCATAGGGACACTCTGCAATCAAGTGGTGCTTATCTTGGCAATTGAAGAAAGACCTCACTTTTTGATCCCCATCATTGCCATAGCGAGATTTGGTCTTCTCCTCAACAAATTTCTTGCCCTTGGGAGGATTATTCCAAAACTTTTGCACGGTGAGAGCAATAAGATCCTTTAGGACGGGATCATAGTCTTGTTCCTTAAAAGGAGGCAACACCTCATCTCCTTCTTCTTCATACTCAACCTCTCCTGACACAACCTTGGCCTTCAAAGCAACCGATGCCCCTTTATGCATTCCAATGGCCCTAGCACGGTTTTCAAGAGCATTCTTAGTTTGCACTTGATAGGAGCACATTTCTTGCATCACTTGAGTTGAGGTCATGGAAGAGAAATCATGTCTTCCTTGAATGCTTTTCAAGTCCGCGTCCTCAAATGGCATTAGGGCAATCATGTACTTCCTCTTGATCCAAGCATCATCAATGTACTTGGTACCACCATTTGAGAAGGAGGTGACAAGAGTCTTGAGTCTTCGTTACATGTCTACATGGTCCTCTCCATCATGCATATAGAACCCTTTGGCCTCATTGGTCAAGGCATCGTATCTATTCCTTTGCATACTCTCATTTCCCACAAACATGACGACAAGAACGTCCCATGTTTCCTTGGCGGTGGAATATTGTTGAAGATGCGGCATGTGGTTAGGACCCACGGCTTGTTGAAGAATTGACAAGGCGGTGTAGTTGAGTTGAAAATCTACGGCTTCTCTTCTTGTGAGGTTCTTGGGGTCATGAGGTTTGTATCCATCACGAGTGACCCTCCAAAGCTCGATACAAGAAGAGTTCAAGTGAGTCTCCATGTAATATTTCCATTCACGAAAAGAAAAAGCATCAATTTTAGGTGGATCTCCCCTAGGGATTATATGAGGATGAGGGACGGGGGGATCGGGATAATAATGTCCTTTGACAGAGTGAAATTCTCCCTCTCCATCCGTCCCCTTTTCGGTGGAGTTTTCGGCGGAAGCATTTTTAGATGGATCACCATCTACCCCTTTTTTGGCGCCCTCTGGAGTTACTTCCGGAGGAGTAGAGTCGGCGACCTCTGGCCCTTTGGCTTTGAGGAGTTCCATCAAGACCTGACGCAACTCATCAATCTTGGTGTCTATGGATGAGGTCAATGAATTTTTCAACTCATTGAGATCATCCATGGATACCCTTGCCACGGAACCTTCGGCATATGAATCTTAGGCGGTTAAGCCCGATAGAAGAGCCGAGGCTCTGATACAAATTGAAAGTAAAGTATGGGCACCTAGAGGGGGGGGGGTGAATAGGTGCTACGACCAATTTTAATTTTTCTACACAATTAGGCTTGACACAAAGGTAAATTCTCTAGATAGTGCAACTAAGGTGAATTTACCTATATGACAAGGAAAGCAACTAATGCAACTAGTTCAAAAAATTAATGCAATAAGTACAAGTAAGTAAAAGATAAGGGAACGAGATAACCGATGGAAGCACGCGGAGACACGATGTATTCCCGAGTTCCTCCTTGTTAAGGGAGTACGTCTCGTTGGAGGGGTGCGAACTCGCCACGAAGGCCTACTCAACATCACAAAGGCGTCACCCTATTCTCCGATGAACTCCGCCACAAAGGCCTAGTTCACCTTCCACTATTGATCCTCTTTGAGGCGGGAATCGAGTCCTTTACAAACAAGTTTGGGGCACACACCCACAACCAAATTGGGGGCTCCCAACACTCACAAATCACCAAGAGTAGCAAGAAGCCTAGGTTCTCCACAAGAGGAAACCCTAGGCAAAGATCCCTCAAGCAAATGAGAGGGGAAATGAAATCCGGTTGGTGAAGACATAGATCGGGGCCTTCTCCTTCAATCCTCCAAAGATCAAGGCTTTTGGGTGGAGGGATTGGGAGATCTAGCAAGGTGGGGGAGCTCCAACAATGGTGACGTCAATTCTAAACGAGCTAACCTAAGGTAGGTGGAGGGGAGGGGGTATTTATGCCCCTCATAAAGTCTTGGAGCCGTTGGAGCTTTTCTGCCAAACTCACACCGGAGACTCCGGTCTGAGTATTTTCGCAAACCCCCTTGACCGGAGACTCTGGACTATCTCCAGTAAGTCTCCGGTGTCGATACCGCAGGCGACACCAAGTTCACCACCTTGAGAAACTCCAGTAAAAACTTCAGTGCGGAGACTCCAGCTTGGAGAACCGGAGACTCCGGTCTTGACTTAGTCGTTTGAGCTCACGGAGTGTCTGGGGTCAGTCGAGAGCAAAGAACACTGGCACCGGAGACTCCGGACAGTCGCCCGTAAGTCTTCGGACCGACCGCAGGCGACACCAGTTATGACTTAGCCAAATTCATCAGAGGAAATACCCACACCGGAGACTCCGGTGTATCTCCGGTAAGTCTCCGGTCTGGGTACCGCAGGCGACACCATAAATGACTTAGCAAAATTCTTGAGAGAAAACACCCACACCGAAGACTACGGTAAGTCTCCGGTCTGGGTACTGCAGGCGACACCTGAGATCCAGAGAAATCGTCCTGGTGAATTCCTTCACACCGGAGACTCCGGTCTGGGAGACCGGAGACTCCGGCTTGGAGTAAACTCCACCAGAGCAAATTCCAGAGGCTTTGCTCCTTTTTGTAACACAATACCACCACATCAAATATGTTGTTTAGGCCCTGAAATACATCAACACACTTAAGGATACATGTGTTGTTAGCAAACACCAAAACAAGATGATTTAAGCGCGTTCGCACTTTCAGCATGTTATCTTTATGGAGAGACACCACTCGTGAACCTATGAACCTCGGTCCATTTTCCACACTGTTAAACAAACCACAACAATTTCCTGCTTTCTTTACTAATTGCAAGCATACACCATCTTCCACACTATATGTCTAATCTTTGTTTTCAGCAAGACCGGTGAGATTGACAAACTCACTGTACCGTTGAGACAAAGTATTTTGGTTGTGTTGTGTGCAGGTTCCACGTTGTTGCTGACACCGGTGAGGCGCCATCACCACTGTCGAAGCTCTGGCTCCGCAAATCCCTCAGGTGACCCTATCGGGTTTCGACTAGGAGATGTCATAGGCGCTGGTGAAATCGTCGGCTTGACAGGGAGGCGAGATTTACCCAGGTTCGGGGCCCTCGAAGAGGTAAAACCCTTACTCCTGCCTTCTGCTGATCTGTATTAGACGATTAGATCGATTACAGGTGCTCGAATCGAGAGTAGATCTCGAGTTTCAAGGCTTTTGTGGTCGTGCGGTAATACTTGGTCCTCTCCTTTGGGGCTCTCCTGGCTTTATATAGATAGCCAGGTCTCGAGTCCAACCCGGAGAGGATACAAACCCTAGCTTGAGTCGGTTACAATCCCTAACTTAGCCCGCAAGTTGATGCGGGTGGGCTTTTCATGGGCCTTCTAGAGTACTCCAAGGGCGCTTCCTGTCGGGCCTTGATCAGAAGGTATGAGAGGGGGATGTCCTTACTCGCAGGGCCCAGGATCCATGCCTTCGTCAGTAGCCCCCGAGCGTATGCTCGACTGGGATTTATTTTCAGTCGGGTAGACGGTCAGACCTTTTCTTTGATCTCATCTTAGAAGTTCAGCTCGACAGTTGTTGTCTACGAAGGGTGTGTTCCCTGTTTCGCGAATTAAAATACTCGAGTATCGAGCAGCATTGGTGCCAGTTTTTGCGGCTATATTAGCAGAAGGATGTGGCGCAGTGGCTTGGCTCTCCCGAGAGATCAGGGCCAATTAATTGCGACTAGGGCAAAAACACTCCTGGCCTACACAGATTCGAGACCTCCGACTCGAACCCGATGAGGTGATCGTTACGACTGGGCCGTTGTGGACTTATCGAGTCGAACTTAACCTAAGAGGGTACCCGGCGCGTCCGCTAGGATTTTTCTTCGTGTTGTTGACACGGAACTATGCCGGAGGACGCAGCTTTCGAGTGCGATTCCAGGCCCAAAAGAAAGATCTTTTTGGGTCTTACCTTCATATTCGAAGAATATGGCATCCGGATGTGCCTAGTCGGCTGTACAATCCAGGTTCTTGTGATGTATAAATATCACGCATAAGGTGGGTTCTTTCTACCCGATTAGATTGGTATGAGTTCCGTACGAAAAAGTTTCGTGTTGGAAATGTTAGTTCCGTATGAAAGAGTTTTCATGTTTTGGAAAATTGTGCCCATACGAAAGAGTTTTCGTGTATAAGGTATGTTTCTCTTGTTCCAAGAGGCTTTGATTCATGAATTTTTTCATGGGAAAATTGTGTTCTATCCGAAGGAATATTCGTGCGAAGATAATTTCGCGTTTGAACTTCCATTCGCAAACAATTTCCCTTTTGAATGACGAACGTCATGACGTCAAAGCGTGCTCCTCTTCTCCCGATGGGACGTGACGGAGTGGCAGCAGAAATTGGCCCACCTTGTCAGCTTTTTGACCGGGAAACGAGACGTCGCTCCCGTTTTTTACGCGAAATGCGCAGTAAATGCGCACGATCTTTTGTTAAGATCGTGGCACGAAACAGCGTATGCCGCCGCTTCGTTTCATCTTTACGCGTGGCAGCCGCGATAGGTGCCACGTTGCGTATCGTACGGCTGAGATTGCTTTACCCCGTATATAAATAGGGGTGTTAGCGCCGCAGTGAAATTTTCCCCGCTCTCAATCTTCGTCTTCCACCTCGCGCTCGTCTTCGCCATCCTTGCGCTCGAGCTCTCGCTGTGAACAATGGCCGGCGGAAAGAAACACGGCGCTGGAACCTCCGCATCTGGCGAGCCTTCTGCGCCACTCGCCTCTCGCGCCGGCGACTGGCGCACCCCCAACACCACTGCTAAGAGCATCAAGGAGATGCAGCGGGAGGGTCTGCTGCCGGCGGAGGCGGAGAAGCGCGTCCGTCTTGGGAAGAGGGAAGAGGTACCAAACCCTCACTCGAACGAGCGCGTGGTCTTCGTGGACCACGTGACTCGAGGCCTCTCCTTCCCTCTGCACCCTTTCTTCATCGGGCTGCTGTGTGCATACGGCATACAGCTCCACGACCTCCCCCCGAACGCGGTGCAGCACATCTCGTGCTTCATCGCGCTTTGCGAATGCTATCTTGGCATTCGCCCGCACTGGGCGCTCTGGAAGGCGCTGTTCAAGATCCGGATCTTCCGCGAGAGATCGCGGGTAGAGTCCGAGCCCGGTGAGCCACTTCGCACGGGTGGCTTCGGGATCCAAGCGCGCCAGGAGAACGCCTACTTCAACATGCACTTCATCGACTCCGCCCAAGGCTGGCGGAAGAAGTGGTTCTACGTCGCCGACAACAACTCGAGTGGGCTTGTAGAGTTCCACCCATTCGCAATTCTGACGAGGCGCAAATCTTGGAACCACAAGATGTCAGCCGAAGAAATCCAGACAGTCACACCTCTACTCGAAAGAGTAGGTGCTCTTCGAGACCAAGCCTCGGGAGTAGTGCTCAATGGACTTCATCTGGCAAGCCTTTTCTTGAAGCGCAGGATCCAGCCTTTGCAGCAGAGGCCTTCCGCTATGTGGGAGTACCAAGGCGCAGAAGATCCCAGCCGAGTGAGCCGCGAAGAACTTTCGAATGTGGAATTCGAGAAGAAGATCGCGGCCATCACTCGACTGAAGGTTGGGGAGCAATTCCCCGATTGCTCAGTCGAGGCTTATTCTGCATCAAACCCTCCTCCAGCTGCGGTTAGTTCCCTGCCTTTAACTTGCTTTTATTTTCAGAATTTTCGTAGTCGAGAAGATCTTTATCGTCTTCTTATCTTTGTAGAGCCTAGCTGTAGCAAATTGCTATCCGCCCGTTGTTGGTGAAGATGCCTCGTGTCTTCAGTCAAGCCACCAGGACGGCGCGGTTGACACCAGTGTGGCCAACGCTTCCTCGAGTTCTGAGCATGATTCCTCAGATGATGTTGAAGACTCGAGTGGCGTCCCACCAAAGCGCCGTCGGGTGAACGAAAACGAGGTCACCTCCAAAGACAAGTCTTTGGAGGCGTCACCTGGCCCAACTCCAATTTCTGCGACTCCGCTTCGATCTCTTCCTCCTCTGGCTCCATTCGCAAACGCCTGGAATGCGGATGACTTGGATGAAGACGACGAGGATGACGAGTAAGTTTTTTTCCATATTTTAATTCGATTGAACTCTATTTGTCAGTGCTGACGTTTCTTTGTCCTTTACTGCAGTCTGCAGGCAATCAGCCCGCGTAGATTCGCCGCGGCTGTTCCTCCCGAAAAGAGGAACAAAGCGAAGGACGCGGGTGAAACCCCTACTGCGGGTACCGTCCAGAACTCTCCCAGGGCAGCGCCTGATGCTGCGACTGCGGAGCGGGATGTCCCCAGCTCCGCTGCTAGAACTTCGGTCTCGAAGGAGGCGACGGACAGCTCGGCGGACCCCCTCTCCCGCGCCTCCGGACAGGTAAACTTCTATCTCTTTGGCTTTCTCAAACAAATTTTATCGGGTGCACGACAGTGCTCTCGATGGGAGTAGCCCCCGAGGCTGTAGTCGATTGTAAATAATCGGGTACAGGCTCAAAACCTCTTTCTGCTCTTCTTTTTTATTTTGTCTTCTTCGGGTGCACGGCAGTGCTCCCGATGGGAGTAGCCCCCGAGGCTGTAGTCGATTGTAAATAATCGGGTACAGGCTCAAACCTCTTTTCTTCTAACTCTTTATCTTCATGCTTTCGCAGTCGCTCGTCGATTCCCTTGCGGCGATCGGTCGCCGCGTCGTTTTGGCCGAGACAGATTGCGAGTCGCTTCGATCAGAAGTTAACCGACTCAAATCTGAAAGCGACCTTCTTAAAGGTAAATTTCATTATCTTCTTGGCTTCCGTGTATCATCCATTCTTGATTTCTGATTAATATCCCCTTTGCAGCTCGAGCCGAATTCGCAGAGTCTGAAAAGACCAAACTTTCAGAGCAGGTAACTGCTCGGGAAGCTGAACTGGCGACTACCCGACAAGAGCTGGAAGCTTCCCGCAAGCAATCGGAGGAACTCAATACGAAGCTTGCGGAGGCGCGGAAGACCGTGAAGGACTTGGAGGAGGCCGGCAGTAAGGCTGACAACGACACTGTCGCGTTCCTTCGTCCTCTCGCCAAACGCTTTGCGGGTAAGTATCTTGGGTTTTTTGAACTTTTCATTCTGCTGATTTTTGCTAAGCATTATTTTCTCTGTCTGTAGATCTTCTGGGTGTTCCTCTGGAGATTCCTGGGATTCAGCGGGTGGACGTGCTGACCGACACTCTCGCGCAGCTCAGGAGGCATTCTGAGGGAATATTTTCCCTGATTGATGATGCTTCCAAAGCGTTGGCACGAGTGCATGGCCGTCTTGTCGCCAGCGGTACTCCTGCGCCTGCGCTGAGCGAGTTGTCGAAGGTCTTCTCGGAAGGCGACCTCCTGGAAGCCTTTGCGGTTGCTCAATCGGAAGCTGGCGCAAAGACTGCGATTCAGTTCGCTCTGGCGAACGGAGTTGAAGGTCTGGAGGAGGCCTATTCGTCCATGCCGGTCGACCCTTCCACGGGCAAGAAGGTACGGCTATCTCGTTTTTCTGAGCAAGCCACTGTTCTTGCTCGGAAATTATCTGAGATGTTTGCTCGGAAGAAGGGAGGGTCGACCGCTGCTAGTGCAGCACCAACGCGGCTTCGTAGACTTTTGTTTTCCTTTTGTTTCTGTTGCTTGGATGTAATGAATTTTGGGATATATTCCCGTACCTTTGCTGGTCTTTTAATCGAAGCGTTTTGCATTTAAAATTTATCCTTGTCGTCTATACTTTGCCTCCCGATGGGAGTAGCCCCCGAGCGATTAGTCAGATGTGCGACTGGAAACAACTCGAGTAGGGCGTCTCACTTCTTTCCTTGTACTTCTTCCAGGCAATTGCGTCTGCCGCTGAACCTTCGAGTGGACGTGGTAGTCCCAGCAAATCCACTTGTGGCTGCCGTGGGCACTCTTGCTGGCCTTCGTGATAAGGTTCAGGAGGGTGAGCGTAGGCTGAAAGCGCTGCGCGGGGTAGCTGACGTGGCGATATCCAAGCAGAAATTGGCGGCTGAGCGCGAGCAATTTCTGATTGGCGAACTGTCTTCGATTGCAAAGGAGTTACTATGTGAGTAGTGTAGCCCCCATGCTATTTTCCTCCTCTGTGTTTCTTAGCTTACTAAGTGCGTTTGCTTCTTAGTTGTGAAACCAGATGACAGGGAAGAAAAGCAGTGGGTAGAAAACCACATTCATCAAGAAGCTAACAGCACAAAGCCTCATGCGAGTAATTTCTGGTCTGATCGCAGTCGAGGGTTTGTGATGGCTATCTTGAAGTTTCGAGTCCGCCAGGCGAAAGTTCTCATGAGTTCTTTCCATGAGGTCCTGGTTGCGGTGAATGCTGCTTTTTATCCACTTGAGAGGGGCTCCGAAGACTGGAGCTATCTTCTCAGGTTATTCGGACGAGAAGGAGAGGTTCGCGCGTGCGTTCACAATCAGATGACATGCGGCGCGGTTGTTGCTCTCTCGTTTGTCCGAATATGGCATCCTGAGATAGACTTGAACTCCGTAGCCCGGCTTCCGGATTATGCAATCGAAGATATTGCGCCGTACTATGATGCTGTTCGTCCTGCAGCCGAGAAGATTATCCGAATGACATCCGAAGAGGTAGATAGGATCTTAGCGGCTAAGAATGCTCAGCGTTTCGACTGACTTTATCGGATGTGAATATCCTGTAAGTTTATCTGTAGTTTGTAAAAACTGTAGTAAGGTGTGCAACCTTGTACTCGATAATTCTTTTCTGTGATGCTTAGTTTTAGGTGTAGCCCCCGTGTATTTTATGGGGTGTGTACCTGTAGCCTTGGAAGCTGTCGAGTAAATATGATGAGAGAATCATGTATTTATTGCTATGACTGAGAAGTCATGTGTTCGAGCTACAAAATTGGCTAGTATAGCCTTATTGTTGCAAAATAAATAAACCTAGGGGTAGAATTTGCGCAGTTGCGCGATATTCCATGGATTGGAATAGATGCCTCCAGTTTCTGGATTCTTCAGTCGATAGGCTCCTCCTGGGATTACTTCGTGTACGATGAAGGGTCCTTCCCAAGGTGGTTCGAGCTTGTGCCCTTCCTTTTGTTTTAGCCGCAACACCAAATCGCCAACCACGAATGATCTGTGGCGTATGCGGCGACTGTGATAATTGCGCAGTGATTGTTGGTAGACTGCAGATCTTGCGAGTGCAATGTCCCGAATTTCGTCGAGTGCGTCCATATCTTCTGCAAGTGCTTTGTTGGAGGTTTCTTCACTGTAGGCTACAACTCGTGGGGCGCTGAATCGAACCTCTTTGGGGAGGACGGCTTCTGCCCCATATACCATGAAAAATGGTGTGTATTGCGTTGATCGATTGGGGGTTGTGCGGAGGCTCCAAAGTACGGAGGGTAACTCCTCTGCCCAATGACCTGCAGCGGGATGTAGCCGATCGAGCAATCTCTTTTTGATCCCAGCTGAAACTAAGCCGTTGGATCTTTCGACTTGACCGTTTGTTTGCGGATGGGCGACCGAAGCAAACTTCAGATTAATTCCTTTCTCTTCGCAGAACTGTTGAGTCTCCTTTGCAGTGAAGTTCGTACCATTGTCTGTAATGATGTCATGTGGCACCCCGAATCTGCATATTATGGAATCGAGGAACTTGATTGCGCATTGGGCGCTACCCGAGGTCACTGGCATAGCCTCGATCCATTTGGTAAATTTGTCGACTGCGACCAGCAAATGTGTGTACCCTCCTGGAGTAGATTTGCGCAGTGGGCCAACCATGTCAAGCCCCCATTGGGCAAAGGGCCAGGCGATGGGTATCATGTGCAACTCTGTGGGCGGGCGCGTGCGGCTTGGGTGAGAATCGCTGGCAAGCGCCACATCTGTCGACCAGGTTTTTTGCATCGTTGGCTGCTGTTAGCCAGTAGAACCCTGCTCGAAAGGCTTTTCCCAGTATTGCTCTCCAGCTAGCATGATGTCCGCAATCACCCTGGTGTATATCCCGGAGTAACTCTTTGCCGTCTTCGGGTGCGATGCACCGCTGAAGGATTCCCGAGATGCTTTGCTTGTACAATTCTCCGTTGATTACCCGAAAGGATTTGCTACGCCTGATTAGCTGTCGAGCCTCGCGTGGATCGGCTGGGAGCTGTTTATGGAGCAGGTGGTCGAGATATTTCTGCGTCCAGACTGGCTCGACCAGAAAAACCTGTCGTGATATATTATGAATAAGCTCGATAAGCGCGACCTGCGGGCTGACCTCTGTTTCTGGCGCTGCCGGTGTTTCTGCAGCTTTCTTCAATTTGACCGATCGCTTGACCATCTGTTCGAAGTATATTCCTGGCGGTATGGGTGTATTCGTGGAACCCATGTTTGCCAGTCTATCCGCCTCTTCGTTGCTGGATCTTGCAATATGTTTCAACTCGCATCCTTTGAAGCTTCCTTCGAGTATATTATACATGTCGCGGTACGCGATCATGTTTTCAGCAACGGCATCGCATTCTTTCATTGTTGTTGCACTATGAGGTTGGAATCGCCATAAATCATCAACCGGTAGCTCCACAAGCAATCGCCATCTTCATTCCGTGCAACAGTGCTTCATATTCTGCGTCGTTGTTCGATGCTGGGTCGTCAGGTGGAAAGTCTAGTCGCAGGACATATTGCAGTTTGTCTCCACGAGGCGAGATAAGAACGATTCCAGCTCCTGCCCCTTCGTTTCTTTTGGACCCGTCAAAGTACATGATCCAATTGCTTGTGTACTCGGGTGGTCCGGTGTTTGTAGCTCTGTCCATTCGCTGATGAATTCCACGAGAACTTGAGATTTGACTGCATTGCGTCCTGCGTAGGTGATATCCCAGGCACCCAACTCGATGCTCCACTTCGCTATTCTTCCGGATGCCATAGGGTTGTTCATGATTGTCCCGAGTGACGCATCGTTAACCACTGTAATGGCGTGTTCCTGGAAGTAGTGTTTGAGTTTTCGGGCTGTGAGGACAACTCCATACGCAAGCTTCTGGTAAATGAGGATATCGCTGCTTGCACGGCGAGAGCACTTCGCTGATGTAATATATTGGGCGCTGGACTCCGTATGCCTTGCCATCTTCAGGTCGTTCGACTACGATTGCAGTGCTGATGACCTGGTTTGTAGCGGCTAAATAGAGAAAAAGCGGCTCCCTTTCTTGTGGTGTTGCGAGGATGCGCCTGCTTTGCAACGACCGTTTCAAGTCTGCGAATGCTTGCTTGGCTTCGGGGGTCCATTCGAATTTGTCCGTCTTCTTCAGTAGTTTGTAGAAGGGTAACGCCTGCTCTCCCAATCGCGCGATGAACCTGCTTAGGGCGGCCAATCGCCCTGCGAGCTGCTGGACTCCGCGTAGATTGGTGGGCTCCTTCATGGTGAGGATGGCTTGTATTTTCTCCGGATTGGCCTCAATGCCTCTGGCGGATACCAGGTATCCTAGGAGTTTTCCTGCAGGGACGCCGAAAACGCATTTTGTTGGATTGAGCTTGATCCGATATGCATTAAGGGCGTCGAATGTTTCTTTAATATCTTCAAGGAGTGTGTCCTCTACTCGAGTTTTGATGACGATGTCGTCGACATATACTTGTACGTTCTTGCCAATGAGATTTGCAAGGCATCTCTGCATGCAACGTTGATATGTTGCGCCTGCGTTCTTCAGCCCGAAGGGCATTGTCGTATAGCAGTATACACCGTGTGGTGTGATGAATGCCGTCTTCTCTTCGTCTTCCTTTTTCATTCGGATCTGGTTGTATCCCGAGTAGGCGTCCAAGAAAGAGAGACGTTGGCAACCTGCTGTGGAGTCACGATCTGGTCGATTCGTGGTAGAGGAAAGTTGTCCTTGGGGCAGTGCTTGTTCAGTGACGTGTAGTCGATGCAACCCCGAAGGATATCCGTGTTCTTCTTGGGGACCAGCACCGGATTTGCTAACCAGGTGGATATCTTGATCTCCTAATGAAATTTGCGGCTAGCAGCCTATTTACTTCTTCTCCCAGCGCCTTTTGCTTGGGTCTGAAAATCGTCGAGTCGTCTGTTTGATGGGCTTCGCGTTAGGAAAGACTTCGAGTGAGTGCTCGGCAAACTCCCTGGGTATTACCTGGCATATCTGAGGGTTGCCAGGCGAAAATTTCCCAGTACTCACGGAGGAGTTTGACGAGCGCGCTTCCTATGCTGGCGAGAGGGTTGTGGAAACCATCGCGGTTTTTGCGGAATCCGTCGGGTGCACTTGATGCTTGCAGAGTGTCGCAGTTGGCGCTGATTCCAGGTTCAGGCGCGTTTTTCTTCGTGAGTGGCATGACGGAGTGATCCGTGGTTTTTGCCAGCTCTTGTAGTTCTTCTTGCATCCCGAAAGATTTCGCGATCTCATTAAATTCTATGTCGCACTTATCCGATTTTCTGGATGTCCCCTCAATGGTGGATCCACCGTATTCGCCGGGTAACTTGAGCTTCAAGTATGCGTAATGTGGTACGCCATGAATCTGGCGAACGCTGTTCGACCAAGAATGGCGTGGTACTGCGAGGGCCAGTCGACGACTTCAAAGTCCAGGAATTCCCTTCTGTAGTTCGTTGGGGAGGCCGGGACCAGGTACAACTTCGAGGTTGATTGTTCGAGTGGACGTACTGCCTTGCCCTGAACTATCCCGTGGAAGGTGTTTCTGAATCCGTAGGCCGACCAGGTATTTGTTCATTCGACGGAGTGTATCCGCGTAGATGATGTTGATGCCGCTGCCGCCGTCCATGAAATCGCGGGCCAGGTCATAATTGCCATTTGAGCTTGAATGACAAGGGCGCGTGTCCTGGTCGATAGACTCGTGGCGGGTGGTCTTCCTTCGAGAACGTGATTGGCATGTTCGGCCATCTTCAGGTACTCGGGCTTCGTTGGTGGCGTCTGCACTGCCATGCATATTTGTCTCGAGTTAGTTTTTTGAGCTCTGCGAGTGCGGCATACCTTTGTATCATCCCAAGGAGTTGTCCGTGCGGAGTCGGGTATGTATTTGCTCCCGTGTTTTGCTGTTGTGGTTGCTGGCAGTGCAGCGAGTGCCATGTTTGGGTTGGCTGTGGGAGTGGGTGGCGGTGGTAGCTGGAATTGTTGTCCGCCTCCTGGTAACGGTGGATAGTTTTTGGGTGGAAGCGAATCTTTTCTTGGCTAGCGCGTCCGAGATTTCGATGAACTTTCGGCAATCCTTGAGAAGTGTGTTGCATTAGTCTTGCCGTGCGCTTGTCTGTGAACAGATGTAGCGAGCAGTATCCATCGAGGTCTTCCTCGGTGATTTTTCTTCTACCTTTGGCTTCCATTCGCGACTTCCACGACGACCGGAGTCGCGACTTCGCGTGAACTCTGCCGCCACTAGTTCTTCTCTATCGACGTGGTCGTAGTATTTTCTTCTTTTTCTTCGCCCATGACGGTCTTCGTCATGTGTGGGCGACGATGTTCTTTCATTGCGTACCGCGTCATCTCCGTTGGCCCATTTTTCGGCTATGACCATGAGCTCCCCTATGGTTTTGGGCGCAGCTCTGCCGAGTTCTTCTCGAATGCGGTTCTTACTTGCTCCTTTGGCGAAGGCCTCAATCGCCACTTCTTCAGAGATTGTCCCTGCGGTGTTCCTGAGTGTGTTCCACCGCTGGATGTATTCTCGCGTGGATTCGCCACTTTTTGTTTGCAAGCCCGTAGTTCTTCGATTGTAGCTGGACTTTTGTAGGGTCGACTGGAAGTTTTTGCAGAAATCGCGATGCAGGTCCGTCCATGATGCATAGCAAGATTCGTGTCTTCTTTCCAGCCACTGCGGGCCGCTCCGGCCAGGTGCAAATTGAGGTATTGCATGGCCGTGTTCTTGTTACCGCGTTGGCATTTTTACTGCCGTGAGGTAGTCGCTTAACCACTGGGAAGGCTCGAGTGAGCCATCGTATTTTTGTCACCTCCGAGCTGAGCTTGAATCTCTTGGGTAGAGGTGCTTCGCGAATACTGCGAGCAAAGCAAAGTGCTCCGCAGGTTTCGTCGTCCGAAACCCGGATGAGGAGCGTTCGCGATATCGTGAAGCCCTCGCTTTATCCACCTTTTCTGGGCGAGATCAGATCGCGCGTCGTACCCGGACCGGTCGCGGTCGCTATCTTTTCTTGGTTCTTTACTTCGTTTTCTCGAGCGGCTGCTGTGGTGCCGCGAATCTTTGTCCTCTCGGGCTGTCGTCGCTGCTGCTTCGGCTGTCGCCACGGCGCCGAGCTTCTTTTCCTCGGCCACGACGTGGCGATTTATTCCTTTCTCGGAGAAGAGCTCCTGTGCCTGCGGGGCGCGTCTTTGTCTTTGTCCTTCTCTTGTCGCGCCTTCTCCAGTTGTTCCTTGCGATCGTGGGAGGCGAGCTTCGCGGCAGCCAGCCCTAGACCTTTGGCGGATGTGCTTGTAATGTTCCACCCGAGGATCGCTGTCCGTTGGCTGGTTCATCTGCATGTAGGTGGCCACGGCTAGAATTGCGGCAGCTGGAGTTTGCGGGTAGACGTTCCCGTCGTCGTCAACCCTCATGAAAGAAGATGTGGTAGACCTGTTGGTCCCAGCCATGGATTCGTGGTCCCTTGTCGATGCTGCGGGTCCTTTTCCCACGGGTCGGGTACCGACCGAAGGAGCAAGGGACAGCTCGGCTCGGCGTAGGCTTGACTCATCCGCCGCTCTCCTGCGACGGCTAGATCTGCTCGGGCGTCCTTGATGTTTGAGGCCGCTCTCACTAGGTGATAGTGGTAGGCGGTTAGGTCTTCCTGCGTGGCACCTGCTGCGGGTGGGCTGACTCTTTCGCATGGATCCTTTGCTCTTTTCCAGGCTTCCCGCGAGACGCCGATTAGATCGCGCTCGGTTGCGCTATATTCATTTCCGAGGGCTGTTCCAATCCTGCCATGCAGACTGGGCTAGTTGTGGCCCGTGCGTCCTAGGCGCAGATCGGGAGGCTCTTCGCACTCAGAGGGTTCCTCTGTCGAGAGTGCGTGGTAGTCGATCGTGTTGAAGCGGATGGACTCGCCGCTTTTCTCCATAAGGAAGCGCGAGTTGACGGCTCAGATTCGGGTTCAGATTCATCCGAGAAGTGGAGGATTCCGTCTCTGTTTGCCATGATAGTTGAAGCTTCCGAACGTCAGGGTGACGCTCTTCTCCAGATCCTCGAATACCGGGCGTGATTCCCGGCGAGTGAGGCGTGACTATGACGGATCCGATCCGTACAGGATTGTTCGGAGCCGTAGTCGATGGTTTCCAACGGGAGTTTGGATGTCGATGAAGCCGAAGATGCCGGTGATCCAGCGCCCGCGATCCCCACGGTCGGCGCCAATTGTCGAAGCTCTGGCTCCGCAAATCCTCAGGTGACCCTATCGGGTTTCGACTAGGAGATGTCATAGGCGCTGGTGAAATCGTCGGCTTGACAGGGAGGCGAGATTTACCCAGGTTCGGGGCCCTCGAAGAGGTAAAACCCTACTCCTGCCTTCTGCTGATCTGTATTAGACGATTAGATCGATTACAGGTGCTCGAATCGAGAGTAGATCTCGGAGTTTCAAGGCTTTTGTGGTCGTGCGGTAATACTTGGTCCTCTCCTTTGGGGCTCTCCTGGCTTTAAATAGATAGCCAGGTCTCGAGTCCAACCCGGAGAGGATACAAACCCTAGCTTGAGTCGGTTACAATCCCTAACATTAGCCCGCAGTTGATGCGGTGGGCTTTTCATGGGCCTTCTAGAGTACTCCAAGGGCGCTTCCTGTCGGGCCTTGATCAGAAGGTATGAGAGGGGGTTCCTTACTCGCAGGCCCAGGATCCATGCCTTCGTCAACCACCGTCCAGTGGCATCAACCTTCCTGAGATCATCTTCCTCCTTCTAGATTGATACCTTGGTTCTTAACTGAGGGAAATTCTTATCGCTTGCTCATCAAACCCCCCTCTTGGGGTTCCCAACACGCCATTCATAGCAGCAAGAATTCCTGGCACCATCAAGGTGTAGCAAGGAATTTCTGTCGCCAACGCAAGCCATCAAGGGGTGCCTTTTCATCCACGTTCTCCTTTTAGTCTCACCTTTCTTCTCAAGAGCCTCATGGCCTCTCCCAAATTGGATCATGAGTATATCAAAGTATTTCTTGGACTCACCTTGCTCATGAGCCATAAAACGGTCCAAAGAGGCAATTTTATCTTTTACTCTAGACTTGGAATGTTACTCATTTCATTTGAAGTCTTAGAGAGAGAAGAAGGTGATACCTCTAAGGCATGAGCCATGATAAATTGGTCGAGGGTTGAGGAATATTCTCATTGGGGGATTCAAAGAGAGATTACGATGATGATGTTGATGCAATAGCAAGAGTGTCCACTTCACTTGTGGATTCTTCTTCTTCATCATCACCGAAATCATACTCTTCTTGAGTCACTATCACATTGTAGGAGCCTTCTTGTTGAAATTTTTCTTCTTGAAGAGAGGTTTCTTGTAAGCGACCTTTGACATGTCCTGCGAATAAGATCTCCTCCATGATGTTATCTAGTTTCATAAGGACACTCACAGTGAAATGATGCTTATCTTGACAATTGAAGCAAGCTCACACTTTTTGAGTCCCTTCCTTTCCATACCTAGACTTGGTCTTCTCCTCAATATATGCTTTGGCCTTGGGAGGATTCTTCCAAAACATTTGCAACGGCAAGAGCAATGACATCCTTAAGCACGGGGTCATATTCTTGATCCTTCAAAGGGCCAAGTCCCCAATGCAAGCTTCATGATTATCAACCTCGCTTAACGCAACCTTGGCCTCAAAGCAATGGAGGCTCCTTTATGCATTTCCATGACTACAACTTGATTGTCAAGAGCATTCTTTGTTTGCACTTGGAAGGAGAAAATCTCTTGCATTACTTGAGTTGAGGTCATAGATGTATAGTCATGTCTTCCTTAAAGACTCTTCAGGTCCGCGGGCCCAAAAGACATGAGAGCACTCACGTACTTTCTCTTGATCCAAGCATCATCAATCTGAGTGGTACCAACACCATTGAAAGCGGTGGAAAGAGTCCCGAGCCTCCGGAACATGTCTCATGGTTCTCACCATGGTGCACATAGAATCCTTTGGCCTCATTTCTCAAGGTATCATACCTATACCTGTTCATGCTTTCATTGCCCACAAACATGACAGTAAGAGCATCACAAGTTTCTTTGGAGGTGAATATTGTTAAAGATGATGCATGTGGGTTGGACCCACGACATTGTTAAATAATGGACAAAGCAGTGTAGTTGAGTTGACAATCTACACCTTCTCTTCTTGTCAAGTTCTTGGGGTCATGAGTCTTGTATCCATATTGAGTGACCCTCCAAAGCTCAATACAACAAGAGTTTATGTGAGTTTTCATTATAATATTGGCAATCACCAAAGAATGTGCATCAATTTTTGGAGGATCGCCTCTAGGGATTATATGAGGATGTGGGATGGGAGGATCGGGAGAGTAGTGTCCTTCGACAAAGTGGTAATCTCCCTTCTCTTCCATCCCCTTAGAAGTTGTGTTCTTAGGGGGGGCCACTTTTAGGTTGTCCACCACACACCCACCTTTAGCGCCCTCCAAATTTTGCCCGGAAGAGATGAAGTGGATGACTCTGGTTCCTTGGCTTTCATGAGTTGCAACAAGAGAGTTTGCAACTCGTCAATTTGACATCCATGGACGAGGTCAAGGATTTTTGCAGTTCCTTGAGATCATCCATAGTGACTTGTTCCCCGCAATCGGTGACTACCGTATCATCGTCCATACTAAACTCTTAGGCGTTAAGCCCAAAATAAGAGCCGAGGCTCCGATACCAATTGAACGAAGTATGGGCACCTAGAGGGGGGTGGTGAATAGGTTCTACAACCAATTTTAATTTTTGTTCAAATTAAGGCTTGACACAAAGGTGAATTCTCTAGATAATGCAACTAAGGTGAATTTACCTATATGACAAGAACAACGAGAAATACAATACAAGCACAAAGTAAAGGAGAGGGGACGAGGTAACTGATAACGAAAGCACGCAGAGATACGATGTATTCCCGAGTTCCTCCTTGTTAAGGGAGTATGTCTCCTTAGTGGGGTGTGAGTTTCATCACGAAGGCCTACTCATCACCACAAAGGCTCACCTATTCTCCGATGAACCCGCCCCAAAGGCCTAGTCCACCTTCCGCTATTGACCCCATTGAGGCGGGAATCGAGTACTTTACAAACAAGTTTGGGGCACACACCCACAACCAAATGGGAGGCTCCCAACCAGCACCAAGAATCACTAAGAGTATGCAAGAGGTTAGGTTTTCCACACAAGGAAACCCAAGACTAGTTCCCTCAAGCAGATGAGGGGGGGAATGGAAACCGGTTGGTGAAGATGTAGATCGGGGCCTTCTCCTTCAATCCTCCGAAGATCAACACTTTTGGTGGGAGGTATTAGGCGATCTAGCAAGGTGTGTGAGCTCTAGCAATGCGGGAATCTTTTCTGGTCGAGCTGACTCAAGGAAGAAGATGGGAAGGGGGTATTTATACCCCATCCCCCAATTTAGCCGTTTGAAGCAATCCTGCGAAAATCACAACCGGGGACTCCGGTGCGAGGACCGAGGACTCGGTCTGGAAAGAATCCGGACTTGTCCTAGGCCAGAAACTCCGCACTGCTGGACCGGTGATTCCGGAGAGTCTCCGGACAGTTTCCGGACCGATGCCAGCGGGTACGACCAACTTCTCTTGGTGCGTAAAATCTTCAAAGGCGCCGAGACTCCATCCCCTGCACCCCGGAGACTCAGGTGCACACCGGAGACTCCTCGGAAGTTCCGCACACTCTTCGGAGGGAGTCCAGTGGGTGACACCACTCGCACAACTCGGCCTTCTCACAGGAATTTCTTCACACCGGAGACTCCGGTCTGGGAGACCGGAGACCCCGGCCTGGAATAAATTCCAGCAGCTCCTAAGCCTGTAGATCTCTTTCACCTTTTTGGAGATCACACCACGCCATAGGTAATTTAATCAAAATGACCCTGAAATATCAACACACATAAATATATATACTTGTGTTGTTAACAAACACCCAAAAAACAAGAATTTAAGCGCATTTGCGCTTTCAATTTGCAATACCTATCCTAAATGAAAATCCTTGGTATTTTGTTATCCATTTTCAAGAATATATGAAAAATTGTGGCCTAATCTGTGTTGCAACAAGCTCCGGCACCAGCTTTGGCGGTGGCATCTATATGTATTTTAATATTGATTACATACCAGCGGAGTCTCCCTAGACGCCACAGAAAAGCCTTCCTTGTGGCGTGTCACATCAGATTTCAATGTTTTGTCAATGAAATGCTTGCAATAGCTATGTCCTAACTCATGGTGGATATCCTCATGCATGCATGCGACCTGAAAAGGTGTAGATCAATCTTGGTCTATCAGAAAATCTTCCACGACAAAGATGTCGGGCACAAGCTATAACTCTCATTCGGAGTTGGATGTATTCCTAGCAACTAGATTCCTAAAAACTTACATCAAAATACACGAAAAAGAACATAAAGTTGAATAAAGGACCA
>CM054063.1:38980813-39072568 GCA_028641055.1 Alopecurus myosuroides
GTACCTCGTGGCGCGGGAGTCCTGCCGCGTGGCGCGGGAGTTGTAACGCGTGGCCATGAATGCGCGTTATAAACTGCCGCACCTCCACTCCACGCACCGTCGTGCCACCACCATGCCTCCGAGGAGGAACAACACTACCGGTTTCCGCGGAGTCCGATCGCGGCAGAACGGAATGTTCACCGCGACTATCCGCTTCGGGGACGACCGCATCCCCCTCGGCTCCTTTGCGACGGCCTCGGAGGCCGCCCGTGCTTGGGACGCGGCGGCCTGGCGCCTCAGCCGCCCGCGGTCGTTGATGAATTTTAACGACTGCCACACCCTCTGTGAAGCGGAGGCCAGGGCGCCGACGCTGCAGATCGTCACTGCCGCCGACCACCGCCACCTCAGGCACCGCGCGTTTCAGGGCCTAGTCGACGCCAGGGACGACCGCGTGGTCCGCGAGTATTACCGGAACAATCCGGGTGAGGAGAGCGCCGACGAGGAGCTATGGCAGACCCGCGCGGCTGAGCGGGCGGAGCGGCGCCTCGAACGCACCTCGAGTTAGATGCCGCTCGGGAGGCGAGGACGAAGGCGCTGCAAGCGCTCCGTCGGGCCGACCACGCCGGTGAAGTCTGGGCCTCCGACGATCCGAGGTGGGGGTCTATCTCGGAAATATCATCATGCACCTCCTCCGACGACGAGGAGGTCACCGACGACGACGAGGACGAGGAGTAGCGCGCTAGCGCGTCTGTTTTCTGTTGGCTGTTTAATAAAATAATTTGTTGTATTCCGGCAAACAGTGGCCCTCTAGCTCGTCTGTTTTCTGTTTTCCGTGTGATTTTTCCTGATTTGTTGGATTCAGATCTAATGGCATTTCGATAGACGTTAAAAAGAGGGGGACATGCATTTCGATAGATAAACAAGGCACAGTACACATATTGGCAAGATTGGATCTAAATCTAAACGGAGAGCATAGATCTAAATAAACAAGGCAGTACATAATGGCAAAAGTGCATCGATCTACTAGTCATACTCCTGCCTAGGCCTATAGTACATGTACTCGTAGTCGTCATAGTCGCCGCCGCCGTCGTCGTCACTATCGTCTGACGGTGCTCTGCACTCCCTCGGAGGATCACGACTCCAGGGCTGGGCCTGAGGGTAGCGCAGACGAGGGATATCGCCGGCCCTGATATAGTCCATGACGCTCTGTAGAGTCCGGCCGGACCACCATAGCCGACGACCGGCCTCGTGATAGTTCCCAGGAGGCAGACCGTCGTCCTCATACCTGGCGAGCGCCCTCTCACGCCGATTGATGAAGAAGGCATCCCAAGTATGCTGGTTATCGGGATGCCAAATGGGATTCCTCCGCTGCTCCGGCGTGAGCTCGTGGTAGTAGTGGTTCGTGATGGCCGCCCGACGCGCCACACCTTGAGGAAGAGGAGGGACCGGCACTCCTCCGGCGCTCAGCATCCAACCGGCGGGAACGTTGTAGCCGCACGGGCAGGGGTAGTTCGAGGCGGAAAGTGCCTCCGCCTGGATGAATGTTAGAGTGGGTACGGTAGAAGCCATGAGAGAGTGGTGAGTTTGTATGTGTTTATGGCAATGGAGTGGCAATGCATACATATATATAGCGAGAAGAAAACATCCCTTTAGTCCCGGTTGGGGACACCAACCGGGACTAAATGGGTTAGGGTTTCATTGAGAAACGGATCATCACTTTAGTCCTGGTTGGGGACACCAACCGGGACTAAATGGGAATTAGGGTTTCGTTTGGACCAATCAGATAGAATCACACGGATCGTGTGTTTCTTTCAAGCGCTCTTGAGTCGTTGGATCCGGGTGTGTTTTTTTCGAGCTGTTGTGAGCCGTCCGATCAGGGCTACGGTGTGTTTCTTTCGAGCTGCTGTGAGCCGTTGGATGAGGTGTTTCTTAACCGTTGGATCAAAACCCTAGCTCAACACTTTGTGAGCCAGAGGACCCTATATATAGCCCAGCTTCATACACCGGTCAATTCATCTCCCAAATACAAAACATCCGGATTCGCCGTCATACGTCCAGCCATGCATTTGGTATGCATATATGCACCCAGTACTACGGTTGGGCTGTATGGCGGCGATACCGTTTGTTTTGTTCTACACCCCCTTGGATACATCATATATTCAGTTCATCGAGCAAATACAAAACATCCGGATTCGCCGTCATACGTCCAGCCGTGCATTTGGTATGCATATATGCACCCAGTAGCCACAGTTGGGCTGTATGACGGCGATACCGTTTGTTTTGTTCTACACCCCCTTGGATACATCATATTATTCAGTTCATCGAGCAAATATAAAACATCCGGATCAATGTTTAACACATTCATCCCCCTTTAACACATTCATCCATGCATGCTTAGGTCATTGTTGACTTGGCGCTCGGGTAGTAATGTGCACGGGAACATCATCCGCGGCGTCCGAGCACGGTAGAAAAGAAATTTGTATTTCAGCGACACTGCGGCGCGCTAGCGCGTCTGTTTTCTGTTTAATGTAATTATTACTAATTTTAAAACAATATAAGATATTTATATTTAAATTAAGTGCAAATAGTGAAATAGTTAATAGTTTGAATAGTTAGAATAATTATTTAGTTAAACAGAAAACGGATTTGAATTAGTTATGCAAATTCAAACAATTTTAATGTTGTAATTTTTTCCTAATTTGAAACTATATAAAAGTTATTCACGTGCATATTTAATATATTCAAATTTTGGCGCTAAAACAATTGGCGCGCCCGGCCCAAAAGTACTTCTGGCCCCGGTGCGCGACCAGCCGGGCCTTCCGTCCCGGTTGGTGGCAACAACCGGGACGAAAGCACCTTCCGTCCCGGTTGTTGCCACCAACCGGGACGGAAGGGGCTTTCGTCCCGGTTGTTGCCACCGACCGGGACGAAAGGGTGATAGGATATATACACGTCACCGGCCCCCTCAGTTCCAGACCGCGCGCAGGGACGAAAGTGACGCCGCCAGGCTGCCCATTTTTTCCGTTCCCCCGCGCCGCCCCTCGCCCCGTCGGCGTCCTCGCCTCTGCGGCGCCGTCCCTACGTCCCGTCGCACCCGCGCCGCCCCTCGCCCCCGTCGGCGTCCTCCTCTGCGGCGCCACCCCTCGCCCCACGCGCCGCCCCTCGCCCCCGTCGGCGTCCTCCTCTGTGGTGCCGCCCCTCGCCCCACGCGCCGCCCCTTGATCCCGTCTCACCCCCGTCGGCGTCCTCCTCTGCGGTGCCGCCCCTCGCCCCACGCGCCGCCCCTCGATCCCGTCTCGCGCCGGCCTCCACCGCCCCGCGCCGCCGCTGCCCCGCGCCGCTGGCCCGCCGCTGTCCCAAGAGGAGGTAAGGCCTGCCTCCATCTCGCCCTAACCCGGGGCCTTTTTTGTTTTTTCCCTTTTTTTACTTAATTACTGTTTTATTAGTGTTACAAATGTTAGAATTATTAGTTTATGAATGTTAGAAATTTTAGATTAGACTTATTAACTTTAAATTTGTTTAGAATTGATATAGAAAATTTAAGAATGTTAGAAATTTTAGACTAGACTTAGCAATTTTAGATTTATATGTTTAGAATTGATATAGGAAATTTAAGAATGTTAGAATTATTAGTTATTAGACTTAGCAATTTTAGATTCGTACGTTTAGAATTGATATAGGAAATTGAAGAATGTTAGAATTATTAATTATGAATGTTAGAAAATCTAATTAAGATAGTGTTATAAATTTAAGAATGCTAGAAATGTTATCGTACGTTTAAATATTTCATGAATATATGTTGCTCTTTTTGTGTATTATCTATAAACAATTTTGATGAAAATAATTGATCATTAGTTAATTATTATGTATAAGCAATTTTAATGAATTGGATCTGAAATATATACTTACTCTTTTTGTATAGTATGGAGCCAAGAGACGAAGATGCCGAAAATATGATCGAGGGTTTAATCCGCGGGCCCGACGTAGAGACCGATGTGAGCCAGTGGATGAACGACTCCGGTGAGGGAGATCCGGTGCTCACCCAGGGAGACGACTCCGATGAGGGAGAAGCCGACGGCTCCGATATGGGAGCAGCCGACGGCTCCGGTGGAACCATACAAAGTACAAACACCGGCTCCGAGGTGCATATATATATATGTTAATTAATGAAGCATCCGTTGTCTATATACATGTATTAACAGTCTTTATATTTTTAGCCATCCGGTTCAAATATATCAACCGGAAAAAAGACTAAACGAGTCGCAACAAAGAAGTTGAAAGATACAGGATCGACACGATCACAGCAGACAGCGCACCCGAGCTTCCCGCTGATGTTGCCCAAAAATTTGTGAAGCAATGCGGAGTGCTAGTTAGGTCATCTCCAGCGGGGATGCTCAATTCGCGGACAAAAACGGGACAAATGTGTCCGTTTGAGCAGCCGTCCGGGGACGTCGGACACACGTTTTTGGAGGTGCACCCAGCGGGGAGTGACTACTTTAGACCGGACAGCTAAAAGCTCGATGCCGTCCGTGGCGTTCGGAGCGTGGTAGCCGTCCACCGCGCTCGTCGCCTCCGTGCTCGCACCGCCGCAAGGCCTCGCCTCGCCCTGCCCGCAGCTCACCGCGCGCGCTCGCCGGCGCCCGCACGGCCTCGCCGCCCGCAGCTCGCCCGCGGAGGCGCCCGCACGGCCTCGCCTCGCTCCAGCACCAGGCACCGTGCGCGCTCGCTCCAGCACCAGCCACCGTGCGCGCTCGCTCAGCTAGCTAGCTCCACATCTATATATACTCCCGGTCTCTGGACTGGCCACACTAACCTTTTGACCACTGACGCGCTCACACTCACCAGCTCTAGCTAGCTGCGCGGTTCCTTCATTGTGCCGAGCAGAGCAATGGAGACCAGGAGCGGCAGCCTGGTTGCCACTGTAGCGGTGCTCCACCTGCTGCTGTTCGCTCCGAGCTTGGCCATGGCGTTCAACTACGCCGACGCGCTCGCCAAGTCCATCATCTTCTTCGAGGGCCAGCGCTCCGGCAAGCTTCCCCCCGGCAACCGCATGCCCTGGCGCGCCGACTCCGGCCTCACCGACGGCGCGCAGCACAATGTATGCCCTGGGGCGCCGACTACCTCCTCTATGTCCAGGTCGGCGACCCCGGCCGCGACCACGCGTGCTGGGAGCGGCCCGAGCACATGGACACCTCGCCGCTCACCTCGACGGCCCCCGACCGCGTGGAGCTCGCCCTCGACGGCCCCCGACCGGATGCGCGCCGCCGCCGCGAGCAGCGCCGTCCTCGCCGGGCGCGTGCGCGGGCGCCAGGTGGAGGCGCACGGGGCGAGCTGGGCTGCGGCGAGCTGCGCCGGGCGCGGGGCGGGGCGAGCTGCGGCGAGCTGCGGCGCGCGGGCGTAGGCGGAGGTGGCGAGCTGGCGGGCGTAGGCACGGCGGCGAGCTTACGGGCGGAGACGGCGAGCTTGCGGGCGCGCCGCGGCGAGCGCGCGGAGTCTAGCACTCCGTGTGTCTGTGTGTGTTCTGGCCATAGGGAGAGAGAAAGAGTGGGGACCAAGTGGGCCATTCGGAAAAAATGGGACAGAAACGCTGTCCGTGGACTGTCCGAGGCTGCTCATTTCTCGACCAAATTTGGGTCAGATTTGAGCAGCCTCGGACAAAAAACGGACCCAGGCCTGAGATGAGCAGCCCCGCTGGGGCCTCGTTTTGTCCGGGGCTGCTCAAATCCGGCCTGTCCAGGGCAAATGAGCAGCCCCGCTGGAGATGTCCTTAGAGATCACATCCCGATCACTGTTAATGAGTGGAATGAGCCAAAAGATCCGCGGAAACAAGGAATTTCATATGTCGGCAAAATAGCCAAAGATCATCTTTTCTCAAAGATTTTGGCTAATTTCAACTTACCCGTGCCGGAGGTGGACGAGAATGAAGCGGATGTGAATGAGGCCGATGTTACTAAAATGAAACATGAGATACGGGAAAAGGTAAAAGCGTGGACCCTGAAAAAGATGGCCGAGCAATTCAAAAACTGGAAGAAAAGATTGAACCTTGATTATGTTAAGAAGAACAAGACTCCTGATTTCACTCAAGGGTATGAGAAAATAAAACCCGTATGGGCAGACTTCGTGAAGTACAACCTGGCAGAGAATGAACTGGAAAGGACGAAAACAAATGAGAAAAACGCCGCCAAAAAGGTATATCACCATGTTATGGGGCAAGGTGGCTACAAGGGTTCCAGTCCCAAGTGGGAGACATGGGAGAACAACCTGATTCAGCAGGGGATCACTCCCGAGCCGTTCTTGTGGGTCGAGCGGACAAGGTCATGGTTCTACAGGCATGGGGGCAGGTTGGACGCCGAAGGAAAAGCAATATATAACCTAAGGCATAAAGAGAGTCGTCCTCTACCCATAGAGAAGCTGAGAGACGCAATAAAGGACGTTAAAGATGGGAAGTTCGTGCCAGATAGAGAGAACGACGAGCTCACACGAGCCTTAGTGAATAAGGAACACGGAGGGCGTACACGAGGCACAAAAGGCACTCCTCCGTGGAGTGTTGCGTTCGACTCCACCAAAAAGTTATACCCAGATAGAAGCCGTCAACGTAAAAAGGACAAGGAGGCAGCTGAAGCAGAGAATCAGGCAAACTGGAGGCGTCAACTTGAAGAAATGGTAAAGCTGACACAGGATGTAGCAAAGAAGCAGCAAGACCAAATTAACACACTTAGCCAGCAGATAGTGTCTACCGGCGCAACAGTACACATGGTAGAAGTTGAAGTCGAGGCTCTCGACGCCGCACATTCTCATCGCAAAAGCAGCGTTGCGTCCACGCAGCTACCGGGTGATGATGCACCGCTGATGATTCACCCGGTGGATGAGATCACGGAAATGACATCCTGTGAGCTCCACGTGAAGGTCGTCAATATAACCATCAAGGCGGCGGCCGGCTATGCCTTACCAATTGGCAACGAACCAACTCACCATAGTCTTCCGGTTCCACGGGGCTACGCTGTTGTTGGGGTCGATGAAGTTGTCAACGGATTCGAGCGGGTAAAGCTTGATTTTCCTGAAGGTGAAGACGAAGAGTTGACTGAACTCGGAGAAGCCAAGAACTTGACCGTTCTATGGCTAAAGGAATGCATTGTGCTCACAAATCAGACGGCAAAGCCATCGAATCCTCGCCTTTCTCCAGCGCAAAGGTCTCCAGCGCGGTCGTCTTCGCAACGCATGCCATCTCCGGCGCGGTCGCCTACGCCGTGCACGTCTCCAGCGCGGTCGCCTACGCCGCCGCGTCAGCCCTCTCCGCCCACTAAGTTTCTGCCGAAACGTAAAAAATCACCGAAACGTCAACGGTCACCTCTCCCGAAGGTACCAAAAGAGGTACCCAAGTTACCTTACGACTATACTCCCGAGGAAACCCAGAAAATCGCAAAGGACGAATACGATGCGTGGAAATCAAAGCGGAAGGAGAAGCAAAAGCCAGATTTCCCTGAGACCGAAGAAGAGATAGAACGAGCTTGGAAAATGGTGAAGACTCTTCATCAACCCGAGCCGAGTCTGTCATCTGACTATGACCGCTCTATTCTGAAGTCACACCAGGAAATGGTGCGGTCAACGAAGAGTAGTAGCGCAAGCGGGAAAAAGGGGAAATCAGTTGCTCAGCTCGGAGAGCAGAAAAAACAATCCACGTCCCCGCTCAAAGTGATTTCCAATACCCAGGTGGGGCCGAGCACTAATATTGCTGATGAGGATATTGATCCGGAGTTTATAACACTGTACGCAGACAAGGCAGCTGATGCGGGTTTGTCCATTGCTGAGTATATGCAAACAGTGAACTACTTCCCCGCAGCTGAATGTGCGTACAAATACCAGTACGGGAAGCCTCTTGTCAAACCCGAGGAGATAAAGGATCTACCAACGAAAATGCGAAGAGTGCATAGTTGGTATATGGAAGCCGTTGAGGAATCTACGGACTGGTATGTCTCAACGTTAAGGACGAGCACTATGGAAATGGAAATGGATATGTTATGATACAATTTGAGGAATTGTTTCAGTTATACCAGCAGCAGGCCCTCGACAAATCTATCCTTAGTGCCTATTGTCTGTAAGCACTTATTTCTCTAGCTCACCTTATTCAATTGCGTATTCATATATATATATATATATATATATATATATATATATATATATATATATATATATATATATATATATAGTACACTCATATATTATAATTGCAGAATGAAGATTCTCGAATGCAAAAGAGGTGGAATCTATGATATTGGGTTCATTGATCCAAATATTATTTTTGAAAACACTCTTCGGCAATCTCCCAAGGATACAGAAAATAATATTCTGAGGGCAATAATATTTAACCAACATCGACGGGAAATACTATTTCCTTACAACTTCAAGTAAGTGTGTTACTATGTTGTAAACATTCTGTTTTCCTTACTCGATGTTCATTGTATAATTGATGAGTTCTGCGTGCGCAGCTTCCACTATATTCTGCTAATCTTCCAAATTGACAAAGGAAAAGTAATTGTAATGGACTCAAAACGTAAACCCCTCTCAATGTGGGCTGACATGCAGGAAATGATCCAGCGGTAATTTCAATCTTTTTTAATTTCAGCATTTATATATTGCAATATATCGACTACTTTGTTTCATTTTCGGATATCAAGTAATTACTAACTCTTTTTATTCTTTTTCTTTCTCGGGTAGGGTTTGGAAGAGGTTCATAAAGAAGTCTCCCGGTGAATGGGAAAAACAGCTTACATTTGATGTTGTGCAAGTAAGTACTATCTAGATCCGTGCCCATCTCCTTGATTCTAGTGTCGATACCATTATCATGCCTGGTTGATTATTATTTTTATTGAAACAATCTTCTCGTATAGTGCTTGCAACAAGGAGACGGGAATAACTTGTGTGGATACTACGTTTGCGAGTTCATTCGTCAGACCACATCTCCCAAGGGCAGAAATTTAAAGCAACTTCATGTACGTTAGTCGTCAATTCTTCTTATTACTATCTATTTTAGTTACTTAATTTCATATATTTTAGTGACCACTCTTCTTTATATTAGATCGAACGGCTTCGGGACGGTCTTCTACCTAGGGACCGCATACGAGCAATTCAGGAGGAAATTGCGGGCTTCTTAGATGCAGAGGTCATAAACGTAGATGGAGAGTACCATGCCTCCGGTTGGAACTAAGTTTGATTTTGTAATACACTCCATCGGTCATGTAATATGCTCGATATACTTTGCTTCTGTAATATAAGTGTTTCTTATTCTGCTTTATATACTTATTCACTCGTGCGATCCGGGGGCTCCGTGGAGGGTCCACCGAGGCTCCTCTCTTCTCGAGGTCCGGGGAGGGGCCGCCAGGAGGTCTCGGGGACCAAAAAACGGAAATTGTAAATTTCTGCCGCGGCAGAAGGGGCATGCATCCCGGGTCGTATTCAGAACCGGGATAATAGCCCTGGCCAGGTTCCAGCGCTCGGGCCACGTGGTCAGCCCCATTTGTCCCGGGTCCTGCCACAACCGGGACCAATGGGGAGGGGTATTTGTCCCGGATGCCCCGTCCCGGTTGCACAACCGGGACAAATGGGGGCCTACGAACCGGGACTAAAGCCCCTGTTTCCACTAGTGCATGGACGGTGCGCATGTGTACCTGAAGCGGTCCATGGCTTTGGCCGAGGTCGAGCGTGCTCACCCTGAGCGAGGCGCAATGCTCTTCCCCGCGGAGAGCAGCCATGGACTGGGCGGTGGCCGTGGCGCTGGCACCGATGAAGACGATGACGACCACGATGTGGCTCCAGCAGCGTAACAATGATGTGGCTCCAGCAGTGTAACAATAGGCCGCAGCATCAAGATCTTGGGTATGTCGCCGGTTAATTATCTCTATAGCTGCAACAAGTAATATGCGGCGCGCGGCATTAGCGGTCGCGAGTGATGAGTGCATGAACTATATACTCCGGAGCACGTACCGTCTTTGGCTTATATATCAGTGGAGTACTATGCTACTCAGTATGCATGTCTCATGTAATAGATGGCTTCCATATGCATGCATTATTGTATTGAGAACTGGTAATGAGCTTTTGTTCCATTAATGGAGTTTTTATCTGTTCAATCGTAGTTGGGTGTTGTATTCTGCTCTTTTGTGGTGTCACCCTTTCTCTTGATAATATGAAGATTCGGGCGCGTATCAATATACTCCCTCCGTCTCAAATTAAGTGTCGCAAAGTTTGACAAAAGTGGATGTATCTAGACATAATTTAGTGTCAGATACATCCAATTCCGTCAAACTTTGTGACAATTAATTTAAGATAGAGGGAGTATGTGAAGCGATACCTTGTTCTCGGTACGCGTCGCGTGTTATATAGAGCCAAACCGGCATGGATTGTTACATGGAAAGAGAGAGGTTATGGGGGGAGGTTGAGAGCTAACTTGATCTACAAGATAGAGGAGATCCGATAGGCTTTATCATAGCCATTCGGTTTACAATGAGGCTTATCTCCTAACACTCTCCCTTAATCAAAACTTGTATAAGTTTAGATTATGTTTGAATGCTTCCAATTCTCTTGTTGGTAAGGGCTTTGTAAAACCATCTGCCACTTGATCCTTAGAAGAAATGAATCTGATATCCAGCAATTTCTTAGCTACTCTTTCTCTCACAAAATGAAAATCAATTTCATATGCTTTCTGCTTGCATGAAACACGGGATTAGCAGAAAGATAAGTAGCTCCCATATTATCACACCATAAACAAGGATTTTCCTTGAGTTTGATGCCAAGTTCTTTGAGAATGGTTTCAACCCATATTACCTCAGCTGTTGCATTTGCCAAAAATTTATATTCTGCTTCTGTACTTGATCTAGAGACTGTTGCTTGCTTTCTGGCACTCCAAGAAATTAAATTCGGTCCAAAGAAGATTGCAAACCCTCATGTGGACCGTCTGTCATCAATACACCCTGCCCAATTTGCATCAGAGAAGGCACTAACCAAAGTGGACATAGACTTTCTGAATGAAATACCAGTGGTAATAGTATCTTTGACATAACGAAGAATTCTCTTAACTGATGTCCAATGTGTTGTGGTGGGTGCATGAAGGAACTGACAAACTTTATTAACTGAAAAACAAATGCCAGGTCTTTAATGTCAAGTATTGCAAACCACCTACAATGCTCCTATATTTAGTATGTCCTCGGGCCCAAGAGGATCCCCTTCATGCAGGGATAATGGTTCTGAAGCAGAAAGTGGTGTGGATAATGCCTTACAATGATACATTCCAACTTTGGCTAATAACTCAGTTGCATATTTTTCTTGAGTAAGAACAATGTCATCTGTAATTTTCCTGACCTCAATGCCCAAAAAGAAATGCAAGTCTCCTAGATCCTCAATAGTATAGTGTTGATTAAGATCTTTTACTAAGGTGGAAATAGCATGTGATGATGAGCCTGTAACTATACTATCATCCACATAAATGAGAACATATATAGTGACAACTAACTAATTGTAGATGAATAAAGAGGTATCTCCCTGAGATGGAGTAAAGCCCAACTCTTGGAGTTTGTTGCTTAACCTGGAATACCATGCTCATGGTGCTTGCTTGAGACCATACAGAGCTTTATCAAGTTTGCACACGTGGTGAGGCATGAGAGCATTTTAATACCCAGGAGGTTGCTTCATATATATTTCCTCTTCCAGAACACCATGCAAAAACGCGTTCTTGACATCGAGTTGACGTAAGCTCCAACCTTGAGAGACAGAAATAGATAAAACAGAAAAATAGTAGTTGCTTTAACAACTGGACTAAATGTGTCCTCATAGTCTATGCCAAACCTTTGTCTAAATCCTTTAGCTACAAGACAAGCTTTGTATCTTTCAAAACTACCATCAGGATTTTTCTTAACACGAAAGACCCACTTGCAATATATTATATTTTTATTACCAAGGGATGGAGGCACCAAGACTTGCCATTTTCATTAATTAGGAAGAAAAAAGACACCTTGGAAGGGAGGTTTTTCATTAAAAAAGAAGAGAGGTGGCCGACTAATTAGCGGATAACCGACCGAAAACCGGCTTTTGATTTTATTTTGAGACCCGTGAAATCGGAGAACACAATTTTGTGTTGTATTTCAGCTAAAAAAATGGAATGAAAAGAGTGGATGGTAGTATGTATGAACATATAGTATGGGCGCCTAGAGGGGGTGAATAGGTGCTACGACCAATTTTAATTTTTCTTCAATTTAAGCCTTGATACAAAGGTAAATTCTCTAGATAATGCAACTACGGTGAATTTACCTATATGACAAGAACAATGATAAACACAATACAAGCACAAATTAAAGGATAGGTGACGAAGACATAGATCTTGGACCCTGCGGGTAAGGACACCCCCTCTCAGGCCCAATGTCAAGGCCCAAGAAGAGGCGCCCTTGGAAGACTCCATAAGGCCTACCAGAAGCCCACCCGCACCAAACTTGCGGGTTAAGTTAGGTAGTTTTGTAACCGACCTAAGCTAGGGTTTGAATCCTCTCCGGGTAGGACTCGAGACCTGGCCATCTATATAAGGCCAGGAGAGCCCTCAGGGAGAGGACCAAGCAATACCGCACGACCAAAAAGCCTCGGAACTCGAGATCTACTCTCGATTCGAGCAACCTGTAACCGATCTAATCATCCAATACAGATCGACACAAGGCAGGAGTAAGGGTTTTACCTCTACGAGGGCCCCGAACCTGGGTAAATCTTGCCTCCTGTCTAGCCGACGATCTCACCAGCGCCCATGACTTCTCCTAATCGAAACCCGATAGGGTCACCTAAGGGACTTGTCGAGTCAGGGATTCGACAATTGGCGCCGTCTGTGGGAATCGCGGGCGCTGGATCACCGGCATCTTCGGCTTCATCGACATCCAACTCCCGTTGGAAACCAACGACTACGGCTCCGAACAATCCTATACGGATCGGATCTGTCGTGGTCACGCCTCACTCGCCGGAATCTCGCCCGGCGTTCGAGGAACTGGAGAAGAGCGTCACCCTGACGTTCGGGAGCTTCAACTTCATGGCGAACAGAGACGGGATCCTCCACTTCTCAGATGAATCTGAAACCGAATATGGAACCGCCAACTCGCGCCTCCCTACAGGGAAAAGCGGCGAGTCCATCCGCTACAACGCAGTCGACTACCACACCCTCTCGACAGAGGAACCCTCTCGGGTGCGGAGAACTTTTCGATCTACGCCTAGGACACACGGACCACAACTGGCCCAAGTCTGCATGGCAGGGTCGGAACAGCCCTCGGAAACTGAATATAGCGCGACCGAGCGCGATATAATCGGCGTTTCGCGGGAAGCCTGGAAAAGAGCCAAGGAATCCATGCGAAAGAGCCAGCCGCCTGCGGCGGGAGCCACACAGGAAGACCTAACCGCCTACCACTATCACCTAGTGAGGGCGGCCTCAAACATCAAAGATGCCCGAGCAGATCTAGCCCGTCGCAGGAGAGCGGCGGATGAATCAAGCCAACGTCGGGCCGAGCTATCCCACGCACCTTCAGTCGGCACCCGACCTAGGGGGAAGGGACCCGCAGCGTCGACGAGGGACCACGAATCTATGGCTGGAACCAACAGGTCTACCACGTCTTCTTTCATGAGGGTCGACGACGATGGCAACGTCTACCCGCAAACCCCAGCTGCCGCGATCCTAGCCGCAGCAACCTACATGCAGATGAATCAGCCAACGGATAGCGATCCCTGGGTGGAACAATACAAGCACATTCGCAAAGGTCTAGGGCTGGCGGCCGCGAGGCTCGCCTCTCACGATCGCAAAGAACAATTGGAGAAGGAACGAATGGAGAAGGATAAGGACAAGGAAACGCCCCGCAGGCACAGAAGCTCTTCCCCGAGAAAAGACAAGTCGCCACGTCGTGGCCGAGGGAAAGAAGTCCGCCGCCGTGATGACAGTCGAAGCAGTGGCGACGACAGCCCGAGAGAAAAAAGCCCGCGACACCGCGGCAGCCGTTCACGCAAACGAAGCAAGGAACCACGGAAGAACTCCGATCGCGATCAACCCGGACGGGACGCGCGATCAGACATCGCGCAAAACAAAGTGGATAGAGCAAGGGCGTCAAGATATCGCGATCGATCATCGTCCGGTTCTTCGGATGACGAAACCTGCGGCGCACTGTGTTTCGCCCGTAGTATCCGCGAGGCGCCCCTACCCAAGCGATTCAAGCTCAGCACGGAAGTAACGAAGTACGACGGCTCGCTCGAGCCCTCTCAATGGTTGAGCGACTACCTCACGGCAGTGAAATGCCAACGTGGTAACAAGAACACGGCCATGCAATACCTCAATTTGCACCTAGCCGGAGCAGCTCGCAGCTGGCTGGAGAGGAGACCGCGATCTTGCTACGCATCGTGGGATGACTTGCACCGTGATTTCTGCAAGAACTTCCAGTCGACCTATAAGAGGCCGGCTACAATCGAAGAACTACGAGCCTGCAAACAGAAAAGCGGTGAATCCACCCGAGAATACATCCAGCGATGGAACACGCTCAGAAACACCGCAGGGACAATCTCTGAAGAAGTGGCGATTGAGGCCTTCGCCAAAGGAGCAAGAAGAACTGCGTTTCGGGAAGAGCTCGGCAGAGCCGCGCCCAAAACCATCGGGGAGCTCATGGTCATAGCCGAAAAATGGGCCAATGGAGAAGATGCAGTACGCAACGAAAGAGGATCATCACCTGCACACGAGGACGACCGCCACGGACGAAGGAAGAGAAGAAAATATTACGACCACGATGATAGAGAAGAACTAGTGGCAGCAGAATTCACGCGAAGTCGTGACTCCGGTCGTCGCGGAAGTCGCGAGTGGAAACCAAAGGCAGAAGAAAAATCACCCGAGGAAGACCTCGATGCGTACTGCTCGCTACATCTGTTCACAGACAAGCGCACGGGCAAGACTAAGGCAACACACCTTCTCAAGGATTGCCGAAAGTTCATCGAAATCTCGGACGCGCTCGCCAAGAAAAGATTTGCCTCCACCCAAAACTATCCACCACTGCCAGGAGGGGGACAACAATTCCAGCTACCACCGCCTCCACCTCCACCGACCAACCCAAACATGGCGCTCGCCGCATTGCCAGCGCCACCACAACAAAACGCGGGAGCAAATACATACCCGACTCCGCATGGACAACTCCTCGGGATGATACAGAAGGTATGCCCCTCTCGCAGAGCTCAAAAGACTAACTCGAGACAAATATGCATGGCAGTGCAGACGCCACCAACAAAGCCCGAGTACCTGAAGATGGCCGATCAGCCAATCACGTTCTCGAAAGAAGACCACCCGCCACGAGTCTATCGGCCGGGACACGCCGCCCTCGTCATTCAAGCTCAAATTGGCAATTATGACCTGGCCCGCGTGTTCATGGACGGTGGCAGTGGCATCAACATCATCTACGCGGATACACTCCGTCGAATGAACAAAAATCTGGACGGCCTAAGGGAATCAGAAACATCCTTCCACGGGATAGTTCCGGGCAAAGCAATCCGTCCACTCGGAACAATCAACCTAGAAGTTGTACTGGGCTCCCCACGCAACTACAGAAGGGAATTCCTGGACTTCGAAGTCGTCGACTGGCCCTCACAGTACCACGCCATTCTTGGTCGAACAGCGTTCGCCAGATTCATGGCCGTGCCACATTACGCATACTTGAAGCTCAAGCTACCTGGCGAATACGGTGTGATCACCATCGACGGAGACTTCCAGAAATCGGACAAGTGCGACATAGAATTTAATGAGATCGCAAAATCTTTCGGGATGCAAGAAGAACTTCAAGAGTTAGCAAAAACAACGGACCACTCCGTTATGCCCCTCACGAAGAAAAACGCACCCGAACTGGAATTCAGCGCCAACAGCGATACTCGCAAACACCAAGTGCACCCGACAGACTCCGCGAAGACGGCGATGGTTTCCACAACCCTCTCGCCAGCATAGGAAGGCGCGCTCGTCAAACTCCTCCGTGAGTACTGGGAGATTTTCGCCTGGCAGCCCTCAGATATGCCAGGAATACCCAGGGAGTTTGCCGAGCACTCACTCGAAGTCTTTCCTGACGCCAAACCTATCAAACAGACGACTCGACGATTTTCAGAACCCAAGCAGAAAGCGCTTGGAGAAGAAGTAAACAGATTGCTAGCCGCAAACTTCATCAGGGAGATCAAAATATCCACCTGGTTAGCAAACCCGGTGTTGGTCCCCAAGAAAAACACGGATATCCTTCGGGTGTGCATCGACTACACGTCGCTAAATAAACACTGCCCCAAGGACAACTTTCCTCTACCACGAATCGACCAGATCGTGGACTCTACGGCAGGTTGCCAGCGTCTCTCCTTTCTAGACGCCTATTCAGGATATAATCAAATCCGCATGAAAAAAGAAGACGAAGAAAAGACGGCTTTCATCACACCACACGGTGTATACTGCTACACGACAATGCCCTTCGGGCTGAAGAACGCAGGCGCAACATATCAGCGCTGCATGCAAAGATGCCTCGCCAATCTCATTGGCAAAAACGTACAAGTGTACGTCGACGACATTGTCATCAAAACTCGAGTGGAGGACACACTCCTCGAGGATATTAAAGAAACATTCGACGCCCTTAACGCATATCGGATCAAGCTCAATCCGACCAAATGCGTTTTCGGTGTCCCCGCAGGCAAACTTCTCGGGTACCTGGTATCCGCCAGAGGCATCGAAGCCAACCCGGAGAAAATACAAGCCATATTGACTATGAAGGAGCCAACCAATCTACGCGGAGTACAGCAGCTCGCAGGACGACTAGCAGCCCTGAGCAGATTCATCGCACGATTGGGAGAGCAGGCATTACCCTTCTACAAATTACTGAAGAAGACGGACAAATTCGAATGGACACCCGAAGCTAAAAAAGCGTTCGCAGATCTGAAGCGGTCCTTGCAAAGCAGACGCATCCTTGCGACACCACAAGAAAGAGAGCCACTTTTCCTATACTTAGCCGCTACAAACCAGGTCATCAGCACAGCGATCGTAGTCGAAAGACCTGAAGACGGCAAAGCATACGGAGTTCAAAGACCAATATATTACATCAGCGAAGTACTCTCGCCATGCAAACAACGCTACCCTCACTATCAGAAGCTCGCATACGGGGTTGTTCTCACAGCTCGAAAGCTCAAACATTATTTCCAGGAACACGCCATCACAGTGGTTAATGATGCGTCACTCGGGACAATCATGAACAACCCTATGGCATCCGGAAGAATAGCAAAGTGGAGCATCGAGCTGGGCGCCTGGGACATCACCTATGCTGGACGCAACGCAGTCAAATCACAAGTTCTCGTAGAATTCATCAGCGAATGGACAGAGCTGCAAACACCCGGGCCACCCGAGTATACGAGCAATTGGATAATGTACTTCGATGGATCCAAGAGAAACGAAGGGGCAGGAGCAGGAATCGTCCTCATCTCACCTAGCGGAGACAAACTGCAGTACGTCTTGCGACTGGATTTTCCACCCGATGACCCGGCATCGAACAATGACGCAGAATATGAAGCATTATTGCACGGAATGAAGATGGCAATCGCCTGTGGAGCTACCCGATTAATGATCTACGGCGATTCCAACCTCATAGTGCAGCAAACGATGAAAGAATGTGACGCCATTGCTGAAAACATGGTTGCATACCGCGACATGTACAACCTACTCGAAGGAAGCTTTAAAGGGTGCGAGCTAAAACACATTGCAAGATCTAGCAACGAAGAAGCAGACAGACTGGCCAACATGGGTTCCACGAACACACCCATACCGCCAGGGATATATTTCGAGCGAATGATTAAGAGATCGATCAAACTGAAGAAACCCGCAGAAACACCCGCAGCAATGGAAACAGAGGTCAGCCCGCAAATCGCGCTTATCGAGCTTACTCATAACATATCACGGCAGGTTTTTCTGGTCGAACCGGTCTGGACGCAGACATATCTCGACTACCTGCTAAACAAACAGCTCCCGGCCGATCCACGTGAGGCGCGACAGCTAATCAGGCGTAGCAAATCCTTTCGGGTGGTTAACGGAGAATTATACAAACAAAGCATCTCGGGAATACTTCAGCGTTGCATCGCACCCGAAGACGGCAAGGAATTACTACGGGACATACATCAGGGTGATTGCGGACATCATGCTAGTTGGAAAGCGATATTGGGAAAAGCCTTTCGAGCAGGATTCTACTGGCTCACAGCAGCCACCGATGCAAAAAACCTGGTCGATAGATGCGACGCCTGCCAGCGATTCGCACCAAAGCCGCACGCACCCGCTACGGAGTTGCACATGATACCCATCGCCTGGCCCTTTGCACAGTGGGGGCTAGACATGGTTGGACCATTACGCAGATCCACACCCGGTGGATATACACATCTGCTGGTCGCAGTCGACAAATTCACAAAATGGATAGAGGCAAGACCAGTAACTTCGGCCAGCGCCCAATGCGCCGTGGAGTTTCTCGATTCCATCATATGCAGATTTGGTGTGCCACACGACATCATTACAGATAACGGCACAAACTTTACGGCAAAGGAAACACAGCAGTTCTGTGAAGAGAAAGGCATCAATTTCAAGTTTGCTTCGGTCGCCCACCCGCAAACGAACGGACAAGTCGAAAGATCCAACGTCTTAGTTTCGGCTGGGATCAAGAAACGACTACTCGACCGTCTGCACCCCGCAGCAGGGCATTGGGCAGAGGAGCTACCCTCCGTACTCTGGAGCCTACGGACGACCCCAAACAGGTCTACAAAATACACACCATTTTTTATGGTATACGGGGCGGAAGCAGTCCTTCCCGAGGAAGTTCGATTCAGCGCCCCACGGGTTGTGGCCTACAGCGAAGAAACCTCCAACAAAGCACTTGCAGACGATATGGATGCACTCGACGAAATGCGGGACATCGCACTCGCAAGATCCGCAGTTTATCAACAATCGCTACGCAACTATCACAGTCGCCGCATACGCCACAGGTCATTCGTGGTAGGTGACTTAGTATTGCGGCTCAAGCAGAAGGAAGGACACAAACTCGAACCACCTTGGGAAGGACCCTTCATTGTACACGAAGTTATCCCAGGAGGAGCCTACAGGCTCAAGAATCCAGCGACCGGAGGAATCTATTCCAATCCATGGAATATTGCACAACTCCGCAAGTTCTACCCTTAGGTTTACTTGTTTCTACAACAATAAGGCTATACTAGCCAATTTTGTAGCTCGAATACATGACTTCTCAGTCATTGCAATAAAAATACATGATTTCCTCATCATATTTACCCGAAGCTTCTTGTTTACTGCATGCTAAAAGTCACAGGTACACACCCCATCGCACACACGGGGGCTACACCTAAGAACTTAGCATCCCAAAGAAATATCATCAAATACAAGGTTACACACCTTACAACGATTTTTACAAACTATAAACAGTTTACAGGATATTCACATCCGACAGATCAGTCAAAACGCTGAGCATTCTCAGTCGCTAAGACCCTATCTACCTCTTCAGAGGTCATTCGGATAATCTTCTCGGCTGCAGGGCGTACAGCATCATAAAAAGGTGTGATGTCCTCGATTGCATAATCTGGGCGCCGAGCTGCGGAGTTCAAATCTATCTCAGGATGCCATATTCGGACAAAGGAGAGAGCCACAACCGCGCCGCACGTCATCTGTTTGCGTACGCACGTGCGAATCTCTCCTTCCCGACTAAACAGCCTGAGTAGATAGCTCCAGTCTTCGGGACCCCTTTCGAGTGGATAAAAAGCTGCATTCATCGCGATCAAGACCTCGTGAAAAGAACCCACGAGAATTCTCGCCTGCAGCACTCGGAATTTCAAGGTGGCCATCACAAACCCTCGACTGCGATCAGACCAGAAGTTATTCGCATGAGGTTTTGGGCTGTTAGCCTCTTGGTGAATGTGGTTTTCCACCCACTGCTTTTCCTCCCTGTCATTCGGTCTAACAACTGAAGGGCAGATGCACTTAGTCAGCTGAAGAATACAAAAGGAGAAAAAATGCACGGGGGCTGCACCACTTACATAGCAACTCCCTCGCAACTGAAGATAGCTCGTCCATCAGAAATTGTTCGCGCTCAGCCGCCAATTTCTGTTTGGATATCGCCACATCAGCCACCCCGCGCAAAGCTTTCAGCCTACGCTCACCCTCCTGAACCTTATCACGAAGGCCAGCAAAAGTGCCCACGGCGGCCACAAGTGGATTTACTGGATTACCACGTCCACCAGAAGTTTCCGCGGCAAACACAGTAGCCTGGAAGAAGTACAAGGAAAGAAGTGAGATGCCCTACTCGAGTTGTTTCTAGTCGCACATCTGACTAAAAACGCTTGGGGGCTACTCCCATCGGGAGACAAGGCACAAACATAAAGAATAAAAATTCCAAAAGATAAATGCTTCGATTAAGGACAACAATGGTACGGGAATACATCCCAAGGTTCATTACATTCAAGGAAGGAAATAAAAAAGAACTACGAGGCTACATTGGTGCTCCCACTAGCAGCAGTCGACCCTCCCTTCTTCCGAGCAAAAATCTCAGAAAGCTTCCGAGCAAGAATGGCGGCTTGCTCGCCAAAACGAGAGAGCCGTACCTTTTTGCCCGTGGAAGGATCGACTGGAATGGACGAGTAAGCCTCCTCCAACCCTTCGACTCCGTGCGCCAGAGCAAATTGGATCGCAGTCTTCGCGCCAGCCTCCGATTGAGCGACTGCAAAGGCATCCAGAAGTTTTCCTTCTGAGAAGACCTTCAACATATCATCTAGCGCAGGTGCAGGAGTGGCGTTGGCGAGGAGGCGACCGTACAGTTGCCCCAGCACTTGGGTGGCATCACTGACCATGGAGAAAACTCCATCAGCGTGCCTTTTAAGCTGGGCAAGTGTATCGGTTACCACATCCACCCGCTGGAGTCCAGGGATTTCTAGAGGAACATCCAGAATACCTGCGAAGGGAGAAAATAATACTTAGCAAACTACAGCCAAGTGAAGAATCAGAATCGCGAAATTCCAACACGCTTACCCGCGAAGCGCTCAGCAAGGGGACGGAGGAACCCGACAAGCTCGCTGTCGGCCTTACTGCCGGTTTTCTCTAACTCCTTCAAGGACTTCCGCGCGTCCGCAAGCTGTCGACTGAAGTCTTCCGACTGCATACGGGAAGCCTCTAGCTCTTGTCGAATGGCCGTCAGGTCAGCCTCTCGAGCAGTTACCTGTTCAGAGAATTTGACCTTTTCGGATTCTGCAAATTCAAGTCGAGCTGCAAAGAGACGCTTGTCAAAAACTCAAGAATGAATGGAGTGTGGAAGACAGGGAAACGATAGAGCTCACCCTTGAGAAGATCGTTTTCAGTCCGGAGTCGGTTGCGGTCCGCTCGAAGAGACTTGCAATCCGATTCAGCGAGAACGACGCGGCGACCAATCGCCGCAAGAGAATCAACGAGTGACTGCAAAAGCGCGAAGACGGAAGAGTTAAAAGGATCAAATTTGAGCCTGTACCCGATTATTTACAATCGACTACAGCCTCGGGGGCTACTCCCATCGGGAGCACTGCCGTGCACCCGATAAAAATTAAAAGCATGAAGAGGAATTAAACTAGACTTTGAGCCTGTGGCCGATCGCATGCGATCGACTACAGCCTCGGGGGCTACTCCCATCGGGAGCACTGTCGTGCACCCGATAAAAATAAATTATGGTTTCAAGACGAAAGACGAAGCTTACCTGGCCAGAGGCGCGAGACAGCGGATCCGCAGAGCTATCCGTCACTTCCTTAGAAGCAGAAGCCCTGGCGGCAAAGCTTGGAGCTTCACGCACCATTGTCACGACTTCGGGGGCTGCTCTAGGGGAGTTTTGGACGGTGCCCGTGGTGGGAGTTTCACCCGCATCCTTGCCCTTATTCCTCTTCTCGGGAGGAACAGCAGCCGCGTACCTGCGAGGACTGATCGCCTGCAGACTGCATCGAAAGATAGAAACAGTCGATATCGAAGCGCAGAAAATGTTCGACCAATATTAAGGGAAAAACACTTACTCGTCATCCTCGTCGTCATCCAGCAAGTCCGCATTCCAAGCGGGCGTCATCACTGGGATCGAAGGGGAAGGAGCAAGGGAGCGCAGTGGAGTCGCATGGATAGGAGCCTGACCGGGCGATGCTTCCAAAGATTTGTCTTTGGAGGTAGCTTCGTCCTCGTCTACCCGACGACGTTTCGTCGGAGCGCCATTCGAGTCCGCAACGTCATCCGAAGAATCGTGCTCTGAACTCGAAGAGGCATTGGCGACGCTGGTGTCAATCGGGCCGTCTTGATGGCTCGACACTTGCTCTGAGGCGGCTTCCCCCGTGGTTGGCGGGTAGCAGTCCGCCATGGCTAGGCTCTGCAAATGCAAGAAGAAGACAAGAAAAATCTTATCGACTAAGACTCTGAACGGAGAAAAGAGGAACAACTCAAAAACGAAAGAAGAGAAAGAAACTAACCTCGGCTGGGGGAGGATTCGAGGCGGCGAAGGCTTCCACGGAGCAATCGGGGAATTTCTCTCCCACCTTCAGTCGGGTGATGCCTGCGATTTTCTTCTCGAATTCTACATTCGAAAGTTCCTCGCGGCTTACTCGACTGGGATCTTCTGAGCCCTGATACTCCCACATGGCGGATGGCCTTTGCTGGAGTGGCTGGATCCTGCGCTTCAAGAAGATGCTCACCAAGTGCATCCCGTTGAGCACAACTCCCGCGGTCTGATCCCGAAGGGCAGCTACTCTCGCGATTAAAGGCGCAACGGTCTGGGTTTCTTCGGCTGACATCTTGTGCCCCCAAGACTTGCGCCTGGTCAAAACAGCGAACGGGTGGAACTCTACAATCCCACCCGAGCTGTTGTCGACGACGTAGAACCACCTTTTCCGCCAGCTTTGGGCGGAGTCGACGAAGTGCATGTTGAAGTAACTGCCTTCTTGTCGAGCTTGGATCCCGAAGCCGCCGGTGCGAAGCGGTTCGCCAAGCTCGGACTCCACCCGCGACTTCTCGCGGAAGATCCGGACCTTGAAGAGCGCCTTCCATAGCGCCCAGTGCGGGCAAATGCCAAGATAGCACTCGCAGAACACGATGAAGCACGCAATGTGCTGCACCCCGTTCGGGGGGAGATCGTGAAGCTGTATGCCATAGACACACAGCAACCCGAGGAAGAAGGGATGAAGGGGAAAAGAGAGGCCCCGAGTCACGTGATCCACAAAGACCACGCGCTCGTTCGACTGGGGATTGGGTACCTCTTCCTTTTTTCCGAGGCGGACGCGCTTCTCCGCCTCCGCCGGCAGCAACCCCTCCCGCTGCATCTCCTTGATGCTTTTTGCGGTGGTGTTGGGAGACCGCCAGTCGCCGGCACGGGGCGCAGGTTGCGCGGAAGGTTCACCGGATGCGGAACCGGCAGCACCACGTCTCTTCCCGCCAGCCATTGTTCACAGCAAGAGCTCGAGCGCGAGGGAGACGAAGATGGGCGCGAGGAAGAAGATGAAGACAGAGAGCGGGGAAAATTTTACCGCAGCGCTAACACCCATATTTATACACGGGGCAAAGCAATTTCGGCCGTACGATGCGCTACGTGGCGCCTATCGCGGCCGCCACGCGTAAGGATGAAACGAAGCGGCGGACTGCGCTGTTTCGTGCCACGATCTTAATAGAAGATCGTGCGCATTTACTGCGCGTTTCGCGTAAAACACGGGAACGACGTCTCGTTTCCCGGTCAAAAAGCTGACAAGGTGGGTCACCATCTGCTACCACTCCGTCACGTCCCATCGGGAGAAGAGGAGTGCGCCATGACGTCATGGCATTCGTCATTCAAAATTGTGATCTTTTCGAATGGAAGTTCAAACGCGAAATTATCTTCGTACGAATATCAATTCCTTCGGATAAAAGCAACTTTTCCATGAACAGTTCATAAAGCAAGACCTCTTCGAAACAGAGAGGAAAATACCCTATGCACGAAAACTCTTTCGTATGGGCACAACATCCCGAACATGAAAACTCTTTCATACGGGCTTGGTTCTTTCCAACACGAAATTTCTTTCGTATAGGGGCTCAAACAAATTCATCGGGTGGGAAAAACCTACCTCTCCTGCACGTGATAATTCTACATCATAAAAACCTGGATTGTTCAGCCGACTAGGCACATCTGGATGCCGTATTCTTCGAGTACGAAGGTAAGACCCAGAAAGATCTCTCTTTTGGGCCTGGAATCGCACTCGAAAGCTGCGTCCTCCGGCATAGTTCCGTGTCAACAACACGAAGAAAAATCCTAGCGGACGCGCCGGGTACCCTCATAGGTTAAGTTCGACTCGATAAGTCCACAACGGCCCAGTCGCAACAATCACCTCATCGGGTTCGAGTCGGAGGTCTCGAATCTGTGTAGGCCAGGAATGTCTTTGCCCTAGTCGCAATTAATTGGCCCTGATCTCTCGGGAGAGCCAAGCTACTGTGCCACATCCTTCTGCAAATATAAGCCGCAAAACAGGCGCCTGTGCTGCTCGATACTCGAGCGTTATAACTTACAATGCAGGGGACACACCCTTCGAAGACAACAACTGTCGAGCTGAACTTCCAAGAGGAGATCAAAAAAGGTCTGACCGTCTACCCGATTGGAAATAAATCCCAATCGAGCACACGCTCGGGGGCTACTGACGAAGACATAGATCTTGGACCCTGCGGGTAAGGACACCCCCTCTCAGGCCCAATGTCAAGGCCCAAGAAGAGGCGCCCTTGGAAGACTCCAGAAGGCCTACCAGAAGCCCACCCGCACCAAACTTGCGGGTTAAGTTAGGTAGTTTTGTAACCGACCTAAGCTAGGGTTTGAATCCTCTCCGGGTAGGACTCGAGACCTGGCCATCTATATAAGGCCAGGAGAGCCCTCAGGGAGAGGACCAAGCAATACCGCACGACCAAAAAGCCTCGGAACTCGAGATCTACTCTCGATTCGAGCAACCTGTAACCGATCTAATCATCCAATACAGATCGACACAAGGCAGGAGTAAGGGTTTTACCTCTACGAGGGCCCCGAACCTGGGTAAATCTTGCCTCCTGTCTAGCCGACGATCTCACCAGCGCCCATGACTTCTCCTAATCGAAACCCGATAGGGTCACCTAAGGGACTTGTCGAGTCAGGGATTCGACAATAGGTGTAACATCCCAGTGTTTGGAAGGTTATAAGGATAAAAATATAATATGTGCATTTGCAAAGCATGCATCTTAAAATACAAAAAATTTTGGCACGAAAGTTTAAACGAAGTAAAGACCAATGTTTCCCTTGACATGATGAATTAGGTTTAGATCATCTGGTCAACAGTACATTTGGAGTGATCTTTATAACAAAGTATCTCCACAAACCAAATCATTTGATAAGACAAACCATAATTGGTTATGACCAAGCACAAACTCTCAACAACCTTAACCACAAGTCTATAAATGACTTGGGATAATTCACTAGGTATCTAGAAATCAAAGAGGGGTGAGTATCCAAATCACATAACTGATGACCACACTTCCACAAGATAGTAATGCACAATTGAACCATCTCATCAGTAGAGATATTATAAACATGAACTCTTTAAGTTATCAACCATTCACACAACATCTTTCTAAATTATCTAATAACTACTAAGTGAACCTTCACAAGTAAATAACAAAGCTTCAATAAAACACAAATGAGACAAATAAGTGTTAACTCAAACCCCACAAGTGGGAAATGGCATAAATGTTATTGTTGACATATTTATAGAATATGTACATATCTCAAAATAATAAAGAGAAGAATATAAAGTAACAACATGACACTCTGAGAAACCAACTAACAACTATGACAGAAGTCATTAAACCCAAATAACCTACATATGTCATTGTCTCATTCATCTTATACAAGTGAGGATATGAGTTCTCCACCCATCAATGAACCATTTAATCAACTTACTATCTTAAGTCATCATTCCATAAGCATTCCACACTTCTATCCAAATCAACATTCAACAACTAAAGTATCTCTGGATACAATTAATGAACAACAATATTTTATAACCTCTATTAGAGGAATTGAATTGATAGCTAAGTAAAACCAATCATATATGAAATAAGTACATATCTTATGGAAAATAAAATGAGAAGTATATGGAAGGAGAATCGAATCTTAACTAACTCTTAATCTAGATCTTTCTTCCTTGTCTAGACCATCCTGTTACTTTGTCTAGGCTATCTTATTTTCTTGTTTCCCAATCTTCTCTAAGTCATTATGCAAGAGAAGCAACCAACAAGAAAGGAGGAACTACCAAAAGAAGATCTTCAAAAGGATTCTTTAGGTTGTCCCATAAGTGCTAACTCAATCTATCCTGGAGAATTTGGAAAATCATACACCAATATCCATTCTTATTAAACTATCTAGAAACAATATGGTATTCCAATGTTGATGTTACATAGAAGTAGTTTGGTAACAAGTTTGCAAACTTGTTAACAAATCACTTTTGTAGGCTCTAACAATTGAGTGTCATATACAAATAAACAGAGAGTTTGATAACCTTGTACTTATTAGCCATTTGGATATGAAAAGTAACTTGGGGGCAAGCCTTGCAACCTTCTCAACAAATTCTTCTTTTATGCATAGGGCAAATTGATGCTATAAAATACACCTACATTATGTTATATATGCAACCATGATCCATACAAGGAGAAAAATAACAAGGAGGAAATAATAAACCACATTATAAGTTAAGCAACACATGCATGTTCTAATTAAGAAAAAAACCAAGATAAGGAAGAAAACAAGCAACATGTAGAAATCCAAGTGTTTTGTGTTATATAAGAATAATTTGGTTATAAGGTCAGGCCAACCTTGTGAACAGAATATTCCCATAAGCATTAAAACAACTGAGTTTTAGTAAGCTAATCTTCATCATAATAGAATGCATCACAAGAATGAAATGGTTATGGAATCAAATGAATGCATTTCACTAGGAGCTACAGATTACTACTGAAGTTAGTATATGGGAACCAGCCCAGATATCCTGTAAACTCTAGTGGTGAATTTCTTAAGTCAAGAGACCAACAAGGGAGAGAAAACACTTAGGTAATCCAAGAGATGAACCTACTGGCAAGAGACCAAGGTGATAACAGAACACAAGTAGAAACTAGAGACAAGGATATTGCAGGCAACAGAAGACCACAAGAAGCAACATTGCCTCACTAATGGAGCATAAGAAATTATCCAGTGAATCATTAGGTAATATTAGAGAACCTATAACCTCTATGCCTTGTCAAGCTCATCATATGTAAGGAACACATAATAAACTCCTTAATGGAAACCATTATCAAATCCTTCTCATCCATAAGACACAAATGGATAATAACAAGAATTCATCCATAAACCAACATGTAAATGATTACATGTTCTAAAAACAACATTTGATAATATCCATAATTGTACACAAGGTTGTAAAACAAACATAGTCTTTTGATATTGGGTATCAATGTGAGCCTGAGCCACTCATGTTTTACACCTGATCAAGTACTAAAAACAGCAAACAGGGCTTACACACACCTAAATAAATGGCAACCAAAATTGCTAAGGGTTTCAATCATGAAAATGACATAGTATGATAAAAGAAAGCAAGCCCTTTCACTAATCAAAATCATCTGGCGTGACTTGGAAATAAATTCCATAGTTAGTGATTTTATTTTCAAGGCATAACAAACACTACCTAGTAGTTTTACAAAGTAGTTCCTAAAGTACCTATATAAATATTATCCAATTTTTTAACACACCATTTTGTTAATCACATGTTTGTTGTGAGACCATGATAATCATGCCTAAGATAATTTTAAAGCCATTCAAAAAAATTAAATGGAGAGAAAATAACAAAAACCACTTAATTTAGCACCCCAAGTTAAAATTCAAATGTTGACCAATTTCACAAAACCAAAACATGGTGAGGTGGAAAATTTACGAAGGAACTCAAATATGATTTTTAATAAGTTTTTAGTTTCCAAAAAAGCCCAGAAAGCAATGTTTTCAATCAGTTTACATTAACAGAAGGACCACTTTGCAATTCATGAAAAATTCAGGGGGTTAAACCTCTGTTTAATTTTTTTTCTTTCTTCTTCCTCTGCCAGAAGGCAGAGGAGAACATCGTCGTGGCACCATCGCCACTGCCACCTCCTTCCTACCTGCCTCCTCTCGAGGATAAGAAGAGCAAGGTCCCATGTCGTCTGCATCTCTCTCTACTCTCCCCCGTGCACTCTCTCTGTCTCTCTCTGCAGATAACGAAACCCAAACCCTAACACTAGTATCCCCTACCACCGCCCATCGCCGCTGTTACGGGACTCGTCGTGCCCAGCTGAGACCATTATCGTCTCTGTAGTCCTCTAGTCTATCTACCCGCTGATGGAATCAAGCCGAGAAGGCCGGAATCGACGGAATCGAGGCTTGTTCCCCAACTCCTTTCGCCGCTGGTCATAGTCAAATCCGGCGCCACCGGCGCTCCTTAGGCTTCACCGACATCTGAATAAGCTTCAGGGTGAGCTTCTAAGCACTTTAGTGCCTTCCATTGATCTGATTACGCACAAATTCGGCGTCGCTGTGAGGCACCGCATCGGGTTGCGGTGGGCTTGCACGCAGGCAAGCCGCCGATGTCTATTTGGTCACCATGCCGCCACCTTACGACTCACCATGACCTCCTCCATCTAGTGGGACTGTTTAATTTCTCAAATTCGCAGCAAATCATCAGATTCAAACTCAATAAAAGAAATCCCCTCCATTGGTGACGTCACCCTGACGCAAGGGGCATTTTTTCTTTTCTTTTTCATTTAATTTTTTATTTAAAATTAAACTGACAGGTGGGTCCCACCTATCACTTTAAAAATGGCAGAAAAATCCTCAATCTTATAAATTCAATAACTTTTATTTACTTTTCAGAAAAATACAAATAAAATATTTAAGTGTTTAGAAAAATATAATCTAAATTTTTATCAACTTTTCAAAAATGTTTGATGAAGTTCAAATTTCAATGTTATTTGAATTTAAATTAATTCATTAAAAATTGAGAAAAATAATAAATAATTCAAAAAATCAGAAAAAAAACAAGTTATATACCTAAATTCTTAGAAAGATAAATGCAACTCATATATGATATTTTCAAAGTCATTTGATCAAATTTTAAAGTAATAAATATTTATATGGCCATTTAATTCATTTAAAATTAGAAAATGACTAACTTATCCAAATCTTTTTAGAAAGCTTCAAATGATATACCAAATTAAAGAGAAAAATATTTCCAACTCAAATATGCCAAAAAAATAACTTATGAACTTGTTTTTAAAAATATAATGGAATTCTATCATGTTTCATTATAAACAGAAATGACTACCACAACATTATTTTTCTTATTAATAAAACCCTAATGTTTTCACACTCCTAAAACCTCATCATAGTCAATAATAAGTTATTTGGTGGTAGAGTTGATTGTCTTATACACTCATTTTCAACTATGTTCGTTTGTTTTAGCTTTACACCTTTCATCAAATTAAAAGGAAAACTTGTTTGTTATCTTTTCAATAGTTGTTTTCCATGTGGTATTGTCTTGTTGCCTAACCAAGAAACAAATACTTCTACTTAAACATGATAAAAATTGATTTGATAAATAAACTTGAAACACATGTAAGTCTAAATGAAGTAATAACAACATCACCACAAGTATTGAAACAACTCACTTAAAACGTGTGTGATTAAGTTATCGTATGAAACGTTGCTTATAAATGTAAGATGAGGTATTTTTAGGGTATTTCACGGTGCATCTCATTACTATGCATTACATCATCTTGCCAAGTGTTTTCTGTAGTCCTTATCGGGACTATTTTGCTATCTTTTATATCTCGGGATTTCCACGCAGCCCTCGAACCCCGAAGACATGGATTATTGTTATTATCTCTATCTCAGGCAAGTTCATCACTTGCTCTTATCTTTTTCAGTATTTCCTAACGAACTATTTGCAAAAAAAAACTATCGTATTACGACCTATTCTCAAAAGAATGCATGATCCTATTTTTATAATAATATGACTACTTGAATGACTACCCGAGTGGTATTGTTCTGTTTGGTGGGCGGATGGAACCATGGTAAGATGAATAGGTCAAAGAAAGGTTCCATATGCATGGGAAAGTATTACCTAGGACTTAACCACAAATGTCGTCAGATCTCGGTGCGTCGTAAATACCGCGTTAACCATGGGTCTTGTATAGGGCGAGTAAGCCAGCTGTGATATTTTCCCGTTCACATGTCAACGGGCTGCCAGAGACGTACGCTATAGGTCTTGCGGGACTACATACACATGGGTGGGATCTCTTAATTCCCACGGACTCCGGGGTCTATGATGGTCTGCCCGGGGCGCCTAGATATCTATCGTGAGGGCTAGAATCAGAGTTAAACCTGCGTGGCGGAAATGAGTGGGCATGTATTGTGCGGAAAAGCATGGTTTGGTTTGGATCAACAACCAGGCCCCACACTTGAGTGGGAGTGTCGCGACCCCGGAGCCAGAGGTATACATACTGTTATGCACTCCTAGTCATGGATCCACAGGGGCTTCGGGGTTACCAGCTCCGGCGGCAACAAACAACAGCAGGTAGACTGGACTCATCGGCACGCAGGCCGGATAACATCGATACCACTACTCCTTGTGTCCATGGTAGTCATAACCAACTATGCATATCAAAGCGTCCACGAGTCGTATGAAACTGAGGGTACGGGACCAAAGGTATACATAGATGTTATGTGTCTAGGAAGTGCAATCGAGGGTTACTGGGGTTACTAAGCCCGGGCCGAGTAAACATCGGTAGACGTGCTCGGAAATGGATCATCGGCCCCACGACCCCTCGACTGCGATAAAAAAGCAGGCATAGCCTAAACTGTATAATGTTGAGCTCGAAACCAACAACCGATCAAAGCAGCACTCTAGACATGAAGTTGTACAAAGAAAGTATTACTAGAGTATAGCTTTACAAACAGAGGTCACATGACCCAACATTACATCAGACAATGGAAGACAAATTATGTTGCTAATCAACAAGATACCAAAGGCCTAAGAGGCTGCAACATAAAGCGACGTCCCAACCCATAGATTCCAGGCTGCTACCTGGGAACCCCAAACTACTCGTCGATGTCCATGTTGAAATCACCACCACTGGAGTAAGACTTCACCTGAACCAAATTTAAGCAAACCTGAGTACGGGAGGTACTCAAAAAGACTTAGTTAACCTATTATATATCTGCCATTTTCAGAAAGGTTTTATGAAGGTTAATTTGCGTAGAGCAATATTTGTTTTCCAAATAGAGGAAGAATAGCACATCTCATGGAGCATTTCAAAACAGATGACTCAACTACTGAAATCATCATCTTCTTGTATTCCACCAAATCCTTCTCATTCCCAGACTATATCATGCTACAAGGATCACCCCTCTCGACTTAGTCGAGGAGGCATCCTTCATTCATTATCAACAAGTTTTAGCCATTCCGTTCAGATTATCTATGATCACAAAATCCGTGACCAAGTCATCTTTAATCGTAGACACGGCTTTTCGAAAAGATTTAACCCTGCAGGGGTGTACAACTTTACCCACACGTACCAACCGACTCTTAGTGCCACCAGGGTTAGCACTAGTCCAGAAAGTCCCGGCACTAATCCATGAGTAAACCCAAATAGGGTCACCCTGTCAACAGGGAGTTGGCCACCTCCTGACGGCACCTGTTCTGTGAGTCGGGATCAAGATCAGTGTACGTCCATCACTTGTCCCGGTTATGCCCTAGGTTTTCTCCAAACATTTCTGACTCACACATAGATGGAAAGCTCAAACTACGTGTCTCATGGATAAGGTTAAACAAGTTAGTTAGCCGGGCGGGGTTCATCGGCCGGCGTGTGGTTGTACGCTCTGTCTTGGCTCGAAGGCGAGAATTCTTTCCTAGGGGCATGCACGAGACAAAACACCACCACCACAGTGGCCTCAACATCCATACCTTACTAGTCAGGTACATTAATTCAACATCATGACACAACAACCTGACATACTATATTCACTCGTTTGACCCGATTCATTGACCGTATGGATCATATCATAGCAACTAAGCATGGCTAAGAATAGAAGATATGGCTCTAGAGATGCGCACAAGCAAACCTATGACGGCTAGGACCAGCGGATATGGATATGTAGGCTATGCAGTATATAGGAGAACTCTATCCACTCGCATCAAATAGTTTGGAACCGAATGCGAAGTACGAGAATCAAAGGTCGTTGGAAAACATATATGAGCATATAAGAGGTTATGATTGCCTTGGTTATAAGAAAACAAAAGAATAGATCTTCTGGAATAAGTGCTTGACTGTCGGTTAAGATCAAGTATTCGTCAATGGCGTTGTTGATCTTCTCTTCGGGTCGTATTCTACCGATAAGAAGCAAATACCGGAAAGGGAGAATAACAATCAACCATGTCATAATACAATACGCAATATCTATCCATGAGCAAGTTAATGCATGGAATAGGACCCTAAACATGTTCGATGAGTTACTAGGATTCGCATGACAGTTATGCATTTTTTTAGTGAAATTAGCCCCGAAATGGACCTTATAGGGCACTTTGGGCAATTCTAAAAGTGTGTCAAATTTTAATTGCTCAAATGAGTTTGAAAAAATCATAAATAAATTGCATTTGTCTTTCTAAGCATTTTGACATATAACTTGTAATTTTCTGAATTTATTGAATAAAACATTATTTTCTTCATTTTTAAATGAATTATTCAAATTCAAATAAATGCATATTTTTGAACTTTGTCAAACACATTTGAAAATGTCATAAACATGTAGAGTTTATTTTTCTGAACATTCTGAATATTTTTTTCATAATTTTTTGATGAACAAAAGTAAAGTTATTCATTTTCTAACAGTGGGGTCCACATGTCCGGGGTTTTTCTTTTTATAAATAATTTCTAAAAAAATAGGCTGACAAGCCGACCCCATGTGACATCAGTGTGACGTCACACCTGCGTCAGCAAATGGCCGGAACGGCCCTGTCCAGCACGGCGACAGCGCTGAAGTGCGAGTGAGGGAACATGCAGAGGCGTGCTGGTGCGGGGCGGGGCGGGGAGTCGATTGGCGGCGGCGTCGCCTACTAAGGGTCGCCGGAGCGGCGCCGGCAAGCGACGGCGGTGGCGGCTGCCACGGCGAGTAGCAACGACGACGAACTAGAGGGGGAAGAGCAACGGCTCCAAAGCTTACCACAAAGGGTGGAGGGCTCGGGGAGGCGAGATGGAGTCGGAGGCGACCGAAATCGGCCATGGCGACGGTGGTCGGAGGCCGGGAAGATGCCCCCGATTCGTGGGGCTCAAGCCGTCCCAGCTCCTGTGTGTCGTCGAGGGAAGTAAGAGGAGGACGGTGCAGCTTGTGGTAGTCTCGGCTTGCTCTGGGGCGGCCAAAATTAGCAGCACGGCGTGGCTGCCGTACGGTAGGGTTAGGGTTTCGTCTCCCCGACCACAGAGAGCACGTGAGAGTGAGAAAGAAGGATGAGGAGGAAGAGAGAACCATGGGGACGGTGTTCCGGTATTATCCTCGCGAGAAGTAGGCAAGACGTGGCGCAGGTGACGTCGTCAAGCTCCGCTGCCCGAAGAAGACAAGAGGGAATTCCCCATAACCCCCTGACTTTTCCAGAAATTACAAAGTGGTCCTTTTCCTTAAGAAACAGAACTGAAATCAAAGTTTTCAGGACCTTTTTGCGAAGATAAAATTTTGCAAAAATAGTTTTTGGAATCCTCACAAAATTTCCAACCTCACCATGTTTTGGTTTTCAAAATTTGAAATTGTTTTGAATTCAAATTTTTATTGATCACTTTAAGTGATTTTTGGGCAAGTTTTATTAAAACTCAAATTCAATATTGGGTAGAATTTTTCATGCATGCTATGACTTGAACACAACTAAGCATGGCAATCGGGTCGGGTTTGACCGGGTCGACACATCCAGACCCATTCCCGAACCCATTATCGGGTCAACCTGCTACCCATGACCCGACCCATGGGTCTTAAAGAAGACCCATGCCCGAACTCACGCTGGGCATAAAACCCGAAGCCCGAACCCGAAAATCCCGAACCCGAATAGCCCGAACCCGAAAAACCAGAGCACCTATTCGGGTGTCAATTCTAAAAACCTGAATTTTATATGAGAAATTCGGGTTTATACTTCTATAACCCGAACAACCCGAATAACCCGGAGTAGATAAGTAATGTTAGCCCAATACAATGAATTAAACTCTCGCATAGCCCAACAACGTGAATTAAACTCCCGCACGGCACAAGAACGCATCATTGACCACAAGCCTCGAAGACTCAATCGCTCAACTTTACACACACGAAAAGGTCACGACGGACCAAGACCCTGACCTGGCCACCGGCGGTGGCCTTCCACACACCCCGCACCCCGCCCTAGCCTAAGATGACAAGGAGCTGAATCGTGTCTGCCGTCTCCCGCTGCCTACCTCGATGACGTGTTGTGGTGATATGCAGCGCCCGCCACCGACCTTGACAGCATGCTGGGTACAGCGCAACGCCCGTCGTCTATCTTGATGTCATAATGTGGTATAGCGGAGCGCTCGCCGCCTCCTTGGAGTGAACGATATGTTACGATGCAGTGTTGCTCGAGCCCTATACTACGTTACGCCTATCTTATGGCATACTGTGGTACGTACAGCGGAGCGCTCGCCGCCTCCTTGGAGTGAACGACATGTTATGATACAGTGCTGCTCGAGCCCTATACTACGTGTGCCGATCCTTGGAGTGAACGACATGTTATGATGCAGTGCTGCTCGAGCCCTATACTACGTGTACCGATCGATCTGCGCAAGTCCTTCTGTAGTAGTTACGGCTCCAATGCATTGAGAAATCGATCTCGATCTGCCCAAGTCCTTCTGTAGTAGTTACGGCTCTAATGCATTGAGAAATCGATCTGCATAAGTCCTCCCTTAGGGCTCTAATGCATTGAGAAATTTCTTCTATGCATTGAGAAATTTCTTCTTTAAGTTATGCTCGTATTTGGGTAAATCGAACCCGAAATTTCTTCTTTAAGTTATACTCGTATTCGGGTAAATCGAACCCGATCCCGAATTGTACTTCTTATTATTTTGGCTAAATTTCGGCTATCATTTTATTTTGGCTAAATTTCGGCTATCATTTTTTAGAACCCCATTATTTTAGCTAAATTTCGGCTATTATTTTTCAGAACCCAAATGACCCAACCCGGAAAAAAATTCAGGTAACCCAAACGCCCGGCCTGAGCCCAAACCCGACCCGATCAGGCACCCATCGGGCATTACAGAAAAAACATTTTATTTAATTTGAAGCCAAAGATTCTCTTTTTACCGGTCAGGAATTTGATACCATTGGATTTCAGACCAAACATGATTACACGTTTTAACAAAAGTACTACTCTGTATTTGCTTTCTTTGTCACGTTGGAATGCAGCTTCCAGCCACAAGCTAATATTTATAAGGTCTCCGGTGCTCCTGCTTTGGCTGGCTAACCGAGGTGGAACTAAAGGATTCGTAGCTGTGAAGAGTTGAAGACAAGGCACTCGACGCCTGGTGTCGTGCAGCCGCGCAGGCAGGCCTTATATTCATGGGCCTATTTCACGATGATTTGGGCTGGTGATCATATTTCCAACGTGTGCATGAGAAGAGCAACAAACACCCATCCATAATTGTGTTCGTCTTGTCTACTTTAATGTGCATTGTGGGCTTTTTTGTACCCATAGTAAAAGGACTGCGTCCAAACTGCATACGTATTTGCTATTAGTTGTGAGTCTCAATTTTTTTTTTTTTTTTTTGCTATTGGTTGTTCTTTTTTAAAGGGAGGATTACTACTGGGAGTAAACCTGTTAGTTCTGTCTATGTGTATGTAATCAAATTTTGCACACAAAACTGAATTAAAATATAAATGTAATAATTCATATTAATCGGGCGACCCATCGGGTCGCCCCACGGGCACAAACTCGTGCCCATATCCTACCCACGACTAATCGGGTCGCCCATAGGTAAGACCCATGGGTAAAAATAGCGACTCATACCCTGCCCATTCGGTTCGGGTGCCCATGGGCGTACGTACCCATTGGTCAAACTGCCGTGCTGAAACACAACACCACAAACCCTTGTTTAGCAAAATTGGGGTGTTATAGAAAGTGGACAGGAATGTACACCTGGTTGTGCAACATGGTCTTGATCGCTGATGGTGCAGATCTTGCACTCGTTGGGATACCCGAAGAGGAGCGTGTGATGAGCACAGCGGTAGAAACTTTTCCTCTTAGTTAAGAACCAGGGTTATGAATCCAGTAGGAGAAAGAGAATCTTCGGAAGGTTGATGCCACTGACGGTGGTGCTGGGGCTTCACCGGTGTCAGCAACAACGTGGAACCTGCACACAACACAACCAAAATACTTTGCCCCAATGTTACAGTGAGGTTGTCAATCTCACCGGTCTTGCTAAAAACAAAGATTAGACGTATAGTGCGGAAAAACAGTGTATGCTTGCAGAAAGTAAAGAGAGCAGAAAATTGTTGTAGGTTGTTTTACAGTGTGGAAAAATGGACCGGGGTTCGTAGTTTCACTAGTGGTCTCTCTCCATAAAAGATAGCATGCTGGGTGAACAAATTACAGCTGGGCAATTGACAAATAAAGGTCGCACCGTAGTGCACAATATGACATGAAGATTACTATGTTATTTAGTGCGGGCATTACAACAAGATACATAGACCGACATCCATCTGCATCTATGACTAATAATCCACCCTAAGGTTATCATCCGAACTCCCTCAGGTATTAAGTTGCAAGGAACAGATAATTGCATTAAACAAAGTGTGTAATATAAGCAATGATTATGCACGCGGGCACTCTCACCGCTGTTTTCTCCCTAATGGCAACAATATATTCTCCCCCTTCACGTTTCTGTCACTCGAGCAAGGCAACAAGGAGACATCAACCCACTATAGAGCATAAATACTCCCTCTTGGAGTCACTAACAATTACTTGGCCAGAATAACCACTACCAACGGAGAGTATGCAAGATCACAAATAACACGTGCAAATAAAGACTATAATCAACTTGGCATAAGGTCAATATTCATTGGATCCCAGCGAACACATCACAGAGAATTACATAAGATCAATCTCGATCATGATAGGCAGCTCACAAGATCTAAACATGGAGGCATATGAGGAGAAGACAACCATCTAGCTACAGCTACGAACCCGTAGTCCAAGGATGAACTACTCACGCATCACTCCATAGGCAGGCATGGTGATGAAGATGCCTCCGGTGATGATCTCCTCTCCGGCAGGGTGCCGGAAACAACTTCAGAACCCCCTGATCTGGGTTGACGGTGACGGCGGCTGCGGAACTTTTTCGGGGATTTTGATCAGGTACCTAGGGTTTTCCATCCGGGGGGCTTAAATAGGCGAAAGGGCGAAGGCGGTGGCGCTCCAGGGGGCCCACACCCCTAGCTGGCGCGGCCAGGGGGCACGACACCCTATGGTGTGGCCCCCCTGCTGCTCCTCTCCGGCTCCTCTTCGGTCTTCTGGATGCTTCCGGGAAAAATAGGACTTCCGGGCTTCGAATTTTCCAATTCCGAGAATATTTCCAAAACAACTTTTCTTAAACTAAAAAAAGCAGAAAACATGGAACTGGCTCTGTGGCATCCTGTTAATAGTGTCGGATATATACCGAATAGGGGTATATCAGATGGTAGTCTAAAGTGTTGGATTACCCGGGTGGCCCAAATGGTAGTGGGCTACGGTCCATTGGGCGGCCCAGTAATCTGATGCACAGAAGCTGGATTCTAGAAGACCCCGGATCACGGCCCACGTGATCTGGCTTGGAGTAGAAGGCGGATTCCTTACTTTCCAAGTTAATAGTTGTCGTAGTCTTCTAGGTTTCCAACTCTGTATGCCCTAACCCGGCTATTATATAAAGCCGGACGGGAGATATGATAGATAGACAAGAAGCTACTAGCTAACTCGCCGAGAGGTTGATCCTCGACGAATAGCCAACAGAACCTCACGCTGTACTTTGTATACACAGGCTTTAGACCTGAATAGTGAGTTTGCAGGAGTAGGAACGCCGTATTATTACGACGTACCGAACCTGGGTAAAACATGTGTTTTCGTCCTTAGCGTAACCACGTTCCCCCACGTCTCTGCCCGTAGTCTCATGGCACCCCTGTCTATGAATTCTACTACGATGTCTCGACAGTTGGCGCCCACCGTGGGGCTAACGGCATCAGGCGTTAAATTTCGATCTGGGATACTTGGTGGAATCGACAGTTCCATAACTGTCGGAAGCCTGGAGTTCAACGACGATGTTGGACGCTTCCTCGAAAATGGATCTTACATACCGGCGCAAAATCATCTGGTAAGTTCCTGCGTGTTACCGATTGGATCTACAAATATCTTTATCGGACTAACCGCAGAGGCCATGGGGTTTTGCGGTGGAAGCAAATTTTTCCCACCCGCCCTATACCCAGTCGAAGATGACTACGATACCGGGTTTTGCTCAGATCACCGACAAAAAAGTGATTCACACTTTATCGGCATGGTGCAATCCGAGGTCGCCGAAAACACGGATGAAAGTAATCCCGTGCAAGAGGCAGAAAACAGCAAACCCACTACAGAGGTGGAAGATCTGACATCCGCCAATATAGCGATGAACTCGGAAGCTGACTCGATGCTAGCCGCCATTGAGGCGAGATTAGAGTCAGAAACCGGATCAGATGACTTTGATTCCGAAGACGAAGACGTGGACGCCTTTGAAAGAAAGGTTAAATCTTTTCAGGAGGGATTCCACGAAGTACTAATGGCGAAACCGGCTGAAAACACGGATGCCAGCAGTCAGGGAAGCCCTAGAACTCCTCCGCCAGAGGAAGAGAGAGAGGATGGAGAAACCTCTCCAATATTTCCCAATGTCAAAGAACTGACAGAGGAAGAACCTGTCAAAAAACCTCCCTCTTCCAAGAAAAAGCACAAAGCCGCTAAAAAACTCCAATACAAACTCCGGAAGAAGAAATCGGCTGATCCAGCTGATGAAAGCCCGGAAGTAGGAGATGCAAGCGGAATAAAACCTGCGGAGAAGAAAACCAAAGAAATCCTTGTTCCGCCAATGACAGAACAAGAAGAGCAGGAATTGCTACAAACACTAGTGGGATTGCATGAACCCCCTGAAGTGCTAGAAGCCAGGAGACAAACTCTCCAAAGGCAACAGCAACATCTATTCAGAACTCATGAACACCTCCAAAAAACCCAGGATGACATCAAACTCATGAAGGAAGAAATCGAGGAGTACGAGAAAAAGAATAGATCTGCCTTAAAACCTACAAGGTTACCTGGAATCGTAAGACCGGAAGTACTGCCGCCAAAAGAAAGGTTTCACAACCCATCTTGGCAAAAGCAGGTAAACGGCAAAGATGCCAGAGGCGAACCAATATACAAAACCGCAGCAGAAAACACGGAAGCAGCGTTCACCATCCTCAACAATGATATGTACTTCAACGGCGAAAAACTTCAAGGGGTGTATGCTTTCCTAGGAAAAGCATTGCAACAACAACAGCGAGGGCAAGAGAGATCAGGGAAGTTGCATGACGACTCCGCCCTATGCAAAACAGCTACTTGCGCCGCTGGAGCACCTGGACCGGAGGAGCCTAGAGATTCAAACAACTCAAAAGAGAGGACAAGAAAAATCCCGATAACAAGGATGAAGCGTCTAGAACCGGATCCCATCTCCCGAAAGGTGGACTTAACCCCCACGACCGGGAAGAAAAACACCGGAATGACGGCAAAGCAATGCCACCTCCGAGAAACCCAGCCGAAAAAGCCGGAAGACAGGGTATACCTCACAGGCGTGAGAGATCTCGGACACCCCCAGGGATAAGGAAAGGTACAGGAGTAGAACTCCACCTCATCCAAAGGGGCGTGATATCGGAAGAAATAGAGATGATCCCGGAAAAGCGCGTCCTTGCAACAATGGAAAAGAAAGGAGTAGATCCCCTTCTATCCATTCAGCCGGCAGGTACTCCGCACACATGGATAGGACGGAAAGAAACGATTTATACTTCGGACCTAAGTGCTTCACAGATAGGATCCGAAGGATAACTCTGCATTCTGGTTTTGCCAAAGTTGGTCCAACGTACCAAAAATACACCGGTAGTACAAACCCGGATACCTGGCTCTAAGACTATTATACAGCCGTCCAGATTAACAATGGGACAGACCTGGAAGCTGTAAAGTTTCTTCCCCTAATGTTACTGGACGGAGCCAGAGATTGGATCAACGGATTACCTTCCAGAACTGTCGACAGCTGGGATGATATGGATCGAGTATTCACTCAGCATTTCCGGGGAACCTACAAACGCCCGAATAGCATCAACCAGCTAAACCGTTGCACCCAATTTGAGGACGAACCATATGTGGATTTCATCTCAAGATGGACTGCAATGAAGAATAGCTGCTCTGGAGTAACTGACGTACAAGCAATGCATGCTTTCGTCAATGGCCTAAAACCCGGACTTGTACCGTTCATGGTCGGTTCCAAACAGCACAAAGATCTCGGATCTATGCTTACAACCGCCAATGAACACGCTGCAGCCGAAGACGACATCAGAGCTAGAGGAGGCAATATCGATACACTGATACAGGCCAAAAAGAATCCTCGCCCTGAGAAAAAAGGAACTCCAGACGCAACACAAAAGCCCAAAGAAGTTAACATAGCCTTTGGAAGTGAAAAAGGGAATAGGTGGAAAGGACGCAGTTCAGAACCAATCAATTACACCAAGGAAGAATGGGAAAAGATTAAGTCGGTAACCTGCGTCCACCATTCGCAATTCGGGAAACCCACCCATACCAACGCACAATGCCGGCTGAACAAGCATATGAAAGGCAGTGCAGGATCCGGAAACAAGGGAAAGAATTCCAAAAGGAAGTTTTCCAAGCAAAAGCCAGAAGCTGAGAAAGAAGACAGTGAATCGGACACTGACGAAAAAATCCAGGAACAGCAGCGAAAAGGCGAGCCCAAATTTCCGAGAGTTGATGGAGAGTGTGCCCTAACTTTCCTGGCAACTCCATCAGCAAAGGTGGCAAAAAGAACGCTTCGAGAAATAAACGCGGTTGCTCCGGCAACCCCGAAATTCTTGAAGTATTCAAACACACCAATCACCTGGGATCAGTCTGATCATCCTGGGAATATCCCTGAACCCGGCACGCAAGCTCTTGTTGTAAGCCCTATTGTCCAAAACACTAGGCTAAGAAGAGTGCTGATGGATGGAGGATCCAGCATTAACATAATGTACTTGGATACACTGAGGCATCTGAAAATCTCCGAGACCCAGCTCAACCACAGCAACATACGTTTTCATGGCATTGTTCCTGGCAGGCAAGCACGATCCCTAGGAGAAATTTCCCTAGATGTCACTTTCGGAGAAAAAGATCACTTCCGTCAGGAAAAAGTATCCTTCGAAGTGGTGCCGTTCGAAAGCGTGTATCACGCGATACTCGGACGTCCAGCTTTCGCCAAATTCATGGCAAGATCATGGTATATCTATAACAAGCTGAAGATGCCAGGGCCAAAAGGAGGAGTAATCACCATATCGGGAGACTTCAAGTTGGCAAACAAGCTGGAAAAATAAAACGCCCTTTGCGCTGAGAAAATCATAGCAAAGGAAGAGTTGAAGGAGCTGGCCAAGGAGGTATCGCCGACAGATATGCCGGCAGGAAAAGAAACCCGGAAGCCAGCAGATAGCTTCAAGGCCTCCGAGAACACAAGACAGGTAATCCTAGATCTTAAAGATCCGACAAAATTTGTCGTAGTGGGAACTGGGATGACCGACAAATAGGAAAGCGAGCTCATCAAGTTCCTCCGTGAGAACTGGAATATTTTTGCCTGGTGTCCAGCTGACATGCCAGGCGTACCCAGGGAACTTGCTGAGCATCAGCTTAAGGTGATTCCAGGCTCCAAACCCGTCAAACAAGGTCTCCGTCGATTTGACGGAAGAAGACGGAAGGTTATCGGCAAGGAAATTATCCGGCTTTTAGCAGCAGACTTTATCGAAGAAGTTATACACACCGAATGGTCTGCAAATCCGGTATTAGTACCGAAGAAAGATACTACTGCCCTTAGAATGTGTATAGATTTCACCGGCTTAAACAAACTGTGTCCAAAAGATAGGTTCGCGTTACCGCGAATTGATCAAATAATAGATGTCACGGCAGGCCCTGAGCTCTTATGATTTTTGGATGCATATTCCGGGTACCATCAAATACGCATGAAAAAGGAAGATCAAATTAATACTTCTTTTATAACCCCTTATGGGACGTACTATTACATAACCATGCCATTTGGCCTGAAGAACACAGGTGCAACCTACCAGCATTGCATGCAACGATGTTTGCATAGTCAGATTGGCAATAATGTCCACGTTTATGTGGACGACATTGCTGTCGTAACCAAGGAAAAAGATACTCTCCTTGAGGATTTACGAGAAACATTCGAAAAATTGCGCACTTACAAGATGAAGTTAAATCCGTCAAAGTGCGTATTCGGGGTTCCCTCGGGAAAACTTATGTGTTTCATCGTTTCTCATAGAGGAATAGAAGTTAACCCAGAAAAGATCAAAGCAATCTTAAACATCTCCAAACCTACGTGTGTAAAAGATGTCCAAAGATTGACGGGTTCCGCTGCAGCCGTCAGCAGATTTATTAGTCGGTTGGGGGACAAAGCCTTACCACTCTACAAGTTGCTGAAAAAATCCGACAAATTCGAGTGGACAGAAGAGGCAGATGCAGCGTTAACCCAGTTAAAGGAAACTTTGATGAAAGCTCCGATTTTGGCATCCCCAAAAGACGAAGAACCTATGTTATTGTACCTTACGGCTACAAACCGGGTTATTAGTGCAGTAGTTGTTGTGGAATGGAAGAAAGACGAACAGAGCATACCAGACCAGCATCCGGTATATTATATAAGCGAAGTTTTCTCCGAGTCCAAACAAAGATATCCACACTATCAAAAACTGGCATATGGCGTATTTTTCGCATCCAGAAAACTTCGCCATTACTTCCAATGGCATTCCATAACAGTGGTATGTAAAGCACCACTAGGGGATATAATAAACAATGCGGAGGCTACTGGCCGAGTAGCCAAATGGGGCATCGAGCTAGCAGCCTTCGACATTAAGTATCAGCCCAGGACGACAATAAAATCCCAGGTTTTGGCAGATTTTGTCGCCGACTGGACGGAAGCAATGGAGAAAACACCAATGCCGGAGTCCGAGTACTGGATCATGCACTTTGACGGATCCAAGATGAAGGAGGGCGCTGGAGCTGGTGTAGTTTTAAAATCCCCTAAAGGAGATACAATGGAGTATGTATTACAAATACACTTCAATGCCAGCAACAACGTGGCAGAATACGAAGCTCTGCTTCATGGCTTGCATATTGCAAAAGAAATAGGTGTCAAGCGCATTTTATGCTACGGTGACTCAGATTTGGTACAGCACCAGCTCAACCAAACTTGGGACGCAAAAAGCCCTATAATGGCCGAATATCGGAGAACAGTGGACGAGTTCGCCATTTGTTTCTTCGGATTCGAAGTGCTCCATGTTAAAAGGGAAGAAAATTGGAACGCGGATGCGTTAGCCTGCATGGGATCGGAAAGGGTAAAAATCCTACCACCAGGTGTATTCGTCCAACACTTATACGAACCATCGATAAAAGGTGGAGATGTTAATTATCCTCTGGCTTCCGAGTCAATTGAAGTTATGCTCGTTAACCCGGATTGGACAATCCCATATATAAACTTCTTAGTTACTCAGAAGTACCCGGAAGGAGCAGACGAAGCCTTACAAAGACAGATCCAGCGTCGATGCAAAGGATACACAGTAATTAACAATTGCCTATATAAACGCAGTACTTCTGGAATTTTTCTGCGATGTATTTCACCAGAAGAAGGACGAGAAATCCTGCAAGAAATCCATGCCGGAGATTGCGGACATCATGATCAATCAAAAAGCATAGTCAAAAAAGCATTCCGTGCCGGATTTTTCTGGCTAACAGCCAAGACAGACGCTGAGCACATAGTAAATACATGTGCAGGATGTCAGTACTACGCCAAGCAGACTAATATGCCAGCCCAAGCACTCAAAACTATCCCCATTACATGGCTCTTTGCGGTCTGGGGGCTAGATATGATGGGACCATTCAAAACTGCACGAGGCGGACTTACACATCTACTTGTAGCTGTGGACAAATATACCAAGTGGGTGGAGGCTAAACCCATCAAAAAGCTTGACGGTGTAACTGCCAGAAATTTCATCATTGACGTAGTCATGAGATACGGCGTTCCACACAGCATAATAACCGACAACAGGACAAATTTCTCCATTGGAGAGTTGGCAAAATATTGCCGACAAACGGGAATTCGCCTAGATCTCGCATCTGTGGCACAACCGCAATCCAATGGACAGGTTGAAAGAATGAATAGCTCAATCCTGCAAGGAATACGTCCAAGACTCGAATCTCCTCTTCATAGAGCAGCTGGAGCATGGGTAGAAGAGTTACCTTCCGTGCTTTGGAGTATTCGAACAACACCAAACAGGTCAACTAGGCAAACCCCGTTTTTCCTAGTTTATGGTGTGGAAGCAATCCTTCCAACGAATATGATCCATGATAGCCCAAGAGTGCAAGATTTCGACGACTCGGATGCCAAAAAAGCACGACAGGATGCCGTCAATCTCTTAGAAGAGGAACAAGAACTTGTGCTTCAAAGATCCGCCATCTACCAGCAAGGTTTACGACGTTATCATAGTCGGCTAAATCAGGCATCGTTCTTTTAAAGAAGGTGACTTAGTGCTAAGATTGGTGCAACAAAGAAAGCACAAACTGGCCCCAGTATGGGAAGGACCATTTGTCATCAGTAAATCCATGAAGAATGGATCATATTATCTTGTCGACATTCGTGATACGGAAGATGATCTTGAGAAGCCGAATCGCAAAAGAAAGAGAAAGATAGATGACGAACTAGGAGAGACAAAAAGGCTCTGGAGTATCCAGCAGTTACGTCCCTTCTATACTTAGTTCAATTCTATGTAAACATCTTTGAGATCATGAAATAAAGTTGTCGAAATTCTTATATCCATGTTTTTTACAAGTTTATTATAGTTCAAAACATGATTCCACCTTATCTATTTCCCAATGATCTTACAAAATACTCAATGTTAACTCGAATTGTGCCTGCGTGCTCGGTGTTTAAAAACTGAATGATTTTCAGCCTATTCAAAGGCTAAAGGAAACTCAGATTGTGCCTGCATGCCTGAGTTTCAATCAAAAATTCCTTACTATTCTCTAAGCATTATCTGATTGTTTATGTGTTGGGTCATTGGAGCTAGTTAGTAAAAATGCCCTTAGTATGATCCATGTTTTCGAGTTCAAACTGATTGGTTTTACCCAGTAACTCGGCATGAAGATTGTAACATCCCAAGTATGAAAACCTACCATTTAGAATGTTTGATTTCTGGTTATTAAAGTATTGCATCATGTCATCATGTTTATTTCCTTGTTTGCATTTGTTACTATTTGTTTTGCATCTGTTCTTAATTGGTTTCACATTTGAAATTCAACTTATTTCCAAACTTTATTTCATACTTGCTCTGTTACAACATTTTAAATAAAAATCTCAAATAAAAACAACCAATTGTTGTCATATTTTTCCATAATGATCAACTAATAAGATGGTGCTTTTATTTCCACTAATTAATTCCCATGTGGTTTCAAATTCAAAGCAAATCATCAACAGCACCTAATTTGAAAGTTATAAAAATACCAACAAATTCTAATCACATTGTTCTATTTAATCAATAGGGGTCACCCTAATAAAAACCTTGTTTTCAATATTAATTCATCAATTAACAAATTCTTCAAATTCAAACCATTTTGCAAAACAGCAACTAACTTTGAATTTTTCAAAAAACCAAGTTGGCATTTGGTAGATGTTGAGCTAACAATCCCACATGAATTTTCCCTAAATTTTTAAAACTCAAAACCCTATCAATTGCTTCCATTTTCTATTTGCTACACACAAAAAACAGAAAAGCAGAAAATAGAAAAAAAAAAGAAAAACAGCGCGCAGCAACTAGCCTAGCACCGCCAGCCCACCCTCCTAGCGCGGCCCAGCCCGCTAGCACCGCGCGTACCGGTTCGACGATCTAACCCGTCGTCCTCCTCGTGTATGGCGCGCATCCGCGCGTGCCACGGCGGCACGGCGTCGCCTCCGACGGCCAGGAGACCACCTAGCCCCCTATAAGATCCCTACTGACCCCGCAGACCTAACCCTAGCCCCTAGGTCTTGTTCCCCCTCGTTTCCGCCGCCGATCGCCACCTCACCGTCCACCTCCACTTCTCTGTACCTCACCGGAGTTTTGCTTCTCTGAATCTCCGATGGAAACCACCGCCGTAGCCACCAATCCTCCTCGCTAAGCACTGGAACCGCACCACCACTTCTTCCTCTCCAGTTTGGACACCGGAGGGAGCACGGAGAGCAGCCAGAACGTCGCCGCCGTCCACGACCCCGCCGCTGCTGTCACCGCCGTCACGCCATCGTCACCGAGCCTCTGCTCGACTACGCACGGTGGTGAGCCCCGTGGTCTCCTCCTCCTCTCGGTATCTTCTGCACACGCACGCATCCAGATCCAGCACCCCACCAGCAGCAGCATCGTTTCCATCCACCACCGCTCGCCGCCGGCAGCGTCTCTGACAAAGTTCAGTCTTGCGCGCGCGTCAGCAAAGTTCAGTAACGCGCAGATCTGAATGTTTACCTTTGCTGCATCCCTGTATCTGTCGAACTGACGAAGACAGCGCCGTGGTAGCACTGCATCGAGCGCACAACGAGGTGCAGGGTTCGATCCCTCGTGGATGCGATTAAAACCCATTTTTTTCCCTCGCTGGCTGACAGGCAGGGTCCACACGTCTGTGACCCTGGTGGCCACGCCAGCACGCACACAGCGCCACGCTGGCCCGTGGCCCACTGGCAGTGGCAGTGGCTAGCCCCCAGTGCGGTGCAATTTGTTTCTGCACGTTTCTGTTTTTAAAAACAAACCCTTTTAAAATTGCAGATTAGTCCCTAACATTAAAACATTAATAACTTTTAATCTATAACTCTAAATAATAAAAGTTAAATATGGTTTTTGTTCTAAATTAAATGATCTATCCAACTAATCCATTTGTGTACTGTTTTGAAATTTCCAAATGCATCCAAAATTCAAATTTGAATAATTCAAATGCAATTTTCTAAATTCAATAACTAATTCATTCTTAATCCAAATAATGCAAATAAAATATGTTTTCCCTGCTATTTCAAATAACCTTTTCAAATATAAATTTTTGTTTCATGTTTTGAATAATTTAAATTGCCTAAATAATTTAAACCTTGTTTAATTCATTTAAAATTTGCTAAATTCATATCTTGCTCAAAATAAAATATTTTTGAACATGCAAAATATGTTTTCAAACTAGAAAAGTATGAACTTTTCAAATGTGAATTTGAATTTATGTTTTGAATAAATAAAATTCAAATAATATTCAAACTTGTTTTAAATTCAATTAAAACTTGTTTAATATTGTTTAAGTCATAATAAATTCATCCTAACTCCTGTTTCAACATTTGAAACATGTAATTCAACTAAAATTTTGTATTCTTTTCAAATATGAATTTTGTTATTTGTATTGAACATGTTAAATTGATGAAAACAACAAATACTTGTGTGACATGTTTAAGTAACCAAAAATTTCCAAACTTAATAAATAATTTCCAAACTTGTTAAAATCCTTTTCCACTTGCATCTATTGTTGTTATTTTGTTGTTATCATCATGCATGCATCATGCTAAGCAAACTTTCACATGGTAATAAATTGTAGATCATTTGTTTCCACTTAATTCATGGACCTTTTCATATGCAACTCAAAAATTGCATATGGGTCCATTTAAATTGTGTTACCATGTCACTTAGTTTATTTTGATGCATCTATTAAATTGACATGCATCATCCCATGATTGTGCACTATGCCATGATATTGATTGTTTATATTTCTGTCTTGTTTGTTTGCTTCTTCTCGAATAGACGACGACGTTGAGACAGACGATCTTTACAGCACCCCTTCTGAGGATCTAGCTCAGTACCCGGCTGCTGAGTTTGCAGGCAAGTTATCACTCACATGAACCATTGTGTTCCTTTCAACATTGGTTACCGATACTTTCCGTTGTCTATTCCTGCTAAGCCATAGTAGTAGTTGTTTCTGTTACGAACCTATCACATGAATCCCTTAACCCTGATATTGCCTCACCTCCACTCCTATAACCCCTTTGTTTGAGCCCGTGTCTTACTAGCATGCTTAGGTTGTTTTGCTCGAGTCTGTTACCCGTTACTTTCAGTTACTATATTTCATTATGTTCTGGGGGCTCGATGTTAAACAATGAATCATGCTAATGTTATTATCAATAATAAATTTGATGATAAGGCACCGGCAGGAGGCCCTGTGTGGTTTTGAGGCCTGCTAGTGTCGACCCTAATAGGAAAAGGGTCTTATCTACTGATCCATGATGAGCGCACTACCCGCATGTGGGAAGAGAGTATGGGCGCCCCCCTCAATTTGATTCGATTCGCATCTCGTCCAAATCATCTCATTTAGTTCGTGTTTTTCTTTTGCCGCATGCATGTTTTTGCGAGCCCAGCGCAGGGTGGAAATTTTGTAGTCGGCATATAGGGCGACACGTTCTTAGAGTGCTATGAGGGTCCATTTTCTTCTGGGCTCGATTAGCCGTGCGCCCAAGGTGCTTTGGGCTTGATGCGAAGAAGAGTTGAGTTGTGTTGAGTGCCCCGCTTGGTGGGAGGCATCCCATCTGGCGGGTTATTCATACATGTACGGCCAAATTGGTGCAACCCTGCAGGGATAATCTTCTCGAGAAGCCGTGTTTTCCGCGGTTATGGTTAACTTGGTGAAAGTACTGGCTAACAAGTACTCAGGACAACTTGAACCTAATGGTTAACAACCTTACACCCACTGATTAACAACTTGACTAGTAATAGGCTTATTTACATAATAACTTGATTCATCTTTAATCCAACTGTGTGAGTTATCCTCGGATTGCTTCTTTGGGTAAGGGGCGAGATCCAGGATGGGTTTGTTTGAAGTTATCTTTCAGCTGGTTACAATACTCGATCTTATCTCCTTTCTGTTAGCCGGAAGTGGTAGAATCTCTGTAGTTGGTTAGCGCAGCCAGTTGCAGCATCTTTATACCCCCTTTCTTCCGTTGAACCCAAGGCATCCGTGCTTGGTGTTGACGGGCTACACTTTGGTGAACTGTGAGTCTTGCTTGCCAGTACGTCTATGTACTGACCCCTTTGGGGCTGTGGTTTCCGCAGACTACGCTTACGAGGATCCAGGTGACGGCTACTACGTGGAGTTTGACGAGGCTGCTGACGAGTAGGTAGCGGACCCGGGCAGGATCTGAGACTACGTGGATGGGCTCCATCTTTATTTCAGTTCCCGGCTTCTTAAGCCTATTTGGGTTTGTCTGTACTCAGACCTTTGAATGCTTCCGCTGAGATGTAATGATGTTATGTTGGGACATGTGTCCTCTGGATGATTGTATTTGCTATCTCTGCTCTAGTGAGAGCTATTTGCAACTTATTTCAATCTTTTGTGTCTTAGAGATATGTTGTGCTATCATTCTGTTACAATCCGTTGACGTACCATGTGTGTATGGTATGAAGTATGTCAATGGTAGTATCCTGATTTCTATGGGATAGTTTACGTCGACGATGAACAGATAGGGGTTGGTTGTCACACATACGTGTGTTGGCCTACTCGTAAGAGGACACGGGTGCCGGTAAGCCCCGTAATCCAATCTACTACTGTTCAACGGAACGGCGAGTATCCTTTAGAAGTCCGGGTGCGACAAATGGTATCAGAGCCTGTCTGCCTGTAGGATCCCTTTTACTGGTCGCAGTTGAGTCTAGAAACTATTTTAGTAGCTATATAGGAAAAATGAAACGTGAGAGTAGGAATTCTGCCATTTTTCTTCTTTCCCCACCCACCCACCCTTTTCTGGTAAGGAAGTGCAACGTTGTTTTCTCTTCTCACCCAAACTTTCAAGTTAGGATTTCACGTGTTTTGGGTTCTCCGTAGTACCTCAGGAGTTTTTGGTCTTGTGTTTCCCGATGTTGCTTCAATATCCTGTTCTTTTCAACATCCTTTTCGTCCGTTGAACCTTGTTGTTGCTTTCCACTTCAGTTCTCTACCGGAGTCTAATCAAAACTTCCCCGATCATCTGCAGATGGATCTCAGGTTCTACCCGCAGGTGGTTCGGATGAATCGTTGCGAGAGCACCGCCGGTTATCCGGAGATGCTGAGAGACATGGTCACTTATCTGGGGTTCCGTTGGGCACCAGAGTACCAGGTCTACGAGCAGCAGCGAGAGTTTGACCAGACCTACTACCAGGCTATCGTCTACATTCTGTCAGATGATGGCATGAGCGTTGTCCACCGCTACGAGGCAGTAGGTTCCACAGTGGATATGGCCGTGCAGCAGGCAGCTTACGTGAGTATCACCGTCCTCCGTGCTGACTACTGGGGGTTTGACGATTCTATCTATCGCCACATCCCCCGTGGTTACATCACTTCAGCGGGAGCTCACTTAACCCTCTACGACAACCTGGATGTCTACGAGCATGATAACACCAGGCTGCACACCACCGCTCAGTTTGTGAGGCACAGTGACGCTGTTGCCACCACACTTTCTCAGGAGTTGGCCTCAGTCAGGGAGCAGCTCTACCTTGCCTTGACTCGTCTGGCGACGTACACCACAGACTTTGTTGGAGATGAGCGCTTTGCACGTTTCCATCAGACAGTTTGACGTAGTTTGCCAGATGCTGGAGGTTACGAGCCGATCAGAGGACCACTCCTCAAACTCGGAGCTGGTTACACTGGGATTCCACGCTTTGGAGCACAGGGAGACGACGCTTTCTACTTCACCACACCGAGAGTTGCTCTCAGAGCAGTCCCGATCTACGTGGATTGTCGTTCTACCTACTTCCGTGGGATTCCTCGTCACCGTATCTCTCGTCGTACTACTCACCGCCGTCCTGCGTGATGAGCATGGGAGTACCGATGTATCCATTCCTAGCTATGTTTAGTTATCCTTTGTCTTTCGAACCATGTATTGGTGTGTTGGATATTCTGATGTATTTGAACATGTGATGATGTACCTGTTGGTTATCTATTCATGCGTCGGAATAATCTATCTTTCGGTTACCAAGTCTATCCTTTTCTGTTGTTGTGCTAAAATGCATGTCTATTCAGGATGCCGCCAACAAGGAGCAACCCGCCTGAACCACCTCCGCTCACGGAGCTGTTGACTCAGATGACTCAGGTCGTGGCTCAGATGGCCCAGATCCAGGCTAACCAGCACAACAACCAGAATGCTCCAAGGGTCAGCATCAAGGAGTTCCTCAGTATGGGTCCGAGAGCTTTCGTGGCAACCCGTGAGCCTCTGGATGCTGATGACTGGATCCGGGAGATGGCAAGGGCTCTGGACATTGCTCACGTTGCTGAGGAAGATAAAGTCAAGTATGCCACCTACCTACTGAAGGGTCCGGCAGCTACCTGGTGGGAGAACTACCAGACCATGAGAGCTGGCTATCCTATCACCTGGGGATGTTTCAAGGATGCCTTCCTGAAGCACCACATCCCAGATGGTCTCATGGAAAGGATGCGTGAGGAATTTTGCTCTCTCAAGCAGGGCAAGCTGGACGTCATTGGCTATCAGAACGAGTTCAATCGTCTCGCTCGATACGCTGGTGATGAGGTGTCCACTGAGACTAAGAAGATGGCAAGGTTCCGCCGAGGTTTTAACCCGGAACTGAAGTACGCTCTCACCAACATCAAGTGCAAGGACTTCGAGGAGCTCGTGAACACCGCGCTCAATGAGGAAAATGGGCGCAAGGCGTTCGAGGATTCTCGCAAGCACTCGCGTGAGGGTGGTTCCTCCTCCAACATGACCACCCCTCCACAGAAGCACCGCATCTGGGTGCCAAATGCTGCTGTCACTCGGGCTCCATATGCCCAAGCTTCTCCAGGCTTTGCTCCCCGCCCACCCAACCCAGCTCAGATGCAGAGTCAGAGGGTTCCAACGGGGCAGCCAAGGCCAGGTCCTCCTCGTGTCGTCACTTGCTACAAGTGCAAGGAGACTGGACACTACGCTGATAAGTGCACTCAGAGGCAGCTACCTCCACCTCCTCGCCCCAACACCAACCATGCAATGGTTCGTGCTCCTCCGGCTAAAGCCTTCAACTCCAACAACAGGCCTGTCGGGAGGACCGCGAGGGTGAATCATATCAAGGCCGACAAAGCTGAGGAAGCTGCTGACGTCGTTCTCGGTATATTACCCGTAAACTCTATTCCAGCTAAAGTGTTGTTTGATACCGGAGCATCGCATTCTTTTGTGTCAAAGATTTTTGCAAAAGCATACAACCTAGTTCTGGTTCCGTAAGCAATCAAATGACTGTTCACTCTCCGGGACCGCAAATGTTGACTTCCAAGATAAGTATGGACAATCAAATCCTAATTGGAGGACGCATATTCCTTGCTTCACTCATGTTGCTGGGAAATTCTGACATTGATGTCATTCTGGGCATGGATTGGTTGAAGACCCATGAAGCTAAAATTGACTGTGCTCGAAAGTCAATAACTCTCTCTCACCCTTCTGGCCAGATAGTCTATTCTCCATATGGATCAAGTTCTGTTCAGCTGTTCAACCTCGATGCTAAACCTCTTCCTGCAATTGAAAATGTTCTGGTGGTTTGTGAATTCCCCGTCGTCTTTCCAGAAGAGTTGCCAGGGATGCCTCCGGACAGAGCAGTTGAGTTCGTGATCGAGCTTGAGCCAGGTACTGCTCCAATCTCTAAGCATCCATACAAGATAGCTCCTCCTGAACTGAAATTGTTGAAGGAGCAAATCGATATGTACATGGAGAAAGGTTACATTCAGCCTAGTTCCTCCGCTTGGGGTTGCCCAACTCTGTTTGTTGCCAAGAAGGATCAAACAAAAAGACTCGTGGTTGACTATCGTCCTCTCAACGAGAAAACCATCAAAAACAAGTACCCAATTCCTCGTATCGATGATCTTTTTGATCAACTTGCTGGAGCCTCAATATTCTCAAAGTTGGACTTGAGGATGGGTTACCATCAGATAAAGATCAGAAAGGAAGATATTCCAAAAACAGCTTTCACCACTCGGTACGGTCTATATGAATACACCGGCATGTCCTTTGGTCTCACCAATGCACCGGCGACATTCTCTAGACTGATGAATTCTGTCTTCCATGAATACCTCGACAAGTTCGTTGTGGTATATCTCGATGACATTCTAGTCTACTTTAAATCCGAGGAAGAGCATGGAGAACATCTTCGTCTCACTCTCATGAAACTTCGCGAGCATCGTCTATATGCTAAATTCTCCAAATGCGAGTTCTGGATTCCAGAAGTTGCTTACCTTGGTCATATCATCTCTGCCAAAGGCATAACCATTGACCCGGAAAAGGTTAAGGAAATTGTTGATTGGAAACCTCCTAAGACGGTGAAGCAAGTCAGAAGTTTTCTTGGCTTGGCTAGCTATTGCCGTCGTTTCGTCCAAAACTTTTCCAAGATTGCCAAACCTCTCACTGATCTCACAAAGAAGGACAAGAAGTTCGTTTGGTCTCCACAGTGTGATGAGAGTTTCAATCTCCTGAAGACTAAACTCACTTCTACTCCAGTTCTGGTTGGCCCAGATACTACCAAACCTTTCCAGATATTCTGCGATGCATCTCTCCAAGGTCTAGGAGCAGTTCTTATGCAAGAACGTCAAGTTGTGGCTTATGCTTCACGTCAGTTGAATGCACATGAGCAAAACTATCCCACACATGACCTAGAACTTGCAGCAGTTGTGTTTGTCCTCAAGAAATGGAGACAATACTTGTTGGGTAACAAAACTGAAATCTTTTCCGATCATAAGAGTCTGAAATACTTCTTCACTCAACCAGATCTAAACCTCAGGCAAAGGAGATGGATTGAAAAGATTAAAGACTTTGATCTCACCATTTCTTACACTCCAGGCAAGGCTAATGTTATGGCCGACGCTCTCAGTCGCAAATCCTATTGCAATAATCTCATGATCATGGAAAGCCAACCTCCACTTCATGAAGAATTCCAGAAGCTGAACCTTGGTCTTGTCCCTCAAGGTTACCTTGCTAGCTTGACAGCCAGTCCAACTCTCGAGGACAAGATTCGTTCTGAACAACTTCGTGATACTGAAATCAAGAAGATTGTAGAGCACATCAAGGAAGGCAATGATAAATTCAAGTCCTTCTCAATTGATGACAAGGGAACTGTGTTCTTCGAAGGACGCATTGCAGTTCCTCAGATTCAAAGTCTCAAAGATGTCATTCTCAAGGAGGCTCATGAAACTCCTCTCTCCATCCACCCTGGAAGTACTAAGATGTACCAGGATCTCAAGACTCTGTATTGGTGGCCTGGCATGAAACGTGAAATTGCTCAATACGTTTCTGAATGCGACGTTTGTCAACGTGTTAAGGCAGTCCATCAGAAAACAGCAGGTCTACTCCAACCTCTGAAAATTCCTGAGTGGAAGTGGGACATGATTGAAATGGACTTCGTTACTGGGTTTCCAAAGTCCAAGAAGGGCAACGATGCAATCTTCGTTGTTATTGATCGTCTCACTAAAGTAGCTCACTTCTTTGCTGTCAAGGAAACTATCTCAGCTAGCCAGTTAGCAGAGCTCTACACAACAAAGATTGTTCCTCTTCATGGTATTCCATTGGAAATAAGCTCAGACCGTGGAAGTATCTTCACTTCTCATTTCTGGAAGAGTTTTCAAGAAGCATTGGGCACCAAACTTCTGTTCAGCACAGCTTATCACCCTCAGTCTCAGGGGCAAGTCGAAAGAGTCAATCAGATTCTCGAGGATATGCTCAGAGCATGTGGTCTCTCCTTTGGCATGAAATGGGAGGATTGCCTTCCATATGCTGAATTCTCCTACAACAACAGTTTCCAGGCAAGCCTAGGCATGGCACCATTTGAAGCACTCTATGGCCGCAGATGCAGGAGTCCAATCAATTGGTCTGGAGCTGGTGAACGTTCACTCTTAGGCCCTGACATTGTTAAGGAAGCCGAGGAGAAAGTTCGTATCATTCGTGACAATCTCAAGATTGCCCAGTCTCGTCAGAAAAGCTACTATGACAACAAGCACAGGGATATGATCTATGCACCTGGTGACAAGGCATATCTCCGTGTAACTCCCCTCAGAGGCACTCATCGTTTCTGTGTGAAAGGAAAGCTTGCACCAAGATACATTGGTCCTTTCAACATTCTCTCAAGGCGGGCAGAAAATGCTTATCGTCTTGAACTTCTAGAAAAGCTATCCAAGGTGCACGATGTGTTCCACGTGTCACAGCTCAAGAAGTGTTTCAAAGATCCAGATCGTGCAGTTGATCATGATTCCATTGAATTGCAAGATGATCTATCTTATGAGGAGCACCCTGTTCGTATTCTCGATGAGACCGAGCGTAAGACTCGCAACAAGAGCACCAAGTTCTTGAAAGTGCAGTGGTCGCATCATTCCGATAAAGAGGCAACGTGGGAGACCGAAGAGGATCTTCGTAAGAAGTATCCGGACCTTTTCACTTCTCAATAAGGAATCTCGGGGCGCGATTCCTTCAAGGGGGGGCGTTTTGTAACATCCCAAGTATGAAAACCTACCATTTAGAATGTTTGATTTCTGGTTATTAAAGTATTGCATCATGTCATCATGTTTATTTCCTTGTTTGCATTTGTTACTATTTGTTTTGCATCTGTTCTTAATTGTTTTCACATTTGAAATTCAACTTATTTCCAAACTTTATTTCATACTTGCTCTGTTACAACATTTTAAATAAAAATCTCAAATAAAAACAACCAATTGTTGTCATATTTTTCCATAATGATCAACTAATAAGATGGTGCTTTTATTTCCACTAATTAATTCCAATGTGGTTTCAAATTCAAAGCAAATCATCAACAGCACCTAATTTGAAAGTTATAAAAATACCAACAAATTCTAATCACATTGTTCTATTTAATCAATAGGGGTCACCCTAATAAAAACCTTGTTTTCAATATTAATTCATCAATTAACAAATTCTTAAAATTCAAACCATTTTGCAAAACAGCAACTAACTTTGAATTTTTCAAAAAACCAAGTTGGCATTTGGTAGATGTTGAGCTAACAATCCCACATGAATTTTCCCTAAATTTTTAAAACTCAAAACCCTATCAATTGCTTCCATTTTCTATTTGCTACAAAAAAAACAGAAAAGCAGAAAATAGAAAAAAAAAGAAAAACAGCGCGCAGCAACTAGCCTAGCACCGCCAGCCCACCCTCCTAGCGCGGCCCAGCCCGCTAGCACCGCGCGTACCGGTTCGACGATCTAACCCGTCGTCCTCCTCGTGTACGGCGCGCATCCGCGCGTGCCACGGCGACACGGCGTCGCCTCCGACGGCCAGGAGACCACCTAGCCCCCTATAAGATCCCTACTGACCCCGCAGACCTAACCCTAGCCCCTAGGTCCTGTTCCCCCTCGTTTCCGCCGCCGATCGCCACCTCACCGTCCACCTCCACTTCTCTGTACCTCACCGGCGTTTTGCTTCTCTGAATCTCCGATGGAAACCACCGCCGTAGCCACCAATCCTCCTCGCTAAGCACTGGAACCGCACCACCACTTCTTCCTCTCCAGTTTGGACACCGGAGGGAGCACGGAGAGCAGCCAGAACGTCGCCGCCGTCCACGACCCCGCCGCTGCTGTCACCGCCGTCACACCATCGTCACCGAGCCTCTGCTCGACTACGCATGGTGGTGAGCCCCGTGGTCTCCTCCTCCTCCTCTCGGTATCTTCTGCACACGCACGCATCCAGATCCATCACCCCACCAGCAGCAGCATCGTTTCCATCCACCACCGCTCGCCGCCGGCAGCGTCTCTGACAAAGTTCAGTCTTGTGCGCGCGTCAGCAAAGTTCAGTAACGCGCAGATCTGAATGTTTACCTTTGTTGCATCACCGTATCTGTCGAACTGACGAAGACAGCGCAGTGGTAGCACTGCATCGAGCGCACAGCGAGGTGCAGGGTTCGATCCCTCGTGGATGCGATTAAAACCCATTTTTTTCCCTCGCTGGCTGACAGGCAGGGTCCACACGTCTCTGACCCTGGTGGTCACGCCAGCACGCACACAGCGCCACGCTGGCCCGTGGCCCACTGGCAGTGGCTGTGGCTAGCCCCCAGTGCGGTGCAATTTGTTTCTGCATGTTTCTGTTTTTAAAAACAAACCCTTTTAAAATTGCAGATTAGTCCCTAACATTAAAACATTAATAACTTTTAATCTATAACTCTAAATAATAAAAGTTAAATATGGTTGTTGTTCTAAATTAAATGATCTATCCAACTAATCCATTTGTGTACTGTTTTGAAATTTCCAAATGCATCCAAAATTCAAATTTGAATAATTCAAATGCAATTTTCTAAATTCAATAACTAATTCATTCTTAATCCAAATAATGCAAATAAAATATGTTTTCCATGCTATTTCAAATAACCTTTTCAAATATAAATTTTTGTTTCATGTTTTGAATAATTTAAATTGCCTAAATAATTTAAACCTTGTTTAATTCATTTAAAATTTGCTAAATTCATATCTTGCTCAAAATAAAATATTTTTGAACATGCAAAATATGTTTTCAAACTAGAAAAGTATGAACTTTTCAAATGTGAATTTGAATTTATGTTTTGAATAAATAAAATTCAAATAATATTCAAACTTGTTTTAAATTCAATTAAAACTTGTTTAATATTGTTTAAGTCATAATAAATTCATCCTAACTCCTGTTTCAACATTTGAAACATGTAATTCAACTAAAATTTTGTATTCTTTTCAAATATGAATTTTGTTATTTGTATTGAACATGTTAAATTGATGAAAACAACAAATACTTGTGTGACATGTTTAAGTAACCAAAAATTTCCAAACTTAATAAATAATTTCCAAACTTGTTAAAATCCTTTTCCACTTGCATCTATTGTTGTTATTTTGTTGTTATCATCATGCATGCATCATGCTAAGCAAACTTTCACATGGTAATAAATTGTAGATCATTTGTTTCCACTTAATTCATGGACCTTTTCATATGCAACTCAAAAATTGCATATGGGTCCATTTAAATTGTGTTACCATGTCACTTAGTTTATTTTGATGCATCTATTAAATTGACATGCATCATCCCATGATTGTGCACTATGCCATGATATTGATTGTTTATATTTCTGTCTTGTTTGTTTGCTTCTTCTCGAATAGACGACGACGTTGAGACAGACGATCTTTACAGCACCCCTTCTGAGGATCTAGCTCAGTACCCGGCTGCTGAGTTTGCAGGCAAGTTATCACTCACATGAACCATTGTGTTCCTTTCAACATTGGTTACCGATACTTTCCGTTGTCTATTCCTGCTAAGCCATAGTAGTAGTTGTTTCTGTTACGAACCTATCACATGAATCCCTTAACCCTGATATTGCCTCACCTCCACTCCTATAACCCCTTTGTTTGAGCCCGTGTCTTACTAGCATGCTTAGGTTGTTTTTCTCGAGTCTGTTACCCGTTACTTTCAGTTACTATATTTCATTATGTTCTGGGGGCTCGATGTTAAACAATGAATCATGCTAATGTTATTATCAATAATAAATTTGATGATAAGGCACCGGCAGGAGGCCCTGTGTGGTTTTGAGGCCTGCTAGTGTCGACCCTAATAGGAAAAGGGTCTTGTCTACTAATCCATGATGAGCGCACTACCCGCATGTGGGAAGCGAGTATGGGCGCCCCCCTCAATTTGATTCGATTCGCATCTCGTCCAAATCATCTCATTTAGTTCGTGTTTTCCTTTTGCCGCATGCATGTTTTTGTGAGCCCAGCGCAGGGTGGAACTTTTGTAGTCGGCATATAGGGGGACACGTTCTTAGAGTGCTATGAGGGTCCATTTTCTTCTGGGCTCGATTAGCCGTGCGCCCAAGGTGCTTTGGGCTTGATGCGAAGAAGAGTTGAGTTGTGTTGAGTGCCCCACTTGGTGGGAGGCATCCCATCTGGCGGGTTATTCATACGTGTACGGCCAAATTGGTGCAACCCTGCAGGGATAATCTTCTCGAGAAGCCGTGTTTTCCGCGGTTATGGTTAACTTGGTGAAAGTACTGGCTAACAAGTACTCAGGACAACTTGAACCTAATGGTTAACAACCTTACACCCACTGATTAACAACTTGACTAGTAATAGGCTTATTGACATAATAACTTGATTCATCTTTAATCCAACTGTGTGAGTTATCCTCGGATTGCTTCTTTTGGTAAGGGGCGAGATCCAGGATGGGTTTGTTTGAAGTTATCTTTCAGCTGGTTACAATACTCGATCTTATCTCCTTTCTGTTAGCCGGAAGTGGTAGAATCTCTGTAGTTGGTTAGCGCAGCCAGTTGCAGCATCTTTATACCCCCTTTCTTCCGTTGAACCCAAGGCATCCGTGCTTGGTGTTGACGGGCTACACTTTGGTGAACTGTGAGTCTTGCTTGCCAGTACGTCTATGTACTGACCCCTTTGGGGCTGTGGTTTCCGCAGACTACGCTTACGAGGATCCAGGTGACGGCTACTACGTGGAGTTTGACGAGGCTGCTGACGAGTAGGTAGCGGACCCGGGCAGGATCCGAGACTACGTGGATGGGCTCCGTCTTTATTTCAGTTCCCGGCTTCTTAAGCCTATTTGGGTTTGTCTGTACTCAGACCTTTGAATGCTTCCGCTGAGATGTAATGATGTTATGTTGGGACATGTGTCCTCTGGATGATTGTATTTGCTATCTCTGCTCTAGTGAGAGCTATTTGCAACTTATTTCAATCTTTTGTGTCTTAGAGATATGTTGTGCTATCATTCTGTTACAATCCGTTGACGTACCATGTGTGTATGGTATGAAGTACGTCAATGGTAGTATCCTGATTTCTATGGGATAGTTTACGTCGACGATGAACAGATAGGGGTTGGTTGTCACACATACGTGTGTTGGCCTACTCGTAAGAGGACGCGGGTGCCGGTAAGCCCCATAATCCAATCTACTACTGTTCAACGGAACGGCGAGTATCCTTTAGAAGTCCGGGTGCGACAAAGATTCATAGTACTATTGAGCCATTTCAAACACTAAGGACAGTTAAAGCACATAAGACAGAGAACTTAGAAGATAAAGGAATATCAAACCCGGAAAACTTGCAAAGAATTTCATAATTAACTGCAAAAGGCGGAGTACTTGTTTATACAAAAGAATAGAAGCATTACAATATAAGGTTACACTGTAAAGTGCAGTAATGCTCCTATTTTCTACTTCCACCATCCAGGATAAGAAGAATCCTTCAAGCATCCGAGTCTTCATCGCTGCTATCATTCTCGGGGGCTTCGGGAATCGCTTCTTCCGGATAGGTGATGGAGATGTTCACCATGGAGGCGATCTTGGTGGCGTGACCCTTGATCTCGTCGAATATGGTGGTCCGCTGGGTCTCCGAGTATCCAAGGGGGATACCGTACGCCACGCGCCAAGATTTGGCACTGGGGTAATGCATACGCATAAGGCCTAAGGCCATGCGTGCACCACCCCGTGATGCGGAGCGCAAGGTGGACTCCTTGGATTCCGCCACCTCCAGGATAGCTTCCGGAAGTTTTTCAACTTCCAAGAATGCCCCAGTTCTTGAGGGAAGGAACTTGTTGACCAGCTGCATGCCTGCAGCCCTGATCGCAGTCCATACCTTCCCAAAAGCTCGGATTTTCTCAATCCGAGTAAATTCTGGGTTATCTCCTGTTTTTTCAGACAAACAACCAAAAGGTTAGCGAAAAAACAAAGAAGGAAATCAGGACATGGAAAAACCGCTAAAAGATAACAACTTACCGAGAATTTTGTCCATCTCGGAGCCTTCCTCAAGGCGCAAGGTTAAGGCATTCTCCAAGTCCTGGATAGTGGCCTTATCCTTATCTGCCTGCTGAGAGGCCTTGGACTGAGCAATCCCAAGGGTCAGGTTGCTGGCCTCCAGTTCCTTTCGAACCTTCATAAGATCCTTATGAAGGTCCAAATTCTCCTGTCGGAGACTCGCAGCGTTGCCGGCATCTTCAGCTATTTCCTTGGCCTTAGCCAAAGCAGCTGGAGAGCAAGAAACAAAATTCCAAGTTTAGAAAAACTTGGGAAAGTAATTAGACAAAAAACTGGATAAGGAACTTCAGAGAATCGAAATATACCTGTTGTTTCCGACAGCTTTAGCTGAGATGATGCCAGCTCTGCTTCTTTCACCTAAAGAATAGAAAGAAGGTTTCTAACCTCCTTATTCTTGACGGAAAGTTTGTTGAAAACTTCCATGTTAATGGTTTCAGCGGTTTGCTGGAACGCGGAAATGAAAAAAAAATCACGGTATTTAAAAGCATCAAGTGAAAAGTATACATTTTACTTAATGCTTGGGGGCTAAAGATAGTACCTGGCTCATCCGCTGTAACCCTGTTAAGTTCTCAGTGAACTCTTTTGCGTACTCGGCAAAAAGAGTCCCAGCCGCGCTAAGGCCATCGCTGATGTTCTTGAAGTCCTTGTCAAAGGTGGGGATCTCCTCCTCAGTTATCCGAGAAGGACCTCCCACCTCAGGAGCCGCCCTTTCCCTCGTGTCCGTTTCCAGCACAATGGGCTGGCTGGTCTCCAGTGACTCGGTGGTGGGGGCTGCGGCATGCTCCTCTGTTATTGTGATCGGCGTGTTCGGAGCAGTGGCAGGGGAAGGATGAGGGCCTCTGCTGGCCACAACCTTATGCCTCTTCAGCTTTTTTTGGCTTTAGAGTAGATGGAGGTAGGCTAAAAACAAAGCAAAATGCCAGAAAAGTTAAAACTCCGAAGGTAAAAGAAAAATTCCGACAAAGGAAAGTAACCCAGATGTTCAAACCTGGAGGTGGCGACGGGAATTCCGTCAAGATCGATGACCTCCTGGGAAGAGGAGATTTTCTTGCGCTTTCGCCCACCTGCAAAGGTGGCACGCAATGCTTCCAGCTCAGCGTCGGAAGCAAGATCCGACTCAGAAAGATCAGCGATCTGTTGAAAACAAAAGGTTAAGTCAAAAACACAAAAACCGAGTAAACGAGAAAGAATTTAAACCCCAAAAAGCGAAGATTTATACCTTGGGAGTCGGATTCTCGGCCGTGTACATTGGCCGGCTTTCTTCATATTGGTCGCGTGATGCGACCAACTGATTCACACGCCGCCGCAAATCTTTTGCGGACCAGTCCTTGCTGGTTGTCCACATTTCGTCATCAGCTCCTTTGTACTCGCAGAGAAGGCGAGCACCATGGTTAGCCAAGGGCTGGATCCGCCTATTCAACCAGCAAAGGACTGTGTCCATGCCGGTTAAAGGCGGATCAGATGTGATGAGTTTTGCGATGCGCCGCTTGATCCTTAGAAGATCCGGCGGCAGGGTTTGAACTGCCTCACTTCCCCAATTTTCTTGGGTAACAACGGCGGTGTTCGAGAAAGATGGAACCCCGAACGTTTTTCCAAGAAAGGAAACGTCGGGATGATAAAAGAAGGAACCCGTCCAAAACTTGACGGATTCCGATGTTTTAATCTTGGGGAACCAATCCTCTCGGAATCTCCGGAGAGTGAAAGAAATGGTTCCGCAAGTTGGGAGTGCGCCCTCCGAAGAGTTCCGCTTAACCCCGAAACAGTAAAGCCAGAAATCTAGTCTAGGCGCTATACCTAGATAACCCTCAAAAAGGGCCTGAAATCCGGCTAAGTGAAGGATGGAATTTGGTGGAAGGTTGTGTGGCTGGATGTTATAGTGGGACCGGATCTGGAGGAAGAAGGCGGATGGTGGAATACCCATACTTCTGAGAAGGTGGGAGGAGAGAAGAACCCGTTCTCCGTCGTTCGACATGGGTTCAGTCTCGACCTCCGGGAGCCGCCATTTTACCTTCAGAACAAACCCCTCCTTTTCCATTGTCGGAAGGAGGGACGATGGAATACTGCAGGCACTCCAGTTGCCGGCATATTCCGTCTCTTCTTCGGCTCCGGCGGCGGCGGAGGCTGCGGCCGCGAGCTCGTCGCCGATGAGCGCGATCTTTTCCTCCACCGTCTTGGGAGCGAACGGTGGAGTGAGCGCGGATGAAGATCCCGCAAGATCCACGGAGGAGAGAGAAGTTTCCTCGCCCTCCGCGCCGCCCGTGGCCTTCGTCAGCTCATCGCCGGAGACCCGCGCCGGAGAATCCAGCTGCGGGTCCATTGTGTCGATGATTTCGTCGATATCTTTCATGACGGTGCGGGCCGGGGAGGACGGCGGTGATGCCATCGGGTGGCGGCGATTTGGTCGATTCCGGTGAGGTCTTGGACGCGGTGGTGCGCTCGGGAGCTGCTTGCTGTGAGCTTGGGCGCTGGGAAATGGCGTGCGAAGTGAAGAGCGGAAGATTTTCACGGTGGACGAAGACGGCTATTTATAGCCGGAATTCCGTCACGATGCGTGCTAACGGCTCTTTTGACAGTTGGATGTCCAATGCGTGTCACTCGCCGGAAAATCCGGGAAATGAAACGACAGGATGATTATGGCTATCTCCTCGTTTCCCGCGAGAATCTGTCAGAGATATGTTTCTGGGTTTCCCACCTGTAACCCAAACGTCCCTTATGTTAGCAAGTTTTAAGCGCTAACGTAGGAAGTTCCTTCTCCGCGAAGGATCGTGCGAGAAAAGCCGGATTTTCTGGATTCCGAGTTTTACGTTACCACCTCCTTTAAGGGGAAAAAAGAAGAATCAAGACTGCAGGCCGATATTTCTCGGAAAAGATGCATTTGGCGAAAGACGGCCAAAACAGAGTCTCGATCCTTCTTGGGGGCTACTGTCGGATATATACCGAATAGGGGTATATCGGATGGTAGTCTAAAGTGCCGGATTACCCGGGTGGCCCAAATGGTAGTGGGCTACGGTCCATTGGGCGGCCCAGTAATCTGATGCATAGAAGCTGGATTCTAGAAGAACCCGGATCACGGCCCACATGATCTGGCTTGGAGTAGAAGGCGGATTCCTTACTTTCCAAGTTAATAGTTGCCGTATTCTTCTAGGTTTCCTACTCTGTATGCCCTAACCCGACTATTATATAAAGCCGGACGGGAGATATGATAGATAGATAAGAAGCTACTAGCTAACTCGCTGAGAGGTTGATCCTCGACGAATAGCCAACAGAACCTCACGCTGTACTTTGTATACACAGGTTTTAGACCTGAATAGTGAGTTTGCAGGAGTAGGAACGTCGTATTATTACGACGTACCGAAGCTGGGTAAAACCTGTGTTTTCGTCCTAGAGTAACCACGTTCCCCCACGTCTCTACCCGTAGTCTCATGGCACCCCCGTCTATCAATTCTACTACGATGTCTCGACAAATAGGTTAGTTCGGAAAACGTATAAAAATGACATAAAAAGGGAGAAACCATGTAGCAATTGTCAAAATATGATCATGGAGCATCAGAAATTAGGGATACGTTTATGACGTATCAAGCATCCCCATGCTTAGTTCCTACTCGTCCTCGAGTAGGTAAACGATAAAATAGTAATTTCTGAGGTGACATACTACTAACACAAACTTGACCAATCTAATGTAAAAGCATATGGACGCTGAGATCATAAGACTTTAAACACATGCATCATAAATAAAAATTTAATAATAAAGCATAGCAATTACTTTGCATCACAAAAAGTAACTCAAATAAAGGATCATGAATAATAACGCAAAGAAAGGTAAACGTTTGTTTCAGTTATAGAGAAAGCATGGCAAAGTGATATTTCAATAGTCCTTAAGAGTGGGGCAAAACATAAATGCCAGGACACCTTCAAAGTTCAAGAGGAAGACTAGAACAAATAATTTAAGAACAAATAATAACACATCATGAAGTAATTATTGATGCTTATGGGACAAATGCACATAGAACTCAGAATGGCAAAAATGCTCTCTCAACTGTGCATAAAGTTAGAAGATGGAGACTCAACATAAAAGTAAAATAAAGTCCCTTCGTAGAGGGAAGCAGGGATCACTCATGTGCTAGAGCTTTTATTTTATTAAACAGAGGTATTAAAAGTTTGACACTCCTCCCATCCATCTTTCACAAACCATGGCTAACCGAATCCTCGGGTGCCTGCCAACAATCACATACCGTGGAGGAGTGTCTATATTTTGGGAGATGTATGCTAATGTCAACGAATAGTAAACATAAAATATAGTACATCACAAGTCAACTGGATTCACAAGAGCGGCTCCCATGGTGTAGGATGCAACTGGTGTATAAGGCCATCCCTCTTTCTCTTTTGTTTACACAATTATGCTTTGACTGATAAATCAGGGGCAAAAACAGTGAAGAGAATTTGTATGCATTAATTTGGGACTGGGCACCCCTCTGCCAGCTCTTCTATCATTTGGATAAGCGGATGAAGCCACTAGTCCAGGGTGTGAAATCCAATCAACAAGTGAGATAAAGATTCTCTATTTACGTCCTCATGAGCAAAAACAGGAACATAAAGCAGGAGTAATTTTGAAGGTTTTAAAGGTAACACATGAGCAATTTACTTTGGAATGGTAGTTAAATACCACATGTAGGTAGGTGTGGTGGACACAATGGGAAAAACTTTGGTTTAACGGAGTTTGGATGCACGAGTAGAGCTCATACTCAGTACATATGGAAGCTAGCAAAAGACTGGGAGCGGCAAATCAAGAGAGCATAAGAGCCATAATCATGCATAGCGACATAAGCATCATTAATTAAAACATAAGCAGTATCACAAGTTCAAAAACTAAGTGGTCATGGAGGCTATTCGTGACTGGTTTGTAGTCATAAACATAGTGTGAGAATGCGCCAAGTCAACGAAATAAAACATTCGAAAGAGAATACCATATATTGATGCTTTACTATGACAAGAACAACTCAAGAATCTTTCAATACATATTAAACACTCTCAGCTATTTGAGGCTAATCATGCTACTCAATTACCACAAGGCTTTAAAACTAAAATAACATTTAGCATGTCATAAAAAAGTCCTATCCACAGTCTATACAAACTTCTACTAGTACTGTTATAAATTCTACTTCAAGCAGCAGTTTTCTTTCTCCCAACAAGCACCATACAAAACATGCTTTAAAAAAATACTCTTTATGATACAGCAAGCAAACATGAGATTACTCAAATACTACTACTAAAACTAACATCTCTAATAAGAGATGCATGCAAAATAGGAGCTGAATAAATGCAGCAGCCAAACAGAGACTAAGAATACAACGTATTCTCATGAAAAATTGGAGCGTGTCACTCTCCAATAAAAGAATGCTGGGGTCCAACCAAGCTTATTATGAAAGTGAAAACAAACTTAAAGAAAAATAAAAAAAGCAAACTGAAAACAAAAATAAAAGACGCTCCAAGCAAAGCACATAAGATGCGACCGAATAAAAATATAGTTTCACTAGAAGTGACCTGATAATTTGTTGATGAAGAAGGGATGCCTTGGGGATACCCGAGCTTAGACGCTTGAGTCTTCTTGTAATTTTTTTGGATGTACCACCGGGTCATCCCCAAGCTTAGGCTTTTCACTCTTCTTGATGACATCATATCATCCTCTTCTCTTGACCCTTGAAAACTTCCTTCACATCAAAATTCTCACAATCTTCATCAGCAACGTTAGTGCAATTGAAATAAGAAATTCACATTGTTAAGTTTCAACACAATTATAACACTCAAAAAACACATTATCTACTGTCACAACTTCTTTCAAAACTCTTTTTCTCAAAAGAATACCAAAAGAAAGAGATTAAGATGCAAATGCGATAAATGGCAGAAATCCGTCAAAAACAGAACAACAGGTAAAGATCGATTTTTAAAAAATATTATGTTGCTCAAATAAAAAAGTGGTCTTGTAGAAAAAGTTGAGTATATAACTAAGGATTAAGCACAAAAAATCTCAGGTAAATTTGATGTTTCTGTGATGTTTAAAGGAATTTACAATGACAGCAGAAATCTGTTTCCTGCGCAGAAATCCGAAATATAGGCTCAACTTTCCACTAGTGGCTTTACTTGGCTCAACAAAAACTCAAAACAAAAGATTCAACGGGGTTGTTAAGGAAATAGACAACACCCAGATGCAAGCACACCAAAGAAAACAAAGGAAAACTGATAGAAAACAGAGAAATAAAACAGGTTGTCTCCCGGTAGCGCTTTTCTTTAAAGCCTTTCAGCTAGGCATAGAAAAATCAACTCAAGTATTTTCAAGAGAGGAAGCATCAACATCACATTTTGATCTAATAATAGAGTCAAAGGGTAGCTTCATATTCTTTCTAGGAAAGTGTTCCAAACCTTTCTTGAGGGGAAGTTGATATTTAATACTATCCTCTTTCATATCAATAATAGCACCAACAGTTCTAAGAAAAGGTCTTCCCAAAACAATATGACAAGAAGCATTGTACTCAATGTTCATAACAAAAAAATCAACAGGGTCAAGGTTATTATTAACCATAATAAGAACATCATCAATTCTACCAAGAGGTTTCTTCTTAGCATTATCAGCAAGATGAACATCCAAATAACAGTGTTCCAACGGTGGCAAATCAAGCATATCATAAAGCTTTTGAGGCATAACAGAGATACTAGCACCAAGATCACACAAAGCATTGCAATCAAAATCATTTACTTTTATCTTAATGATAGGCTCCCAACTATCATCTAATTTTCTACGGATAGATGTCTCAAGTTTCAACTTTTCTTCCCTAACTTTCATGAGAGCATTGGTAATATGTTTAGTAAAGGCCATATTCATGGCACTAGCATTGGGACTTCTAGCAAGGTTTTGTAGAAACATAATAACTTCAGAGATGTTGCAATCATAAAAATCAATATTATTATCATCAAAAGTAATGGAACCATCTCCCACACTTCTAAAAATTTCAGCACTTTTATCAGAAGTAGTTTCAACAGTTTTAGGCAGTTTAGCACGTTTCACCAAAGGAGTAGGGACTTTATTAACACCAACTACTTTACCATTGATAGTAGGAGGTTTACTAGAATTTGGAACTTCAGTTTTACTAGTTGTTGTGATAGTACAAACTCTAGCAATATTATTCTTTTCAGCCAGTTCATCTTCTCTTTCCCACCTAGCACGTAATTCAGCCATCAACCTAACATTATCATCTACTTGAACTTGAATGGCATTAGTTGCAGCAAAAGGATTATCCGTAATGGTTTCAGTTTTAGCAGCCATTTTCTTTATCAAAGAAAATTGTGCCTCTGACAGGGCCGAAAAACTAATCTCAGCACTAGAGATTTTACCTTGCAAACCAGAGATTTCTCTATTCAAATTTCCAATTTGTTGACTAATGGTTTTCAACATAGAAGATTCTTCTTCCATAGTTTTAGTAAACAACTTATTTTGTTCATATTGCATTTGCATAAAGTTCTTAGTTGCTCTTTCAACTTCTACAATTCTTTCCTCACTAGGCATTACAGATCTACCATAAGAATAACCACTACCACTATTAGGAGGATAGGGCTTATAATTGTTTCCACCAAAATTATTTCTATAAGCATTGTTGTTAAAATTATTATTTCTAATAAAGTTCACATCAACATGCTCTTCTTGAGAAACCAAAGAGGCTAAAGGAACATTATTTGGATCAATTTGAGCTTTAACATGCATAGACATAATAGCATCAAGCTTTACACCTAAAGAGGAGGTTTCCTCACCAGAATTTACCTTCTTACCTTGTGGAGCTCTCTCAGTGTGCCACTCTGAATAATTTACCATCATTATCATCAAGAAGCTTTGTTGCATTGCCCAAAGTGATGGACATAAAGGTCCCTCCAGCAGCTAAATCCAATAGGTTACTTGAGGAGAAATTCACTCCTGCATAAAAGGTTTGTATAGTCATCCAAGTAGTCAGTCGATGAGTGGGACAATTCTTCACCATAGTTTTCATTCTTTCCCAAGCTTTAGCAACATGTTCATTATCAAATTGTTTAAAATTCATTATGTCACTTCTCAGGGATATAATCTGAGAAGGAGGATAATATTTTCCAATGAAAGCATCTTTACACTTAGTCCAAGAATCAATACTATTTCTAGGCAAAGATAGCAACCATTATTTATCTCTTCCTCTCAAAGAGAAAGGAAATAATTTCAGTTTAATAATATATCCATCCACATCTTTATATTTTTGCATCTCACATAGTTCAACAAAATTATTAAGGTGAGCAGCAGCATCATCAGTACTAATACCAGAAAATTGTTCTTTCATCACAAGATTTAATAAAACAGGCTTAATCTCATAGAAAGCGGCAGGAGGAGCAGGTGGAGCAATATGTGTGCAAATAAAATCATTGTTGTTTGTGCTAGTGAAGTCACACAACTTGGTATTCTCAGAGAAACTCATTTTAGCAGAATAAAAGCAAGCAAATAAATAACAGCTATGAAGTAAACTATTTTTTTTTGTATTTTCAATATAGAGAAATAAACTAATTTTTTCTGTTTTTGATATAGAGAAATAAAAACAATACAAAAATAAAAACAAGACAATAAAAAAATAAAGAGATTGAGAGTGAGGGACTCCCCTTGCTAGAAGACTTCCTTCTCCCCGGCAACGGCGCCAGAAAAAGTACTTGATGGTTTAGATCTTGCACTCGTTGGGATACCCCAAGAGGAGGGTGTGATGAGCACAGTGGTAGGAAGTTTTCTCCTTAGTTAAGAACCAGGGTTATCAATCCAGTAGGAGAAAGAGAATCTTCGGAAGTTTGATGCCACTGACGGTAGTGCTGGCGCTTCACCGGTGTCAGCAACAACGTGCAACCTGCACACAACACAACCAAAATACTTTGCCCCAACGGTACAGTGAGGTTGTCAATCTCACCGGTCTTGCTGAAAACAAAGATTAGACTTATAGTGTGGAAAAATAGTGTATGCTTGCAGAAAGTAAAGAGAGCAGGAAATTGTTGTGGGTTGTTTAAAAGTGTGGAAAAATGGACCGGGGTTTGTAGGTTCACTAGTGGTGTCTCTCCATAAAAGATAGCATGTTGGGTGAACAAATTACAGCTCGGCAATTGACAAATAGAGGTTGCACCGTAGTGCACAATATGACATGAAGATTACTATGATATTTAGTATGAGCATTACAAAAATATACATAGACCGACATCCATCTGCATCTATGACTAATAATCCACCCTCGGGTTGTCATCCGAACCCCCTCACGTAAGTTGCAAGCAACAGATAACTGCATTCAACAAAGTGTGTAATGTAAGCAATGATTATGCACGAGGGCACTCTCACCGCTGTTTTCTCCCTAATGGCAACATCACACCCCCCCTTCACGTTTCTATCACTCGAGCAAGGTGGTGAGGAGGCATGAACGCACTATCGATCATAAATACTCCCTCTTGGAGTCACTAGCAACTACTTGGCCAGAGCAACCACTAGCAACGGAAAGCATGCAAGATCACAAATAGCATATGCAAATAAAGACTATAATCAACTTGGCATAAGGCCAATATTCATCGGATCCCAGCAAACACAGCATATAGAATTACATAAGATCAATCTCGATCGTGATAGGCAGCTCACGAGATCTAAACATGGAGGCATATGAGGAGAACACAACCATCTAGCTACAGCTACGAACCCGTAGTCAAAGGATAAACTACTCACGCATCACTCCAGAGGCAGGCATGGTGATGTAGAAGCCTCCGGTGATGATCTCCTGTCCGGCAGGGTGCCTGAAACAGCTTCAGAATCCCCTGATCTAGGTTGACGGTAACGGAGGCTGCGGAACTTTTCGGGGATTTTTTATCAGGTGCTTAGGGTTTTCCATCCAGGGGGATTAAATAGGCGAAAGGGCAAAGGCGGTGGAGCTCCAGGGGCCCCACACCCATAGGTGGCGCAGCCAGGGGGACCCACGGCACCCTATGGTGTGGCCCCCTGTTGCCCGTCTTCGACTTCTCTTCGGTGTTCTGGATGCTTCCGGGGAAAATAGGAACTTCGGGGTTTGTGGGGTCCAATTCCGAGAATGTTTCCAGAACAAGTTTTCTGAAACCAAAAACAACAGAAAATAGGGAACTGGCACTTGGCATATTATTAATAGGTTAGTCCCGAAAAACTTATAAAAATGCTATAAATAAGGGAGAAAACAAGTAGCAATTGACATAATATGATCATGGAGCATTAGAAATTATAGATACGTTGGAGATGTATTAGTGCCCTGCCGGGCCACGATGATGGTGCAGCCATACCTCACCAACGGCCCCTGCGCCACCTCGGTTCCCCCCTTAAGGAAGAACAGCCGGACGAACTGATCGAGATTGAGCCAGATGCCCAGGTAGTTCTCGCAAAGGCTTACGAAGTAAGCCAAGTACGTCATCGCGTTGGGCCCCAGATGGTGGATCTGGAGCCCTAAGTGGGAGAGGAAGGAGGAAACGAAGGCGCTCACCCGAGGCACGAGGCCACAATCGAGGTGGGAGAGGAAGAAGAAGCGCTTGTTCGGTTGTGGCTGCGACGAGAGCTCGAACTCTAGCGGGGCACGCAACACCGTGTGCAACCCCTCGTCCATCTCGGTGTCCTCAGAGCGGATACAGCTCGTCACCGCCACCGTCGAGGCCGGGCCGAAGAAGCCCATGCCTCAGTAGTGGCGAAGGTCTCCCCGCGTCACGCAGGAGCCTGCCCAGGACCCCTTCATCGGCGCGTCGGCGGCGGCGGCCATCGCCCTCCTCGAGCCAGCCATGATCCCGACGAGGAAGGTACGGGGGCAGTCGAGGACGAGTCCGCGGCAGCGGCAGTGGGCAGCAGAGAAGGCAGGAAAGGAAGAGGGAGATACGAGAAGCGCTCGAGCACGGAGAAGTGACGGAGAAGACCATGGACGGGCCCTCCGCCCCTACTTATAGCGGTCGGGGGCCGCCGGATGCGCGGCACGTGGCAGAAACCGCCCCCACGATCCCTCCACGTGGCGCGAGAAACGAGGGGTCGTGGGTAGTGCGCCGCAGAAGATCCATAATGGCTTTCCAGGCCACAGAAGATCCCAGCACGAGAAACGAAGCGACGGCACCGACTTGACTGCGGCCACAGGCCCACGCGACCCTTCACATCATCAACAACGTCACTCGAATGGATTATGACGTCACCACCAGCCGGCCCCGCGGAGACACCGAGGCGTCAAGCGACCTACCGGCTGGAGGAGCCGGCAAGGGCCAAGGGAACAGAAGGGAGCCTCGCACCCGTCGCACCGGCTCCTTAACTCCCACATGTTCGGGGGCTAGTGTCGAGGGAATGATCCCCGGGTGCCTCAACAAGGTGGAAAGAAGAAGGCTGGTACCCGTGCTCCGTACCACCACAAGGCCAAGTGCATAAGATTGGCGTTGAGCCCCGTACACCGGCTGAACGGGGATCAATGCTCACCCACCGGTTTCCCAGCCGACCGATAATGAGCAACCGGCTGGCTAGCCGGATGCTCGTACATCCCGACTACTCCATGGGTCAACCGGTATGGAGAGGTATGGCGAACACGCCAACTCCTAGGCTTACGAAAGCCACAGTGTCGCCCTACGCGGCGCAGTACACCTACTCTCCGGCTGCGCAGGGTACTCCGGCATGGGCTGAGCCGTACCCACGTACGGTCAGCGATATATCTACTCAAGCTAGCCGGTACCTGCCTACTCCACCCGGTACCCGCCGCATGGGCTCGGGGTACCCGGTGTACGGCTAGGGTACGAGGGCATGGGCAGCCGGGCAACCGGGAGTGGCTGCCGGGTACGCCAGGATGGGCAAGGCGCTGCTGATGTACGGTGCGCGGTACGGCACCAACCGGGTTCGAAGGCCAAAGGACGAAGGGCGTTTGTCCTAGAATCTCCCCGGCTGGCCCCGTACCAGCCAGGCCCGACTTGTAAGCGGGCCAGTCCGGCAGTATATAAGGACTGGCCAGGGCTCAGTAGCAGGGGTATTTTCTATTTTTTATAGACACCTCGAGACACTTAGTGAGAACTCAGAGAACAATCCTGTAACCTGTGCAACGATAGAAAAGAGAGAGAAGCAGGAGTAGGGGTTTTACCTCAACGCGAGGGCTCTGAACCTGGGTACATCGTGTGTCTATACGCTAGCCTGTCCCCTCTTTAAACACCATTAGGAACTCCCTCTTGGTGCTGCCGTGATTAACACCACGACAGTAATGGAAACATACAACAAGACAATAGAGGAGCATCCACAAAACGATCATGTGAAATTCCTAGAGCCAATCAGGTTCAGTACTGAAATTTTGGGACAGAGCCCAACCAGAAATTCGGGTTCAGTTCTGGATCGGATATTCTGGTTCCACGATTTCAGCACCAAATCGATTTTTCACCTAGGTCTAAAACTAGATTGAAGTAAAGTGGTGCTAAGTTATTGTCTCTAGCATGCATTGGAGAGCCTAGGGAACATCCACTACCAAGCAAATACAAGAAAAACACACATCCAATAAGGGGTAGGGTTAGGGCACCCAAGATTAAAAAAAATGAAGATTACACGCTTCCATGGATGATTTTGCTTGGATGAGATTGATCCCGAGGAGTAGGAGCACTGGATCGGGCCAATGGCTAGAAAATCCCGTGGAGGAAGTAGCCCAGGGGGTTAGGATTCAGTGGGCGGTGTTTATCAAAGAGGAGGAGGTTGGGGAAGAAAGAAACGAACTCCCTGTTCATCCTGACCTCGTGGGAATTTTGGAGATTTTGCTGAACCGGAAATTCCGGGTCCACCTGGAAATTCCGGTACAAAACTATACCGAATATTCCGTCTGCCTTCTGAACCGAAACTTCCTAGTTTCAAAGATAGGACTTGTGTGCAAGTGGTTTTTAGATAGGAAGGCTTAGGATAGAAACACCAAACTGAGACTAGTACTTATCCCACTCACTTGCAAGAAACAACCGAAACGAGAAAGTGAGAGAGATTTTCCTACAAAACACTTAGCAAAGGGAAACGAGAGAAATGCAATGAAATCCAAATAAATCCAAACTAAGATTCAACTCTTCACAAAGAAGAGGTTGGTGGCCTAAGCCACCATGTAATAGATCATGGTATGCCACCGCGAATATATATCTTGGATGCATTGCCAATTCTCGACATTGAAGGTCACAATTCAACATTAGAAAAAGAGATATAACAAAATTTTGCTTTGGGAATAATGGGGGAGGGAGAACCCAATGTGTTAGGATAACACTCCCTCTATGTCATGCCTACACCTAAACCCAAACACGTATCAACTATAGGGATGTGTGCAAGATCCTCAAGTCAAACTCCTAGAATCGATGATATTTAGCTCATTCCTCAAAAACATGAATCTTGCATCATCAAGTGGCTTCGTGAAGATGTCCGCGAGATTATCCTTGGTGGGGACATATGCTAGCTCAATATCACCTCTTGCCACATGATCCCGGATGAAATGATGACGAATCCCAATATGCTTCATCCTTGTGTGCTGCACGGGGTTGTAGGCGATCTTGATGGCACTTTCATTATCACACATGAGAGGCACCTTCTCCAAGTGAACATCATACTATTTGAGGGGTTGCCTCATCCATAGCAATTGGGTGCAAGCACTAGCGGCCGCCACATACTCGGCTTCTGCGGTGGAGAGAGATATACAATTTTGCTTCTTGGAAGACCAACTCACCAAGGACCTACCAAGAAATTGGCAAGCCCCGGAAGTAGACTTCCTATCATCTTGATCACCGGACCAATCCGAGTCCGTGTAGATCTTGAGAGAGAATTGTGCCCCCTTTGGGTACTACAAACCAAACCTTGAGGTATCAACCAAATACCGAAAGATCCTATGGACTGCCACCAAGTGGCTTTCCTTAGGAGCCGCTTGATACCTTGCACACACACCTACACTCAAAACAATATCGGGCATAGATGCACAAAGGTAAAGCAAAGAACCAATCATAGAATGATATAACTTTTGGTCCACATCTTTAACATTCGGATTGCGCTTGAGGTGGCATTTGACTTGCATAGAAGATGGCTTCTCTTTTGCACCTTGGAAGTTAAACCTCTTGAGCATGTCTTGGGTATACTTGTCTTGAAAAATGAAAGTCCCACAAGCCAATTGCTTGATCTCAAATCCAAGGAAGAATTTAAGCTCTCGCATCATCGACATCTCAAACCTATCAGTCATAAGCTTCAACAACTCATTATTAAAATCTTTGTTAGTTGAGCAAAAGATAATATCATCCACGTAGAGTTGGCTTATGAAAAGCTCTCCATTTACCCTATTTGTGTACGGTCCTCCAATAACTCTCTAAGGTTCTCATACCACACTCGTGGTGCTTTTTTAAGTCCATAGAGCGCCTTATCATGCTTGTAGACATGGTTAGGGAAGTTTGGGTTTTCAAACCCCGGAGGTTGCTTAACATATACCTCCTCTTTCAATGGATCATTTAGAAAAGCATTTTTGGCATCCATTTGTTGCAATTTGAAATTATGCAAAGATGCATATGCAAGAAGGATACAGATGGACTCAAGGCGAGCCACAGGAGCATATGTTTCATCAAAGTAAATGCCTTCCACTTGAGTGTAGCCTTGAGCCACCAATCTTGCCTTGTTCCTTATGACAATACCATGCTCATCTTTCTTGTTCTTGAATATCCACTTAGTGCCAATAACATTGTGGCAATCCTTGGGCTTCTCAACTAGCTTCCAAACTTTATTGCCCTCAAAGTTATTGATCTCATCATGCATAGCTTCCAACCAATACGAGTCCTCAAGAGCTTAAACTACTTTTTTTTGGCTCCACCATGGATATGTGAGCTTGATTCTCACTAAAGTTTGGCAATTGCCTTCTTGTAGATCTTCTAGCTTGAACATCTTCCAAGACCTTGTCATCGTATGCATCAATACTCTTCAAGGCCTTTCTAATCCTTCTAGAACGATGGGCTTCGATCTCATTATTGTGAGGAGGAATCACTTGATCATCTTGATCATTTAGGTCCCCATATTGACCGATTTGTTGGCCTTGATCATCATCATAATCCACACTAGCTTCAACTTGTGGAGAGGAGGACGAAGAAGGTTGATCTTGGCCTTGACCTTGACTAGATTGAATGATAGGAGTGTTTGCTTCTTGCATAGTAACTTGGTCAACAAGAGGAGGGTCTTGAACTTGTTCTTGGGTAGGTGCATAACTTGGCTCCTTGTCTTGTTCTTCTATTGTAGAGAAGGGCTCCACTTGGGTAGATCATAGTTCTTCTCGAGTTTCCATAAGGTTTCCCTCAATGGGGCGGAAAAATCCCACAACCATCCTTCCTATGGCTTCTTGAGGAATTTCAACATCTACATTAGAAACATGAAATTGCGCCACTTGGGAGCCATCATTTTCCTCGAAAAACACACTATAAGATTCCATGACAATCCATGAGGATTTGTCAAAGACTCTATAAGTGTGGGATTCGTCACCGTAACCAAAAATATACCCTCAATAGTTTTAGATTGGAATTTAGACAACTGAACACCCTTTATAAAATCGAAACACTTACAACCGAAGACACAGAAGTAGGAGATGTTGGGTTTGTTTCCGGGGAGGATCTCATATGGAGTCTTCTCTAATTCCTTGCAAATGTAGAGGCAGTTGGAGGAGTGGCATGCGGTAGATATGGCTTCGGCCCATAAATATTGGGGAGAAGAATACTCCGCCAACATGGTCCTTGCCATATCCAATAGAGTTCGATTCTTCCTCTCGGCTACACCATTTTGTTTAGGGGTATATGCAGCGGAATATTGATGACGAATACCCTCTTCAATAAGGAACTCATTCTAGTTCTTGAACTTGGTGCCATTGTCACTCTGAATAGCCATGATTTGGACATTATGTTGACGTTGCACTTGATTGGAGAAGTCGATGATAATTTGTTGCGTATCACTCTTCAACTTGAAGAAATAAACCCAAATGTATCTTGAATAGTCATCGACAATCACCAAGAATACTTCTTGCCTCCAAGATTTGCCTCGGGCACGACACCAAAGAGATCAACATGGATAAGCTCCAAGATCCTCTTTCATGAGATAATGGTCTTGGCCTTATGGGAGGCATCATGCATCTTTCCTTCAACACACGACCTACAAATGTGATCTTTGGAAAAGGAAACATTTTATTTTAGTCTGAGGATTAGGCTACCTTTGTGATGACTTTGCAAAGTTCTCATATTGACATGGGATAAGCGGCGATGCCACAACAACCCCACGTCCGCCTTTCCGAAAAGACACATCGATTAAGAGTTGGTAGACTTAGAAAGTCCACTGATACGTCGAAAACGTATCTCCTTTTCCGAACACTTTTCTTATTGTTTTCCTCTAAACTTGTGTGTTCTGAATGCAACTAACACGGAATAATGTTGTTTTCAACAGAATTACCTTGGTTTCTCGTTTTTGTGCCAAAAAATCAACTTTTGGGAAATTTCCCAGAAAAGACCCCATTGGTCTTAAAACATCGAAAGACCCTAGGAGCCTGAAGGGGGCCAGGAGAGGGGCCAGAGGGGGGCCACACCACCCCCTAGCGCCCCCCTAGGCCGCGCCACCTGGTGGTGTGGGCCACCTAGAGATCCCCTCGGGCTCCCCTTTCGACTACATATTGCCTTCAACCCTAAAACACAAGGGGGTTCGTCATATTCCATAGAAACACAACAGAGCGCCGCCACCACCCCGAACTTCGATTTGAGGATCAGAAGTTCCTGTTCTGGCACCCTGCCAGGACGGGGAATTGGAGGAGATCATCACCAACGCCTCTCCATCGACCATCCATGTTTCCCCCATCCATGTGTGAGTAATTCCCCCGCTGTAGGCTGAAGGGGATGGTAGGGATTGGATGAGATTGTTCATGTAATAATGTCGTGATTGTTAGGGCATAGTGCCTAGTATCCTCTATTAGTGCTATTGACATTGTTGCAACTTGTCATTCTTAATGTTTGTCACTTTGGGCCTGAGTGCCATGATCTCAGATCTGAACATGTTACCGAATCACGATGATAATTATTGTTTCTTGATCATACCTGCAGGTTGTTTACACATATCGTTGTCCGGAAGCCGAGGCACCGAAGTGACAGAAATTGGGACAACCGGAGGGGATGACTCTGATGTGAGGATCACATGTGTTCATGGAGTGTTAATGCTTTGCTCCGGGGTTCTATTAAAAGTAACACCTTAATTACCATTAGTTACCTTGAGACCCCGCTGAAAACAAGCTGGTAGGACAAAAGATGGTGTGCAAGTTCTCATTGCGAGCACGCACGACTATTTACGGAACACATGCCTATGGTTACTTAGTGCTTGGATGCTTTATCTTATTTATCTGCAATGCCCATGTCTTGATTATTATATGAACTATCTTATCCATGCAACACCCGTTCATCTATCCCTATGCCTACAATATTTAATCCCGTTGTTTACTTCAAGCACCACTGCTGCTGTTTTCGTTCTACTGCTGCTATTATTTCACTACTGCTGCAACTATAAAACTATTACTACTGATAAACCACTGCGAACAAAAGTACTTTCAGGTGCAGGTGAATTGACAACTCACTTGTTAAGTCTCACAAATATTTTTAGCTTCAATAAATTTGGGTTTTACTTCCCTCGAAGACTGTTGTGATCCCCTATACTTGTGGGTCATCAAGACTATTTTCTGGCGCCGCTGCCGGGGAGCATAGCTTTATTTGCGAGCTCACCGGGGAGTACTATTATCTGCTGCCAATCATTCATCATGGGTAAGACTCGTGATGGAAAGTTTCCTATATTACCATCACTACAAGAAGAGGTACAACTCTGAACACCTCTGTTGCTCTTGATTCACCGTCTGTTATGAGTAACCTGCTTACACCACCACATACACATGCTCCACATGCTACTTCTTCTGAATCTGAAAATACTTCTGATACTTTTGATGATGCTTCTACTGTGCTTGATGAGAGTGGTTCTCTCGGTCCTTTCTTAGACGCTACTATTTCTAAAGCTAAAAATATTGCAAACACTGAAACTCCTGATAAAAATCCTGTTACTCCTACTATTTCACCTGAGCTTAGAGAGAATCCTAGTAATGATTTTGATGATTCCTATATTGAACTTAATGATGATATTATTGATGAAATACATGCTATGAAGGATAAAGATGCTGCTATAAGTCTTATTGAAAGTCGTGCTGTTAAATATAAATTATCTCCTGATGCTAAGTTTGCCACTTCTCCCATTAATATTAGGGATACGGATTATGATTTCTCTCTTGATTTATCTTATATATCTATTGTTAAGAAAGACCCTTTTTTGGTACTGAAAATTGAAGTGCTATGAAACATATGAATGAGCTCTCCTCTTTGAGTAGTTTATTCTCTGATGATCTTAAGAAACGTAGCTACTTTGTTGCTAAAATATTCCCTTTCTCATTAAAAGATGAAGCTAAAAATTGGTTTAATAATTTGTCTCCGGGATCTATTGATAGTCCTATTGGTTTGGTTAATATTTTCTTTCACTTATATTTTCCTGCTAGTGCTCAACATGCTGCTTTACAAAATATATTTAATTTCAAGCAATTGGAAGGAGAAAATTGCATGTATCTTGGGCAAGGTTCTGTTCTTTAGTTAGGGATACACTTGGGCATAAGCTAGAAAATAATTAACTTCTTGATATATTCTGTAATGGACTAACTGTTGAATCTAGGACATACCTGGATAGTTGTGTTGGTTGTGTTTTTAGGCAAAGAACTCCACATGAAGTTGAGGAATTAATGGCTAAAATAAGCCAAAATCATGATGATTGGACTATGGTTGAGCCTGAGCCGACCCTGCTCCAGTATCAACACCAACACCAACACCCAATAAGAGGGGAATGATTGAATTAAATGATGAAGTGATGAGAGAAGCCAAGAAATCTCTTAAAGAGAGGGGTATTAAATCTGAAGATGTGAAGAATTTTGCACCTATAGAAGAATTATGTAAGCCAATCCCTTACTCATCCACCATTGAGGTACACTCTATCCAATATTTTGATAGTAGAGATATTCCCTATAATAAACCTCCTGATCAATGTTTAGATGAATTTGATAATTATGTTATTAAGCAAGATAATTTTAATATGAGAGTGCAAAATAACCTAATGGAAAACTCTAGAGCTATTGATAATTTGCATGGTATTATAGAAAGAACTTATAATTATGTTAAAATGCTTGTTAAACATTTTCAAATGGTTCAAACTCAAATTGGTCAACTTGCTAAAGTGTAAAAAGATTTGCTAGTTCATGCTTCTAAAGAAAAACATGCTTATGAAATAAGAACTAGAAGTGGTATTGCTACACAAGATCCTTTATATCCCGAGGGACATCCTAAAAGAATTGAACAAGATTCTCAGCAAACTAATAATAATGGTATTCATACTAAGAAGAAAAAGAAGAAGAAACATAAAACTGTTGTAGAATCCTCTGGACTTGCTAAAGATCCTTATAGTATATCTATCTCTGATGCTGAAACTGAAAGTGGTAATGATAAAAGTGAAGCTTATGATAAAGAAGAACCTGTAGCTGAACCTAAAAAGCAAACTAAAACTGCAAAGTATACTAAGGAGGATTTCGTTGCTAATAAACATGGTAAGGAAAGAGAACCTTGGGTACAAAAACCAATGCCTTTTCCTAATAAGAGACACAAATCTAAGGAAGAAGAACATTATAACAAGTTTTGTGAGTGGATGAAACCTTTGTTCTTGCAAATTCCTTTAACTGATGCTTTTAAATTGCCTCCTTATGCAAAATATATGAAGGATATTGTCTCTAACAAAAGGAAGATTCCTAACGAGGAAATCTCCACTATTCTTGCTAATTACTCTTTTAATGGCAAGGTTCGTGAGAAGCTTGGAGATCCTGGTATACAAACTATTCCCTGTTCTATTTAAAATAATTTTGTTAGAACTGCTTTGTGTGATTTGGGAGCTGGAGTTAGTGTCATGCCTTTTACTCTCTATAAAAGACTCCTCCTAGAAAAATTGATACCAACTGATATATCTTTGCAAATGGCTGATAAGTCTACTGCTATTCATGTGGGTATATGTGAGGATGTTCCTGTTCAAGTTGCTAATAATTGTCTGATATTAACTGACTTTGCTATGTTGGAAATGCTTGAAGATGATAATATGTCTATTATTCTTGGGAGACCTTTTCTTAATACTGTAGGGGATGTTATTGATTGCAATCAAGGAAAAGTAACTTTTAATGTTAATGATAAAGAGCACACTGTTTATTTTCCGAAGAAGATTGATAGCAAATATGGTCTAAATTCAATTGAAAATATTGAGACCATCAAGATTGGAGAATTTTATTGTCCTATTCCAAAGCCATCCAAAGAATATGAGACTATTATGATTGGGACTATGTCTATCAAGGTTGAGCTAACATAATTATTTAGTGATTAGCAAAGTTTTGCTTCATATGAAAAAAATTCTGGTAACAAGACTTGATCACCCTTGTTAACAAAATGATTTTAAATAAAGTAGGCAATGTTTTCACCATGTTTACTTCTGTTATCACATTGCTACTTGAGTTGAATCATGTTTTCCACCATCCTTATGCATGTTTTCCTGATGTTTTCACCCTGATTACTGAGGTTATGCATGTTTTCACCATCCATACTTTTGTTTTCACCACTACCACCATTGTTTTCCTTGGTTATTTGTAACATCCCAAATTTTGCTACCAAAGGGTATGGTGTTGTGTTCATCTCGTACATGCATGAAACAAAAATTTGAATCATGTTTGAAACAATTTAAATTGTGAATTTAAATTGAATTGAGAGAAGACCATAAATAGTACTTAAACTGGGTTCCAAAATTTTGTACTGAAAAATATCTCATTTTTACCAAACAAAAACATGGTTAGGTTGGAAATTTTGTGAGCTTTCCAAAAATGTTTTTGCTAATTTTTCTGTTCACAAAAAGGTCCTCAAAACCTGGTTTTTTGTTCTGTTTTAAAATAGAAAGGGACCTCTTTGTGGTTTTTTGAAAGTCTAGGGGGTTTTCACAATTTTCCTTTTCTTTTTGCTTTCTTTTTTAAAGCAGCAGCTGCGTGGCACCGCCGCCCTCGCCGTTGCCACCTCCTACCTGCTCTCCTGCTTGCGTCGACAAGGACCCAGACGGTTGCGTGAAGCCTCCACTCTCTCTCGCAGCATCCCCTCCCTCTCTGTATCTCCTACTGAGAACGAACCCTAACCCTACTGTGCCTCCGGCCGCCACGAATTTCCGCTGACTCTGACCTTTCCCCGTGGATTTGAGGCCACCAAAAGCACCTCCATCATCTCCTCTACCTCCTGCTCGAATCTCGGTTGCCGAGATGGCCTCCACTACGTGAATCGGGCCGCCGTTCTCGTCTCTGGCCGCCGTCCATCCTGGATGATTCCGGACGATTCCGGCCGCGCCCCGCCTCCTCGTCCATTCCATCACACTCACGGTGAGCTCCTGACCCCGTGGGTACCCTCCTCCTTCGCTCTCCCCCTCTGTATCGCCTCGCCACCGTGCGCCACCGAGCGCCGCCAAGGATGCTCGCCGGTAGCGAGCTCTCTGGCGACCATTCGGCCCTCCACCACCACCCCTCAACTCCCCTCGACCTCCTCTTCCTCGCTGTATAGTTTAATTTGTGTTTTGCACGCGAAATTCGTCGAATTTGAAGATCATCCGTGAGGAGCAGAGCTAGGTGATATCACAGTGACATCACGACGATGTCATAATTCCTCTTTTTAGTAATTCCGAAAAATGAGTTAATTTTGTAAATTGAATAACTAATAAAATATTAATTAGAAAAATAAAATGAAAGTATGGAAATGTTAAGAAAAATATACTCTACATGAATATGTCACTTTTATACATGTTTGAGAAAGTTGAAAATTAAACATTATTTGAATTTAATTAATTCATTTAAAATAGAGAAAATAAGTTTTTATTCAATAAAATTAGAAAATTAAAAGTTATATATCAAATTGCTCGAAATGAAAAATGCAACCTGTTTATGATGTTTTCAAAACCATTTGAGCACTTTAAATTGTACTCACTTTCAGAATTACCCGAATTGCCCTCCGGGGTCTATTTCGGGATAATTCGAGTAATAATGCATAACTGACATACGAACCCTAGAAACCCATCAAACATGTTTAGGGCTTTATATCAGTGCATTAAATTGCTCATGCATACATATTGCGCATTGCATATATGCCATGTATTGATTTTTGTTCTTCTTGTTTCGGTGTTTGTTCCCCCTCGGTAGAACGTGACTTCGAAGAGAAGGCCAGCAGTTCCATGACGAATAATATAATAGAAATACAACTCAATTTCCGGCTACATATATATCGAGAATTGACATTTTGGTGATAGAGTCCACGTACTGAATGCCGCGGCGTATTGCAAGCGGCAACTGCTCCGGTCGAACATCTTTAGTTTGATGACATGGCGGCCGTCGTAACTGCAGATCTGAATAAAGCCTCTCTGCAGTTTGTAGGTCCGGGCGAAACACTCCGAGCCGCGCTTGAGGAACATGCGGCCAGTGCTGTCCAACCACACATCAACGTCCCATGTGGTGCTACGCCGATTCCGACCTCAAGCAGTTTCAGTGCACGGGGTTTACGGTCCCCCAGCAAGTCTGCGAACTTCTTAGGCAGTGACTGCAGCAGAGGACAGAGCAATCCATAAACATCATTACACCTATCTGACTAAAATGACAACTAAACTGAGTACAATACCCGTTTGTCCGATGAAGCATCATCTACGTAAGCGAGGAACTCGCAGTCCATCGTATGCAAACCCGCCTGTTGATCGTACTAAAAAGTCTGACTTCAGTTACATTTAGCAGAAGTGCCAAAACAGCAGAGGTTAAGAAACATGAAGGTTCACTTGAAATTTAGGACTAAATGCAGTCTAGCAGCATCATGGTTCAGAGACATTCATACAGGTGCAATTTAAATTTGACATGCATTTAAGAATTTCATGGAAGTAAGGAACTTCAAAAAGGAAAATCTACTAGAATGAATAGGAAATGGTGTGCCGACAATCAATTGTACTGCTTTAGCAAATTAATTGAAATAGCTTCTGGTCCTAAAAAATGGCTCACATCAATTGTCCTGCTGAAGAGTAAAAATGGAAATTACTACGAATAGCTAGTGAACCTAAAAAGGGGTCAAGTCAACTGTACTGCTGAAGAGTAAAAAGGGAAATTACTAAAAATAGGTACTGGTCCTAGATAGGCCAGTGTGAGTACCAGAGATCTTACTTCAACATCACTAATTACCTACCTAGAAAAAGGCACACACAACAACAGCTACCAACATCAATTTGGCACCTGGAACTATCAAAATTACATGAAGGTAGAGTGCAACATCTCAATCAAATGCATGTAAGTACCATCTACTTTAGTAATAAACGTGTAACACAAATCAATCATGAATGACATCGAACATAAATACGTGCTACCATCTATATCTAGCACAAGATTTCACATTTCTTTCCTGTCTAGACAAGTAGGACACTAGTTACCTGCAAGAAAATTAGTGTTTGAACTGAAATCGTTCTGCAATGCATCCACAAGAGAAGAAGTTCTAACCCGAGTGCCGCCCGCGATGGACCAGTGGTGAATCGACGTGCCGTGGGTCAATCTACAACGCGATGAAGAGACTGGCGACGACGGCAGTCGCGAGAATGCGGCGGCCCAGAGAGGGATGCTCATCCGAGGGGCGGCAAGGTCGAGAGATGGATGGCGGCGGCGGCGACGGTGTCGGTGAACTGCGGAAAAAGGGTTTTCTCGGAGCAAATAACTGTAGGTACACAAAGAGGAGTAGTGCGAACTTGACGTGACAATACGAGAGGAAGATGATACTTGGGCCCACCTGTAAGTCTGTTACCACAAAAGGTGGGTACATTTCAGCGGAGCAGTTTCCATTTCTATGGTTCCTATCTGAACTGCCACCGAGTCTTCTCCCCTCCCCTCCCCTGCTTTCTCCTCTGTTACTCCACTGCCCTCTTTATCTTCGTCCTACGCCACGCCATGGAGCAGCCAGACAAGTTTTCCACTACCTTTTGTAATTAATGGCTATCAGACCAATGGTGTATTCACTTTTAGAAATGTTGGTACAAAAGTATTCCATGCCCAATTATTTTGGTAAACAGCCGCATTGACCGCTTGTAATAACCGCGCCCAATCTTATGTCGTAGCCGTTTTCGGGCACTTTCGGTCGAGAATATAGTTTCCTTCCACCTAGGATGCCTGGAAAATTGTGGAGATGAGAATGTAAGTCACACTTGGCCATGTGGGCCCACACAAAATTCTTGAACCCCATTGCAGGACTTGTATGGTGTCGCCGTTGCGCTGGGTGGTGTCGAACCACCGAACGTTAAATGGGACGATTCTCGCCGCTTATCCAGCCTCGACACAATGGCATCCTTCCAACCCACTCCAAGTAACTCACTCCACATGCAACACTGCACCTTGTTACCCCTGGCCATGAGTGGGAGATGCGTGATCTGGTTTATTGCCTTCGAACGCGGAAAAAACGTCCGAAAACGTGGATTTCCTTGGCCAACTTGTTGTTTCCCATGCCCAAAGTTGAAAACATGATGCATTCCAAGAACCTCACTTCATTTCAAAAACATTGCACGTTAGGGATCTCAAAAATCTGCTTCCATTCTCAAGTTGCCTACCAATCTTACGTCGTAGCCGTTTTCGGGCACTTTCGGTCGAGAATATAGTTTCCTTCCACCTAGGATGCCTGGAAAACTGTAGAGGTGAGAATGTAAGTCACACTTGGCCATGTGGGCCCACATAAAATGCTTGAACCCCATTGCAGGACTTGTATGGTGCCACCGTTGCGCTGGGTGGCGTCGAACCACCGGACGTTAAACGGGACGGTTCTTGCCGCTTCTGCAGCCTCGACACAATGGCATCCTTTCAACCCACTCCATGTAACTCACTCCACATGCAACACTGCACCTTGTTACCCCTGGCCATGAGTGGGAGATGCGTGATCTGGTTTATTGACTTCGAACACGGAAGAAACAGCCGAAAACATGGATTTCCTTGGCCAACTTGTTGTTTCCCATGCCCAAAGTTGAAAACACGATGCATTCCAAGAAACTCACTTCATTTCAACAACATTGCATGTTTGGGATCTCAAAAAGCTACTTCCATTCTCAAGTTGCCTACCAATCTTACGTCGTAACCGTTTTTGGGCACTTTCGGTCAAGAATATAGTTTCCTACCACCTAGGATGCCTAGAAAACTGTAGAGGTGAGAATGTAAGTCACACTTGGCCATGTGGGCCCACACAAAATTCTTGAACCCCATTGCAGGACTTGTACGGTGCCGCCGTTGCGCTGGGTGGCGTCGAACCACCGGACGTTAACCAGGACGATTCTCGCCGCTTCTCGCTTGCATGCAAGCCTCGACACAATTGCATCCTTCCAACCCACTCAAGGTAACTCACACCACATGCAACACTGCACCTTGTTACCCCTGGCCATGAGTGGGAGATGCGTGATCTGGTTTATTGCCTTCGAACGCGGAAGAAACGGCTGAAACATGGATTTCCTTGGCCAACTTGTTGTTTCCCATGCCCAAAGTTGAAAACATGATGCATTGCAAGAACCTCACTTCATTTCAACAACATTGCACGTTAGGGATCTCGAAAAGCCGCTTCCATTCTCAAGTTATCTACCAATCTTACGTCGTAGCCGTTTTCGGGCACTTTCGGTCGAGAATATAGTTTTCTTCCACCTAGGATGCCTGGAAAACTGTAGAGGTGAGAATGTAAGTCACACTTGGCCATGTGGGCCCACACGAAATGCTTGAACCCCATTGCATGACTTGTATGGTGCCGCTGTTGCGCTGGGTAGCGTCGAACCACCGGACGTTAAACGGGACGATTCTCGCCGCTTCTCGCTTGCATGCCAGCCTCGACACAATTGCATCCATCCAACCCACTCCAAGTAACTCACTCCACATGCAACACTGCACCTTGTTACCCCTGGCCATGAGTGGGAGATGCGTGATCTGGTTTATTGCCTTCGAACGCGGAAGAAACGGCCGAAAACATGGATTTCTTTGGCCAACTTGTTGTTTCCCATGCCCAAAGTTGAAAACATGATGCATTCCAAGAACCTCACTTCATTTCAACAACATTGCACGTTAGGGATCTCAAAAAGCCGCTTCAATTCTCAAGTTGCCTACCAATCTTACGTCATAGCCGTTTTCGGACACTTTCGGTCGAGAATATAGTTTCCTTCCACCTAGGATGCCTGGAAAACTGTAGAAGTGAGAATGTAAGTCACACTTGGCCATGTGGGCCCACACAAAATGCTTGAACCCCATTGCATGACTTGTATGGTGCCGCCGTTGCGCTGGGTGGCGTCGAACCACCGGACGTTACCGGGATGATTCTCGCCGCTTCTCGCTTGCATGCCAGCCTTGAAACAATTGCATCCTTCCAACCCACTCCAAGTAACTCACTCCAGATGCAACACTGCACCTTGTTACCCCTGGCCCTGAGTGGGAGATGCGTGATCTGGTTTATTGCCTTCGAACGCGGAAGAAACGGCCGAAAACGTGGATTTCCTTAGCCAACGTGTTGTTTCCCATGCCCAAAGTTGAAAACATGATGCATTCCAAGAACCTCACTTCATTTCAACAACATTGCACGTTAGGGATCTCAAGAAGCCACTTCCATTCTCAAGTTGCCTACCAATCTTACGTCGTAGCCGTTTTCGGGCACTTTCGGTCGAGAATATAGTTTCCTTCCACCTAGGAAGCCTTTAAAACTGTAGAGGTGAGAATGTAAGTCACACTTGGCCATGTGGGCCCACACAAAATGCTTGAACCCCATTGCAGGACTTGTATGGTGCCACCGTTGCGCTGGGTGGCGTCGAACCACCGGACGTTAAACGGGACGATTCTCGCCGCTTCTCCAGCCTCGACACAATGGCATCCTTCCAACCCACTCCATGTAACTCACTCCACATGCAACACTGCACCTTGTTACCCCTGGCCATGAGTGGGAGATGCGTGATCTGGTTTATTGACTTCGAACACGGAAGAAACAGCCGAAAACATGGATTTCCTTGGCCAACTTGTTGTTTCCCATGCCCAAAGTTGAAAACACGATGCATTCCAAGAAACTCACTTCATTTCAACAACATTGCATGTTTGGGATCTCAAAAAGCCGCTTCCATTCTCAAGTTGCCTACCAATCTTACGTCGTAGCCGTTTTCGGGCACTTTTGGTCAAGAATATAGTTTCCTACCACCTAGGATGCCTAGAAAACTGTAGAGGTGAGAATGTAAGTCACACTTGGCCATGTGGGCCCACACAAAATTCTTGAACCCCATTGCAGGACTTGTATGGTGCTGCCGTTGCGCTGGGTGGCGTCGAACCACCGAACGTTAACCAGGACGATTCTCGCCGCTTCTCGCTTGCATGCAAGCCTCGACACAATTGCATCCTTCCAACCCATTCAAGGTAACTCACTCCACATGCAACACTGCACCATGTTACCCCTGGCCATGAGTGGGAGATGCGTGATCTGGTTTATTGCCTTCGAACGCGGAAGAAACGGCTGAAACGTGGATTTCCTTGGCCAACTTGTTGTTTCCCATCCCAAAGTTGAAAACATGATGCATTGCAAGAACCTCACTTCATTTCAACAACATTGCACGTTAGGGATCTCGAAAAGCCGCTTCAATTCTCAAGTTATCTACCAATCTTACGTCGTAGCCGTTTTCGGGCACTTTCGGTCGAGAATTGAGTTTTCTTCCACCTAGGATGCCTGGAAAACTGTAGAGGTGAGAATGTAAGTCACACTTGGCCATGTGGGCCCACACAAAATGCTTGAACCCCATTGCATGACTTGTATGGTGCCGCCGTTGCGCTGGGTAGCGTCGAACCACCGGACGTTAAACGGGACGATTCTCGCCGCTTCTCGCTTGCATGCCAGCCTCGACACAATTGCATCCATCCAACCCACTCCAAGTAACTCACTCCACATGCAACACTGCACCTTGTTACCCCTGGCCATGAGTGGGAGATGCGTGATCTGGTTTATTGCCTTCGAACGCGGAAGAAACGGCCGAAAACATGGATTTCTTTGGCCAACTTGTTGTTTCCCATGCCCAAAGTTGAAAACATGATGCATTCCAAGAACCTCACTTCATTTCAACAACATTGCATGTTAGGGATCTCAAAAAGCCGCTTCCATTCTCAAGTTGCCTACCAATCTTACGTCGTAGCCGTTTTCGGACACTTTCGGTCGAGAATATAGTTTCCTTCCACCTAGGATGCCTGGAAAACTGTAGAAGTTAGAATGTAAGTCACACTTGGCCATGTGGGCCCACACAAAATGCTTGAACCCCATTGCATGACTTGTATGGTGCCGCCGTTGCGCTGAGTGGCGTCGAACCACCGGACGTTACCGGGATGATTCTCGCCGCTTCTCGCTTGCATGCTAGCCTCGAAACAATTGCATCCTTCCAACCCACTCCAAGTAACTCACTCCAGATGCAACACTGCACCTTGTTACCCCTGGCCATGAGTGGGAGATGCGTGATCTGGTTTATTGCCTTCGAACGCGGAAGAAACGGCCGAAAACGTGGATTTCCTTAGCCAACTTGTTGTTTCCCATGCCCAAAGTTGAAAACATGATGCATTCCAAGAATCTCACTTCATTTCAACAACATTGCACGTTAGGGATCTCAAAAAGCCACTTCCATTCTCAAGTTGCCTACCAATCTTACGTCGTAGCCGTTTTCGGGCACCTTCGGTCAAGAATATAGTTTCCTTCCACCTAGGATGCATGGAAAACTATAGAGGTGAGAATGTAAGTCACACTTGGCCATGTGGGCCCACACAAAATGCTTGAACCCCATTGCAGGACTTGTATGGTGCCGCCGTTGCGCTGGGTGGCGTCGACCCACCGGACGTTAAACGGGACGATTCTCGCCGCTTCTCCAGCCTCGACACAATGGCATCCTTCCAACCCACTCCAAGCAACGCACTCCACATGCAATACTGCACCTTGTTACCAATGACCATGAGTGGGAGGTGCGTGATCTGGTTTATTGCCTTCGAACACGGAAGAAACGGCCGAAAATGTGGATTTCCTTGGCCAACTTGTTATTTCCCATGCCCAAAGTTGAAAACACGATGCATTCCAAGAACCTCACTTCATTTCAACAACATTCTACGTTTGGGATCTCAAAAAGCCGCTTCCATTCTCAAGTTCCCTACCAATCTTATGTCGTAGCCGTTTTCAGGCACTTTCGGTCGAGAATATAGTTTCCTTCCACCTAGGATGCCTGGAAAACTTTAGAGGTGAGAACGTAAGTCACACTTGGCCATGTGGGCCCACACAAAATGCTTGAACCCCATTGCAGGACTTGTATGGTGCCACCGTTGCGCTGGGTGGCGTCGAACCACCGGACGTTAACGGGGACGATTCTCGCCGCTTCTCGCTTGCATGCCAGCCTCGACACAATTGCATCCTTCCAACCCACTCCAAGTAACTCACTCCACATGCAACACTTCACCTTGTTACCCCTGGCCATGAGTGGGAGATGCGTGATCTGGTTTATTGCCTTCGAACGCGGAAGAAACGGCCGAAAACGTGGATTTCCTTGGCCAACTTGTTGTTTCCCATGCCCAAAGTTGAAAACATGATGCATTCAAAGAACCTCACTTCATTTCAACAACATTGCACGTTAGGGCTATCAAAAAGCCGCTTCCATTCTCAAGTTGCCTACCAATCTTATGTCATAGCAGTTTTCGGGCATTTTCTGTGGAGAATATAGTTTCCTTCCACCTAGGATGCCTGGAAAACTGTAGAGGTGAGAATGTAAGTCACACTTTGCCATGTGAGGCCACACAAAATGCTTGAACCCCATTTCAGGACTTGTATGGTGCCGCCATTGCGCTGGGTGGCGTCGAACCACCGGACGTTAAACGGGACGATTCTCGCCACTTCTCGCTTGCATGCCAGCCTCGACACAATTGCATCCTTCCAACCCACTCCAAGTAACTCACTCCACATGCAACACTGCACCTTGTTACCCCTAGCCATGAGTGGGAGATGCGTGATCTGGTTTATTGCCTTCGAACGCGGAAGAAACGGCCGAAAACGTGGATTTCCTTGGCCAACTTGTTGTTTCCCATGCCCAAAGTTGAAAACATGATGCATTCCAAGAACCTCACTTAATTTCAACAACATTGCACGTTAGGGATCTCAAATAGCCATTTCTATTCTCAGGTTGCCTACCAATCTTACGTCGTAGCCGTTTTCGGGCACTTTCGGTCGAGAATATAGTTTCCTTCCACCTAGGATGCCTGGAAAACTGTAGAGGTGAGAATGTAAGTCACACTTGGCCATGTGTGCCCACCCAAAATGCTTGAACCCCATTGCAGGACTTGTATGGTGGTGCCGTTGCGCTGGGTGGCGTCGAACCACCGGACGTTAAACGGGACGATT